>OX031056.1:75367276-75812276 GCA_943736015.1 Tridacna crocea | reverse complement strand
ACTTAAAATAGCATACCTGTATATACCCCTGCATATCATATTATGGTTAAGAATTTTTTTTTTCTTTTGTGGTTTATCATTCAATAAACTACAGTTGTGACTTGTGAGGCACAATAAATAATCCATGAAGGCGATGTCGAATTCATTGTCATGTTAGAATATACAATAAAGGGTAGATGTGTCAAGGCACTATTTTTAGCAACATGTCTGATGGTTGAGTAATGAAAATTTTTGAATTCCTTGATAGACTGATTGAGTTTCATTAGCCTAGGGAATAAATGATACTTACATGTATGTCAGACCTTTAAAAATTGCAAAGAACTTTTTACTCCCTAAATAAAACCTAAATAATTCACAATTCATGGTAGCTTTTGTCAATGGCATATCAGCAAATCAGAGAGTGTAGATTAAAGATCAGACGGCATGTTTTGTGAATTCTGATATTGATCTATACTTGCTGCAAAGGCAACATTAGTTGTAAAAGACTCTTAAAGGGTGAGATTTGCAAAGCTTTAATACCAATCATTGTTTGCTAGTTTACTTTGACAAAATGAGGAAAAACACTTGGCAATTTCTAAATATTCTTGGATTGAAAATATAAGTTCAGGATCAAAGTTTTAACTCATTACCAAACGACAAAATTTTAGGTTTTTCCAAATTGAAAGCATCTGTAGATGACGAAATAAGAGTGACTGAAAATTTGAAATTTGTTTTGTAAAGGGTAGAAAACATTGTGGGAAAAGGAAAAAATGTTGGTTACCCGCATTTTCTCCTCTTCTGTCATTGTTTTCCAAAGGCTTCTTCTCAGGGTTGTCAAAAGTAGGGATTGTGGTAAGGGGTTAAACTAGACATAAGCATTTGCAGACGACAAATTACATGTGTCTTCAATGATAAGACTTTTCTCTGAAAGGGTAGAAAATATTCTTGTAATAGAAGAAAATGGTGGATAACATCATCTTCTCCTTTGCAAACAAGTTTTCAAAAGCCTTCTAGTTCAAGGTGGTTAACCCTTTACCCCATTAGGCATTTCTATGGTATCTCTAATTGACCCTAAATAACAACAAGGATAAAGCCATTTCTTATGTGTATATGACACCTTTTGATAGCATAGAAAACATTGTGACAAAAGGCGAAATTGCTCGTCACGAGCAATTTCACCTTTTGTCACAATGTTTTCCAAAGGCTCCTACAAGCAAATGCGTAGAAATGAGTATCTATGGAGTAAAGGGTTAAAACCTGGGTTTCCAAGGATAAATGTTAAATCTGGTATTACCTCTGATGACTGAAAATTTATTAGATTGTACTTCCCACTGCTGATTGAATCTGAAATGGTACAAAAAAGTCTGATAAAAAGAGAACTTTGTTTGCAAAAGCTTTCTATTAATTTCTACATAGATATGTATGTGTGTCACAAAATTTGCAAATTAACAATAATGGACATTTTGCATATTCAAGACTCTTATTATTTATTGAAATACTTGTGGTAAAATATGCTAACAGATAATTTTGTGAACTTTTCAAATTCTCAAAAATCGCAAAATTTCCATATCACATAAATTTAAACTTATCCAGAATAAGATTATGTAACATGGAATCATTTGAATAAGGGAATAATGCTATACCACACAACAAAATTTAAGACTTGTCCAAATTCAAAGAATTTGCAGACAACAAACTAACTATCATTCAAAGAATGTGATTTGTCTTTGAAGGGGTAAAAACATTTCGGACAAAAGGATAAAATGCTTGCTTGTCCTTATCCCATAATGTATTCAAAGACTTTATCCTCAGTGTCCTGAACTCTTTACCAAAAGAAATATAGACTGGCCAAAAGTGACAGCAATTGCAGAAAACAATGCATCTAAAATTATGAAGTTTTATCTTAACTCTTTACAAAATGTCAAAATTTTAGACAGGTCCAAATTGAAAGCACTTGCAGATGACAAAATAAATGTAACTCAAAAATTGAAATTTGGTTCCAGAAGAGTGCAAAACATTGTGAGAAAAGAAGAAAATGCTGGTAACCGGCATTTTCTCCTTTTCCCACAATGTTTTCAAAAAGCTTCTTTCTAAGGGCTGCAAAAACCAGGGATTGTTTGGTAAAGGAATGAGACAGATTGAAATGTTGTCAAAAAAGCTTTTCCCTCAATGTTTTCGAAATCCTTCTATGTCAGTGTTGTTAAAACTCCAAATTGTGTGGTAAAAAGTTACAAGAAATTATACAATAATGATCAACCTCTTGATTCTCCATCATCCCAATAGATTTCTCCAGAAGCTGTGGAATCAGGAGACAGAGCAACCAGTAGCTTAAACTTGTTCTTTCTCCTGTAAAGTAAAACAGATTAAATGAAAAACAGATTAAGATCAGAGAATCAAAATATAAATATACATACATGTATGCATAACTGTTAATAAAACATAAATATACAATATGTGACTGCCTATTCCTTACTTAAGTTAAACAACAGAATTTTAGAGTGGTCCAAATTGAAGGCACATGCAGACAACAAAATAAACAACACAAAAATTGAAATTTATTTCCAGCAGAGAAGAAAACATTGTGGAAAAAGGAGAAAATGCAGGTTACCAGCATTTTCCCCTTTTCCCACAATGTTTTCTTAAGTCTTCTTTCCAAGGGTCATCCTAACTTTTTATCAGAGGACAAAATCTTAGACTATTCCACACTGCAAGCATTTGCTGAAGACAAATCTTATTTATTTCATATGATAGCATTTTTATAATTGTAAAGAAACTGAAAAGCCTAGTAAAATAACATTGTTGAGAAGGGTGAAAATCTTGATAACCAGCATTTTTATCATTTCTACTGCAATATGTTCAATAGCCTTTTTCCTTAGGATGATTTATATATAAAATGGTTTAGTTAAGCTTTCCGGGTTACTTTTTGAGCTTTTCTTGATTAAAGGCATTCACAGACGAGCAAATAAATGTGGCTCGACAGCAGAAAACATTTTGGGAAAAGGAGAAAACACTGATTACCCACCTAAATTTTTCTCCCTTTTCTCCTTTTCTCCTTCACAATGATTTCAAAAGCTTTCTATGTGAGGTGTGTTAAATTCTGAATAGGGTGGTAAATGATTTAAATCTGACAGGTGTCAAATTATAATTGTACTCACGCAAGTTTTGTTGTTACCGCAGGAAACTGCATAGGGATCACTGACCCACCTCTGACTTGAATATTAATGTGTTCCATTGGTAAATCAAACATCACAAAGTGGCCCGGTGAATCAATGTATGTGTAGGCATAGTAATCGTACCATCTGTCCTTGGGTAGATAACCTTGACCTGTTGTTGTCTTCTACAGTTGATGGATGAAAAAAATAAAGAATGTTTTAACCCATTACTACATGACAAAACTGTTGACTAGTCCAAAGTGAAAGCATTAAAATTTTGTAGGCAACATATTATATATAGCAGTGAAAGTGTAGAAAACCTTATAGGAAAAGGAGAAAATGCTGTTTCCAAGCATTTTCTCCTTTTCCAACAAGGTTTTCATAAAGTTAATTTCTCAGGGTTGTAAAAACTTGGGAGTGTGTGCTAAACAGTTACCTTTTTACCACACAACCAACTTTTGTCCAAAAGTAACTCCTTATTGGCCGTGTCCGAATTGAAAGCATTTGCAGACGACAGCTTCAATGTGCCTCAAATAGTCAAATTTTTCTTTGATAGGGTAGAAAACATTTTGGGAAAAGGAGAAAAATGCTAATTACCCCCCCCCAATGTTTTCAAAAGGGTCGTTAAAAGTCGGCATTGTGCAGTAAAGGGTTGAAGTTGCAGAAGACAATTTGAATTCGACTCCAATGATGAAAATTGTCTTTGAAATAGTTGAAAACATTGCTTGAAACAGAAAAACTAATGGTTACGAGCATATTTTCCTTTTCTCACCATATTTTCAAAACTTTCTCAGGGTTCTTAACTCTTTACCACACGAGAACACTTTAGACTGATCCAAATTCAAAGCAGTTGCAGACGACAAGATCAACATCACTAAAAAATGAATTTTGTGTCCAGCAGGGTGGAAAACATTGTGGGAAAAGGAGAAAATGCTAGTTATTAGCATTTTCTCCTTTTCCCACAATGTTTTCAAAGGTTTCTATCTCCGGGTTGTAAAAACCAGGAATTGTTTGGTAGAGGGTTAAAGCTTGGAAGTGTGTAGTAAAAGATTAAAATAAAAACATGAATACCTCTGATGTTACTGGTGTGATCAAAAGGCTGGTTCCCCACATGAACTGAACATCTTCATTATAAATTACATTGTCTTCACTCTCTGGGTACCTGTAACAGCAATTATCAATACAAATTTTGAATCATTTTCCAGCAAGCTGGAACCTTTTGATGCCAATGCAAAAGTATCTAGGTCGTGGGTTCAAATCCTATCTGAGGAAGGTATTTGACAGAACTGTTACATTAATATTTCATACATATCTCAAGAAATAAATCAAATAAGATGAATTGAAATTGATAAAAAAAATCATTTACTAGTACCTAGCTTCCTTTTCCCACAATGTTAAAGTCAAGTTTCAATTTTTGAGTAATGTTTATTTTATCATCTGCAAATGCTTTCAATTTGGACAAACATTTTGTCATCTGCAAATGGTTTCAATTTGGACAAGTCTAAAATTTGTTTGGTACGAAGTTAAAGTAAATGTTACAACTCTTGACCAAATGAAAACATTGTAGACTTGTTTATATTGAAAGCATCTGCTGGCAACAAAATCAAAAGAATGTTTGAAGAGAAGAAACCATCATTTTTTTCCTTTTCCCACAATATCTTAAAAATTTCTCCCTATCAGGGTGGGTCATTAAAACTGGGAATGTGTGGTGGGTCATTAACACTGGGAATGTGTGGTAAAGAAATAAAGTTAACATCCAGATACTTACTGAAAGAATAATGGCCTTACAATGGCTGTACCATTGACATGTGTTCTATAAAACAGTGTATAGAGGTATGGAAGCAGCGTATATCTGGTCTCTAGGGCAGTTCTCATTATATCCTGTGTGGCTTCATCAAACACAGCCGGGTCTTGATCCTGGTTAAGATGGTAAAATTGTAGAATTATAAATCTACATACATCCTGTAAACTTATAAAATTCTTGTCAATATGGTAAACAACAAAGAAAAATCTTATGACCAACTTGACTGGAAAAAATAAAATAAGTTTCCATCATTACAATGTTCAGTCCTAAAGTTATAAAATCTTGGACCAGTGTAGTATGATTAAATTAAAGCAGTTTAACTTTTTAGCACATGACAAAATTTTTGACCTACCGTACAATGTACCCATCATGAGAGCATTTGTAGAGCAGAAACGGAGCATATTCAAATGATGAGATCTGTTTTTGAAAAGGTAGAAAACATTTTGGGAAAAGGATAAAATGCTGGTAACCAGCATTTTCTCCTTTTCCCAATATGTTTCCAAAAGCCTCCTTCCTTAGGGTCGTTAAAAGTCAGATTTGTGTGGTAGAGAGTTAAAGGAGTTTAATCGATGTATAGTGGTTATTTTCAAACTAAATAATACATGCTTCCCTGGAATTTCTTTTACTAATCTTTGCACAATGTTCTTCCCAAGCTATTTGCCCCTTTCCCACATAACCATGGTCACAAAATGATCAGCGTTTAGAAAAGAATGAGTATACTTTCAAAATGAATCGATCATCAACCCCTGGAAAGAAAATGCCAAAGACTGGGACTTAACCCTTTACCAAACAATCCCTGTTGTTTACAACCCGAGGAAGAAGCCTTTAAAAAACATTGTATGAAATGGAGAAAATGCTGGTAACCAGCATTTTCTCCTTTTCCCACAATGTTTTCTATCCTGCTGGAAACATATTTCAATTTTTGGGTTATCTGTATATTGTCATTTAGATATCTACATGTGCTTTCAATTTGGACCAGTCTAAAATTTTGCGGTTTAGTAAGGATTTAACCCTTTCCCAAACAATCCCTGCTTTTTACGGGTCTGGAATAGTAGCCTTTTGAACACATTGTAGGAAAAGGAGAAAATGCTGGTAACCAGCATTTTCTCCTTTTCCCGCAATGTTTTATACCCTATCATAGACAGAAATCATCTTTTCAGCAAGAGTTGAATTGTCGTCTGCAAATGCTTTCAATTTGGGCTACTCCAAAAGTTTGTCATTTGGGAAAGGGTTAAACAAGCAACCTCCTGCTTTAAAGTCATGTACACTACCACCTGTGCCCAGACTATGATAAATCCTCCAAAAACGATTGGCCAAGATGGAGACCTGAATCAGGGACCTCCTGGGTTCAAAGTTTTGTACACTATCAACTAAGCTTCCTAGCTTAGAGAATTTCCCCTAAAAATTCCATTCTGTAGGTTTATAATCTTTGACCCATGTTGTATGAAAAATACAGATAATACAACTATTTTAACCCCTTAGGCTACTATACCTGACTCAAAAACCTTTTGCAGACAGTGTAGATCAAGATCAGAATGCACAGAACATGCAGTCAGATCTTGAATCTAACACTGTCTGATGCAGAGATATCTTTCCAAAAAAAAAAACAACAAAAAAACTTTAACCCATTATCACACAATGCCGACTTTTGACGACCCTGAGAAAGAAGCCTTTTGGTAACCAGCATTTTCTCCTTTTCCCACAATGTTTTCTCTCCTCTTCAATACAAATTTCAAATCCTTAGTCATTTTCATTTTGATGTCTGCCAGTGCTTTAAATCTGGTAACCAGCATTTTCTCCTTTTCCCACAATGTTTTCTCTCCTCTTCCATACAAATTTCAAATTTCCAGTCATTTTCATTTTGACGTCTGCCAGTGCTTTCAATTTGGACCTGTCTAAAATTTTGTTGATTGGTAAAGAGATAAAATAGCAAAATTTGGGTTTTTACTTTTTCAACTTGAAACTACCATTTCAGAGTAAAGAAAATTACCTTAAATCCAATGGAATTATGATTCCTCATAAATGGATAAAACGCACCAAGTTGCATCCATCTTGTACACAGTTCAGGAGTGGTGTTACTTAAAAACCCACAGATATCTGCACCAACCAGTGGAATGCCAAACAGCTGGAAACTTAACATGCCTATAAATATATTCAATTTTCTCACAGCCATGCTCTGAAAAGAGGGTTTAACCCATTACCAAATAATCCTGGCGTTTAATGACCTTGAAAAAGAAGCCTTTTGAAAACATTGTGGGAAAAGGATAAATGCTGGCAACCAGCATTTTCTCCTTTTCCTACAAAATTTTCCATCTTGTACAATTCAAATTTCAATTTTTAATTCACATTCATTTTGTCGTCTGCAAATGCTTTCAATTTGGACCAGTCCAAAATGATGTCATTTGGTAAAGAGTTGATGCATTTGCAAAAAATAAAAACCTATGTCAGTTTGGTTGATCTTGGTCGAAAATTTTTACTATTGGTTAATTAACCCATTACCTCACAATCCCTACTTTTAACGACCCTGAAACAGAGGCCTTCAGAAAACATTGTGGGAAAAGGAGAAAATGCTGGTAACCAGCATTTTCTCCTTTTCCCACAATGTTTTCTACCCTTCACAAACCAAATTCAAATTTTCAGTCACTTTTATTTTGTTGTCTGCAAATGCTTTCAAGTTGGACCAGTCTTAAATTTTGTCATTTAGTAAAGAGTTAACTTAATTTTCTGCATGTCCCAGGATCATTCTACTTCATTATTTAATTGTTTAGATGAAATGGATTTTATAAGTCCATCAATACGTAATGATTTTATGGGTATGATGCTGTACTATAAGGATGCAGTCAACTCACTATCTGCATCATGCAGAACTCCAGATAGAGGGACTGACCAAGGTTTGGATTTAGGTCCACCTTGCATTGACTACATTAACCCATTACCACACAATCCCTACTTTTGTTGACCCTGAGAACGAAGCCTTTAGAAAACATTGTGGGTAAAGGAGAAAATGCTGGTAACCAGCATTTTCTCCTTTTCCCACAATGTTTTCTACCCTTCACAAACCAAATATCAAATTTTCAGTCACTTTTATTTTGTCGTCTGCGAATGCTTTCAAGTTTGACCAGTCTTAAATTTTGTTGTTTGGTTAAGAGTTAACTTAATTTTCTGCATGTCTCAGGATCATTCTACTTCATTATTTAATTGTCTAGATGAAATGGTTTTTATAAGTCCATCAATACGTAATGATTTTATGGGTATGACGCTGTATTATAAGGATGCACTCAACCTCCTTTTTACATAAGATGGATCATGGTCTGTTAAAAGGGGATTTAACTCATTACTAAACGAAAACATTATAGATTTGTCCAAATAGAAAGCATTTGCAGACGACAAAATAAATGTGACTGAAAATTTGAAATTTGTTTTGTGAAGGGCAGAAAACATTGTGGGAAAAGGAGAAAATGCTGCTCACCAGCATTTTCTCCTTTTCCCACAATGTTTTCAAAAGGCTTCTCTCTCAGGGCAGGAAAAAGTTAGGGATTGTTTGGTAATGGGTTAATGTAGTCAATGCAAGGCTGACCTAAGTCCAAATCTTGGTCACTCCCTCTATCTGGAATTCTGCATAATGCAGATAGTGACAGACTTATGACTACCTTGTGATTTTCTCAAAACAGCCTAGCTCAGCCAAGCTAAAAAAGTACACTGATTTACCAGTAATAGAGTAGTATGTATGATCCCATTCTGCGTTATTATCTCCGAGCCAGTGACCAGCATGGACGCCAGTGGTCGGGAATGTTGAACGAGAAATCACAATGCTTCTTTTGTTACCGAGGATTGTATCAAGGGCACTGTGAAATAAACAAAAACAGAGCTATATATAGCCATGATGGCCCAAAACAGTTCACATGAAATGTTAGCATCTATTAATTTTTTACCTGTCAGTCAAAATAGGTACAAATGCGCTTGAATTCTCTGATAGGGTGGAAAACATTGTGGAAAAGATGATAGGCTATTAACTCATTACCAAACGACAAAATTGTAGGTTTGTCCAAATAGAGAGCATTTGTAGACGACAAAATAAAAGTGATTGAAAATTTGAAATTTGTTTTCTGAAGGGTAGGGTTTTCTGAAAACATCGTGGGAAAAGGAGAAAATGCTGGTTACCAGCATTTTCTCCTTTTCCCACTATGTTTTCTAAAGGCTTCTTTCTTAGGGTCGTCAAATGTAGGGATTGTGTAGTAATGGGTTAAATACTGTGGGAAGAAGAGAAGTTGTTTACCAGCAGTTTCTCCTGTCCCCAACATGTTTTCATAATACCTCCAGCACAGGGCTGTTAAAACTTGGACTGTATGGTGAAGGGTTTAACTCTTTACCAAACATTCTCGAGTTTTAACGACCCTGAGAAAGAAACCTTTTGAAAACATTGTAGGAAAAGGAGAAAATGCTGGTAACCAGCATTTTCTCCTTTTCCCACAATGTTTTTTACTCTATCAAATAAAGACTACACCATTTTAGCCACACTGAAATTATTGTCTGCAACTGCTTTCATTTTGGACAAGTCTAAAATTTTGTCCTTTGGTAAAATGTTAAAAAAAAAAAAACACCATAAGTTGAGTTGTTTGTAAATGCTTCAGTTCTTGTCTATTTCATCAGTTATTTTTGTTATTCTGTTAAATTGTCTTTAAACATTGAACCTATTTGAGGAATAGAATACCGGTATGTTTGAACTAAACCAAAGCTTTCAATTTGAACAAGCCGAAAGTTCTAAAACAAAGTTTTACCTCTTTGTAGCAATGGCCTCACTGTGACCGTACAGATTGTGTAGATTATAGTGGGTTGTGAAGTAATGTTTCGATGAGGGACAGATTGTCCTAGATTTCAAATCACCTCCAATTATACCTGGTCAAAGAGAAAGAATCAAATCTGAAACAAAATTTCAGCATTTTGAGACCATAGGGATTTGTTTCACTAGCTTTCAATTTCAGAAACAGACAGATCATATCTAAAAATAAAACAAATAATGTCTCATTACCAAACGACAACATTTAAGGCTTGTCCAAATCGAAAGCGTTTGCAAACGACAGAATAAAAGTGACTGAAAATTTGAAATTTGTTTTGTGAAGGGTAGAATACATTGTGGGAAAAGGAGAAAATGCTGGTTACCAGCATTTTCTCCTTTTCTCACAATGTTTTCTAAAGCCTTCTTTCTCAGGGGCGTCAAAAGTAGGGATTGTGTGGTAATGGGTTAACTCTTTGACAAATGACAAATCTTTAGACTGGTCCATATTAAAAGCACTTGCAGATGACAAAATAAATGCAACTCAAAAATTGAAATTTGTTCCAGCAGGGTAGAAAACATTGTGGGAAAAGGAGAAAATGCTGCTTATCAGCATTTTCTCTCTTTCCCACAATCTTTTCAAAAAGCTTCTATCTCAGGGTTGTAAAAACCAGGGATTGTTTGGTACAGGGTTAACCCTCTACACAATCCAG
This sequence comes from Tridacna crocea, assembly GCA_943736015.1. NCBI lineage: Eukaryota > Metazoa > Mollusca > Bivalvia > Cardiida > Cardiidae > Tridacna > Tridacna crocea. Next base: position 75,801,854 of record OX031056.1, on the reverse strand, counting down.
AGTTTTAGTAACCATGAGAAAGAAAAGATTTTTAAAACATTATGGGAAAAGGAGAACTTTCTGGCTACCAGCATTTTCTCCTTTTTTCACAGTGTGTTCAAAAGGCTTTCTTCCAAAGGTGGTTGAAATTCAGGATTGTTTGGTAAAGGGATAAAGAGAGGCTGAGAACCGGTATTTTCTCCTTTTCCCATGCTTTCTAACTTTTCAAAGATAATTTCCTCCATTTAGCCTGATTTAATTTTTCATCTACAAATACCTTGAATTAGACAAGTTTACAATTTTGTCATTTGATAGAGTTATAGGACTGCCTCATTCCTGGCTTAATAAAGCCTTTTTTTAAAGAGTAACTGAATTTTTTATTGATTGCCTGGTGTTTCACACCATTTTCAACATTATTTGAGTTAACCCTTTCCCAAACAATCCCAGGTTTTCACGACCCAGAGGAAGACGCCTTCTGAAAACATTGTGGGAAAAGGAGAAAATGCTGGTAACCAGCATTTTCTCCTTTTCCCACAATGTTTTCTGCCCTTCCAAACCAAATTTCAACTTTTAAGTCACATTAAATTTGTTGTCTGCAAATGCTATCAATTTGGATTGTTGTTGATAAGAGTTAAAGTGCTGATGATACTGTTAAAACAAGTTTAAGTGCTGTATGGTAAAAAAGTCATGGAAGGTATTTTTCACTCACCTACTGGGACAAAAGGTGGATTTTCCAGAGAGGTTGATGGACATTTGTCGATAGAACCATCCACAAAGTCTGACGGTTCATTCATATCCTGAAAATGAAATGAAAATTACATGTACATTCATATCTATCTTAATCAAACAACTTCTTTTAATGTCGGTTTAAATTGTTTCATAATATTACTGTTTGAGATTTCACAGTGAATAAACTATTAGTGATGATAAATAAAATATTGTCACTTGTGACAATCTAGTTTTAGATTGTTTGCTGGACTTAGGTTTTTCCTATATTACTCATATTGTATCATGCTTGATAATTACTAGACAAGAGGGCCAAGATGGCCCTGGATCGCTTACCTGAATTTTTGAGAGGACCATAGCCTTTTTTTTAAGGTATTGAAACACTGGAAACAAAATCATTATTTTACCAAGCAATTTTTAAAGGGTCACCTGTAAAAGTCCTTTCAAACTCTGACCAGCAGTTTCAGAAAAGAAGAATTTTTAGGAGTTTCTTAATTTCCTTACAGTGCAAGTAGCCCCCATTCACCAGAGCCATGTTTCTTGACCTATCAAAATTTCGCGAACAAATTTTGAAAAGGGTCATTCAACGAACATTTCTGTGAAATTAATTTCAAATCTGACCAGCCGTTTCAGAGAAGAAGAATTTCTAAGAATTTCTTCATTTCCATATAGTGCAAGAGCACATCCCAAGGAACATTCCAGCCAAGTTTGGTCCAAATTGGCCCAGCGGTTTAGGAGGAGTTGATGTTTAAAGAATTGCTGACGACGGATGACGCATGACGGACACCGGGTGATCCTAAAAGCTCCCCTTGAGCACGTTGTGCTCAGGTGAGCTGAAAAAGGGTGAATTAGGAATATAAAACATGTAAATACGATTATCAACTTTTTGTGTGTGATATTAAAAATCTGTCATTCAAATAGGATCTGACAGACCATTCTAGCTATAGATATTTATTATCGCACACAACTTGTTGATTATCCTCTATATATCTTACAATAGATACCAATCTTAGAATAGTTACCGGTATATAAAGGTTCAAAATGACTTAACTCTTTACCACACAAGGCTCATAAAAAAATCTGCACAAAAAAAAAAAGAAGGAAAAAAAGAAGAAATATTAGTCTTACAATCCAAAGTCCATCGAACTTTATTTGGTCATGAAAACTTTTAGCCTGTGCCGTCCAGTATTGTGTAGCATTGGGATGGAAGAAATCAGGAAAAGCTGTGGTACCTGGCCAAACCTAGATTCAAATATACCCGGTGTGTACTGTATAAACTAGTGTGCTTCTTTGGACTGGCTCCTAATTCTTTACCAAACGACAAAATTTTAGACTGGTTCAAGTTAAAAGCAATTACAGATGACAAAATAAACGTACATGTAACTCAAAAGTTGAAACTTGTTCCAAGCAGGGTTGTAGACATTGTGGAAAAAGGAGAAAATGCTCCTTTTCCCAAAATGTTTTAGAAAGGGTTCTATCTTGGGGACATAAAAACCAGGGATTGTTTGGTAAATGGTTAACTCTTTACAAAGCAATCCTATATTCTATAACAACCCTTCAGTTAAAATAATAAGATTCTGTCTTTGTTAGGATAAAAACTCTCTTTCCACAATTTTTCTAAAAAGCCTTGTGTTAAGGGGATCGTTGAAAGTCAGAACTATTTGATAAAAGGCTTAGTTTACCATGTCATGATGAAAAGAAGAATTATGTCTTATTAAAAATATCATCTGTCACTCTTAACACTTTACCAAATGACAAAATTTTAGACTTGTCCAAACTGAAAGCAATTGCAGATGACAAAATAAATGTGACTCAAAAATTGAAACTTGGCTTCAGAGGAGTACAAAACATGGTAGGAAAAAGAGAAAATCTTGGTTACCAGCATTTTCTCCTTTGCCCACCATGTTTTCTAATGGCTTCTTTCTCAGGATCGTCAAAAGTAGGGATTGTGTGGTAATGGGTTAACCAAACCATGATATCTTATATCAACCCATATTGAACAAATATAAACAAATAGCTGACTACATATTGAATAAGGCTTGAATGATTGAGTTTCTTTTTATAACAGTAGAAAACACTTCAAGAAAAATATCCCTGAAATGTTATCAAAAGCTTTTTTCCTCAGGTTGATAAAAAACAATCTTTTTTTTAAAGACATAAAAAGTTAATGGGTTAACCTATGATTCCTTTGTATGCATTCACTTCTTACCAAACAACAAGTCTAATTTTAAAGCATTTGCGGACAACAATATGAATGTGACTGAAAAATTGTAATATGTTTACAGATGGTTGGAAAACATTGTGGAGAACAAAGAAAATTCTTGGTACCATTTTCTCCTTAATCTCACAATGTTTTCAAAAGTCTGTTTTTAAATGAAAGTCCATTACCACACAATCCCTACTTTTGACGACCCTGAGAAAGAAGCCTATAGAAAATATTGTGCGAAAAGGAGAAAATGCTGGTCACCAGCATTTTCTCCTTTTCCCTCAATTTTTTTCACTCTTCACAAAACAAATTTCAAATTTTCAGTCACTTCTGATTTGTTGTCTGCAAATGCTTTTAATTAAACATTGTCGTTTGGTAATGAGTTAAAACTTTAGATTGCATGGTAAAGGGAAAATGTCAGACCACTTACCCTGCCTATGACTGGCCCAGATCCATCATATTTTTTCACAAAAACATCTTGTTTTATGCCATCATCAAAGGGTGGATAACTCCCGGCCTTCTGTGTGTTACTGATCCCTGGATCCTGTACAATCATATGCATGCATATATAAGTCATTTAGTTACACAGGCTGTATTGTATTTTTTTTAACTTTTTACCAAATACAGAATTTTAGACTGGTTCAAATTAAAAGCATTTGTAAACGACAAAATAAAGGCAACTCAAAAATTGAAATTTGTTTCCTGTGGGGTAGAAAACATTGTGGGAAATGGAGAAAATGCTGATTACCAGCATTTTCTCCTTTTCCCACAATGTTTTCAAAAGGCTTCTTTTTCAGGGTCATAAAAGCTAAGGGTTAAACAGCTTATTAGGTCACATCACAGCGTTCAGTGCATTTAGGCATGTGTTACCTGGCTTTCGCGCACTAGTACCCACATATTTTTCTTTCCAAGCCATTGACTACTTTCCTGACAGTTAACAGTGGTAAGAGGTGAAAAATCACGGGAAAAGAAAGTTTTCCTCAAATGGGTATTCAGCTCGCAGTCACAGGTCACAAGTCAGTTAAGCTAACCTCTGAGTTACCCAGCCGCGTCTTTCACTGGGCTGCAGCAATCCTTTCCCACTGAACGAGATTTTTGACTCGCCCTAATTGAAAGCACACGTGGATGACAATTCAAATATGTGTAAAGTTATCATTATTTTTGTGTGGAAGGATAGAAAACATTGTGGAAAAATGCTGGTAACCTTTAAGCTGTAGAGCATGAGACATGTAAGTGAGAAATTCCAGCATTCTTATACATGTAGGTGTGGGTTTGATTCCCACAAATGACCAACTGCAAAATCAGCACAACAGTAATAGTCTTTTTGTATGATAGGTTTACCCTTTAATGACAAAATTTTAGGATTGTCCAAACTGACAGCAATGACAGACGTCAATTTCGATGTGGCTCAAATGGTGCAATTTTTCTTTGATAAAGAGTAAAACATTTTGGGAAAAAAAGAAAAAGGTGGTTGCTAGCATTATCTCCTTTTCCCAAAATGTTTTCAAAAGACTTCTTTCCATGGTTCGTTAAAAGTCAGCATTGTGTGGTAAAGAGTTAAACTTAGGTCTTGCATTACAGTTTTATAGCAGTGATAAAAACCCAGGCACAATATAAAATGGGTTTTGTCTTGCACCATGTGATACCTATGGCCGTGTTCCCACTCACGCAAATTATTGCCTAAATCACGTTATAGAACTGCAATTCATTAACAATTTTGTGTTACATGCAAGACCTCACGTAAGAAAAAAATGTTTGAAAAAATAGCCATTATTTGCTTAATTTGAGTAAAATGACAGGATTTGAAGTTGCTTGCCACCATTATTGATAAATTATTGTCAAATCACGCAGAAATACCTATCCATAAATTGACACACATGAAAAAATTCTCAATTCAAAAAACACGAAAACCCATGACAAAACAAAATATTCCTTTTGAATTCGTCCGATCAGAGTCACTTCAGACTGTCTTATCAGTTTTTTAAGGACTGTGCAGTAAATTTCCACAAATATCATGATAACAAACTTTTATGTTACAAATCATCAATATTGATTGCTTTAGCTCTAGTTGAGAACTATATCATAGTCATACCCTTACCCTCTAATATGAAAATCTTACCCCTAGATTTACAGCTCAGGGTGTAAGTTTACCCTTGAAATAAAAAGCTAGTGGGAACACTGTACAGAATCTCTGCAAGCCAAGGCTGACAATTCACTACGCTACTCTACCCTTAGCGGTTCAAGCTTGATTTTTACATTCCCCCAATACACTTTTTCATTGGATGCAGCGAGCTCTAACTGCAATAAATGAAATCGCTGGTAGCATTTCATCTTTGATAAAAATAGAACAAGATCACTACCTTTTGAATAGAAGGTAAACATGGAAACCTACGTGGATGTCTGCTTATCGCTTCATGTGTATTCGTAACCGGTTTTTAAAACGATATTACATTGGCTTTTAGAAATATGATGTAAAGGGGGGTAATAGCCAGCCAATAGAGGGCGCATCGCAGGAATCTCGAAATCAGGCTCAATCAGCCAAGGTAAGATCCACGTAGTGATCGTAACCTTGGCTTGTGAAGATGACTGTATGATGACATGATTAACAGCTTTCTTGCTGCGAGTTTAGAAAAACTTTATCTCAGATGCCAACTATCTCAGATAACATAACTTTTTATCAAGGGCTGTAGAAAAACATATATACAACCATTCACTCACAACTATTGGTATATAGTGTTGTCCATTGTCATGGAGATCTTTCACAATATCTGGTAACTGTGGATAGTGACCATCTGCATCATAGGTCCAGTCTAAATGTGACCTCATGTAATCTATGTCAGTCCATTGGGTGTCCTGGAATATGGGAATTATACATAACTCTCACAGTGCCTTACATAAAAATAAGATTCAGGGTCTGTATTCATGCCAAACATTCTCAAATGTAAACAAAAAAAATTTAGACTTGTCCAAATTGAAAGCACTTGCAGACGACAAAATAAATGTGACTAAACACAGTATGTAATTTTAAGGAATCTATGTTGAAGATTTCAGAAAATAGTTGAAACAGGTAAAAGATACAAGATCAGACAGCATATTCTACGCAATCCAAAAATGATCTACCCTGCTTGCAAACCAAAATTTGATTGTCATCTACACTTTGGCTACAAATTTGTAACAAGAGCACTGCAAGCTAGTACCAATGCTCAACTGCGAGTGCTTGCTTTTACAGCAACAGTTCTTTTTACGAAAACGGGAAATAATTGTCAAAAACATTTTAATAGTTACCTGCTCTTGTTGTACAAGCTCATAAATTGATAGTTAATAACTTGTCCAAGTTTGAAGTCAATATCAAAAAGTGAAAGTTTTTCCATCACTATGGCAACAATGCAGGTGCCTGGGCTATGATAATAACTAGTCATTTTCTTCGAAAACAGCCAAGCTAAAGATAAATAAACTTATGCTGTCCATAGCAGCATAGGGCTACATACTGAATTGTTCTTGTCTCAAACTGAAGTAGCAAAAACAAAAAAACTTTTTGCCTTGGCAAACTTCTAACTTACATAGGGCATTTTAGCGTCTCTCATTCTTTTGATCACCTTTTTCACTTCATCACTGCTACCATAACCGTACCTACACAGGTGGAATCCAAGAGCCCAATATGGAGGCATGAAAGAGTGCCCAACGAGTGAAGAGTACTGTTCAACGACTTTGTCAGGTGTCGATCCCGTCAAAACATAAAAGTCTAAAATCCCACCTGTAGTTCTATATGTAAGTGCAGGGGATTCTTGTAACTCGATCTCTGTTGAAATTTAAAAGGAAAAAAGTGCTATGGGTCAACAGGATGTATATGTGTGTGTATATGTATATAAATGAGCCATGCTCTTTGAAAAGGGGGCTTAACCCATTACCACACAATCCCTACTTTTGAGGCCCCTGAGAAAGAAACCTTTTAAAAACACTGTGGGAAAAGGAGAAAATGCTGGTAACCAGCATTTTCTCCTTTACCCACAGTGTTTTCTACCCTTCTCAGAACAAATTTCAATTTTTCAGTCACCTTTATTTTGTCATCAGCAAATGCTTTCAATTTGGACCAGTCTAAAATTTTCTCATGTGGTAAAGATTTAACTCTTTAGCAAGCAACAAAATTTCAGGCTGGTCCAAATTCAAAGCATTTTCAGATGACGAAATAAAAATTGATCACAAAAAAGAAATTTGTTTTGGAAGGGTAGAAAACATTGCGGTAAAAGGAGAAAATGTTGGATACCAACATTTTCTCCTTTTACCACAATATTTTCAAAAAGGCTTTTTCTTTAGGGACATCAAAACTCGTGATTGTGTGGTAAAGACTTAAAGCATCGTGAAAGGTATCAACCCAAGTCAGCCTGCACAGTCCGCACAGGATGACTTAACCCAAGTCAGCCTGCGCAGACGCACAGGCTCACCAGCATTTTCTCCTTTTCCCACAATATTTTCTACACTCCCAAAATCAAAAATCACTTTTTTATTCACATTTATTTTGTACTCTGCAAATGCTTTCGATTTGGAGTAGTCCAAAATTTTGTTGTTTGGTAAAGAGTTAAATGGGGCAATTTTTCTTTGATGGGGCAGAAAACATTGTGGGCAATGGAGAAAATGCTGCTAACCCTTCCAGACTGAATTTCGAATTTTGACTTCTGTTAATTTTGTCGTCTGCAATTGCTTTCAATTCAGACCAATCTAAAGTTCTGTCGTTTGGTAAAGAGTTAAAACATAGGAATGTTTGGTAAATAGAGCAATATCTCACATAAATTATCACAGAAGATCAAACACAGTGCTTACTTTTACGTGCAGTCTGATCTTGATCTCCAATTTCTGCAAAAACAACTGAATTTGTCTTTGGCATCTTACAGGTAAAGGACAATCTGGGTAATGGAGCTGGGGGCAGGGGAGTGGGGCTGGAACTGGGGTTGGGGTAGATGTTTTTAACTTGTGCACTGTTTGTTACTTACATAGGGCATTTTAGCATCTCTCATTCTTTTGATAACCTTTTCAACTTCCTCAGAACTTCCATAACCCCACCTACACAAATGAAACCCAAGAGCCCAATAGGGTGGCATGAAGGAGCGCCCAATAAGCCCAGTGTATTGTTCAACCACACTGTCAGGAGAGGGACCAGTAAGTACATAAAAATCTAAAATTCCACCAGTAGTTCTGTATGTCAGAGCAGGCATTTCTTGTAGATCCACTTCTGTTTAAATATGTTGAAATTGGAAGAGCCCTGAAACACTCTTGGTTTTTGTTTGTTTGTGTTGGATTTTAACCCATTACCACACAATGCCGACTTTTGACGACCCTGAGAAAGAAGCCTTTTGAAAACATTGTGGGAAAAGGAGAAAATGCTGGTAACCAGCATTTTCTCCTTTTCCCACAATGTTTTGTCTACCCTTCACATAACAAATTCTAAATTTTCAGTCACTTTTATTTTGACGTCTGCAAATGCTTTCCATTTGGACCAGTATAAAATTTTGTCGTTTGGTAAAGAGTTAATGCCATTTTAGCAACTTAGAAGATCTCCCAGAAGTCAGTGCACCTATGCATGTGTTTCCTGTTTTTCTCTCACCATATACTGACACAGCTTTCTTTTCAAGCCACTGCATAGGCGTAACTTCTATTACGCACACCAAGTGTGCAAGTGCGTAATGTAAAAAAAAATCGATAATAGGTCGTAGAATGCCTTTTTCCGCATATTTTTCAGTTCGGATGTTTTCTAAAACAGCCAAGATCAGAAATATCTTGATTTTATGGCTCCGATTCTAAATTGCTCTCGTCACATGACTCAAAAATGGCCAACTTCGGCGTGCATATAATTTACTTTTCCTGGTTATGCCTATGCACTAACCACTTTTCTTATATGCATCAGAGGTATGAGATGAAAAATTGAAAGGATCATGTGCCTCAACTGTGTGTCATACCCTCAACCACAAGGTTGTAAATCAGACATGCTAATCATTAACCCTTTCCCAAACGACAAACCTTTGGAATAGACCAGATTGAAAGGATTTGCAGACGACAATTCAACTCTTGGTGAAAAATTGATCTCTGTCTATGATATGGTAGAAAACATTGTGGGAAAAGGAGAAAATGCTGGTTACCAGCATTTTCTCCTTTTCCTACAATTTTTTCAAAAGGCTAATATTCCAGACCCGTAAAAACCAGGGATTGTTTGGGAAAGGGTTAAGCCACCTAGCCGGACTACTTTTGAGATGCCCGAAGGCAGTTGATTGACAGTATGGTATTTAACTCTTTACCAAACAACAAAATTTTGGAGAATTCCAAATTGACAGCATTTGCAGATAACAAAATAAATGTGAATCAAAAATTTGAATTTGATTTGGAAAGGGTAGAAAACATTGTGGGAAAAGGAGAAAATGCTGGTTACCAGCATTTTCTCCTTTTCCCACAATGTTTTCAAAGGCTTTCTCTCTCAGAGTCTTTATCAGTCAGGATTGTGTGGTAAAGAGTTAACATGATTTTCAACATTATTTTATTATTATCATTGTAGCCAGTTCACCTATCCATGCTTTCCTGGGGTTTCTTTTACCAATACTCTGCAAAATATTCTTCACAGGGCTGCTTTCCCAAATAACTGTTGGTGAAACAATGTTAAGTGGTGAGAGAAGAATGACTCCTGTCAAAATGACGATTCTTGGAAAGAAAATATTCTTGAGATGCCATAAGACATGTTCAGATTGCCTCTGCAGACACTATAGGTCTATGCTATGGACTAACGAGTTAATCTTCAATTAACCATTACCGCACAATCCCGACTATTAACGACCCTCAATAAGAAGCCTTTTGAAAACATTGTAGGAAAAGGAGAAAATGCTGGTAACCAACATTTTCTCCTTTTTCCACAATGTTCTCTACTTTTCCAAAACAAATTTCAACTTTAGAGGCACATTTATTTTGTCGTCTGCAAATGCTTTCAATTTGGACAAGTCTACAATTTTGTCATTTGGTAAAGAGTTAATCCTTTACCAGACAAAAATTTTTTACACATGTCCAAATTGAAGGCATTTGAGGAAATTAAATCAAATGCTACTTGAAATAAGAAAACAGTCTTTTTAACGTGTACAAAACATTGTGGTACACAACAGATGAAAGATAGATTTCAGCTACAATTAATTAGTTGTCTGCAAATGCTTTCAACAAGTCTAAAATTTTAGCATTTGGTAAAGAGTTTAAGCCCCAGAGGAAGGAGTCTATTGAAAAACATTGTGGGAAAAGGAGATAATACTGGTAACTAGAATTTTCTCCTTTTACCACAATGTTTTGTATATAATGTCTACAGACAGACGGACAGATGTATGGACAAGCAAATGGACAGACAGCCATGGTGATACTCCCTTTACTTTGTTGTGGGGGATATATAAACAGATGAAACACAGTTACATACCCATAGTCAGCCGATATAGCTCAGTAGGCAGAGCGTAGGACTCGTGAACATAATATTTCGGGTCACTACAGGTTGTGGGTTTGAATCCCCGGCTGGCCAACTAAAATTTCTAATAGTCTTTCGGATGAGACATTAAACTGAGGTACTGTGTGATGGTGCTATACACCACGCACATTAAAGAACCAGGCGAAGCTCTCAGTATTTTAGACCTGTATCCTTGCACTATACCCCGTAACAATTAACCGTCTTCTGGGGGCGTCGCTCAGATGGGCAACCGGTAGCGACGATAAATAAACGCAAATAACCAACCAACAATCACATACCCATAGCATTACTATTCAACAGGAAGACACCATGTGCATTGTGGTCCTCTTCAATATTGAGGTAAAAAGGGTGGGAACCGTACAGGTTGCCATTTTTCTGAAAAAATGATGACTAGTGTTTACAGCAATGACAATAAAAGTCTTGAATATAAAAAATGTAAGCTTTGCTCTGGCAAACGGAGGCTAAATGCATCACTGTGATGCTTTATACCTCTTAACCAGAGAACAAAATTTTAGGTTTGTCCAAATTGAAAGCATTTGCAGACGACAAAATAAAAGTGACTGAAAATTTGAAATTTGTTTTGTGAAGGATAGAAAACATTGTGGGAAAGGGAGAAAATGCTGGTTACCAGCATTTTCTCCTTTTCCCACAATGTTTTCTAAAGGCTTCTTTCTCAGGGTCGTCAAAAAAGGGACTGTGTGGAAATAGGATACCGAGCAAGTCACCAAATAATTAAAGATCTATAAATGTCCATTTCGTCTAGCATCACAGTGTTACAAGAGGTAAATTGGTCCTTTGTCATGCAGAAAATTCACAAATTGCAAAAGTTTTGACCCATGTCAGTCTGTGTATACTGCATAGGCCACATGGATCAGTACTCTTTGCAGATGCATTAAACTCCATTTTCACAGAGCATAAATAATATGTAAAAAAAATTTTTTATCACATAACCTCCCTTGTTTTTAGTGTAATATACCCATTACAAATTTTCATATCTCACACACGTTAAATATCACATTTGTGTGACGTTTTCTGATGTCATTTTGTAAGCATTTCATACAAGTTAATGGAAAATACCGTGAGAGCATTTATGAATGTTTTTGCATCATCTGATCTATATTTTGTGAAATTTTGTTATGTGATTTATATAAAAAGAATCCGACATTTGCAGCTTTTGAGATAAGATTTTATTAAACTCGTCAAGGGAAATGTTATTAAGCTCGCCAAAGGCTCGCTTAATAACATTTTGCTAGACTTGTTTAATAAAATCTTATCTCAAATGTCCACTCATGTCAGATCCTATATATCTTTTAACTAGATTACAAAGTCCTATGCTTGTAGTCCAAAATCAAAACTTTTGCGGGCAACAACTTGTAGGCATTTCAAATTATATGATTTATTATCACTGAACCAACTGAACCTGGAGGTAGAATGATTCCTTGACATGCAGAAAACTTAACAATTGCAAAAGGCCTTTTGAAAACATTGTAGGAAAAGTAGAAAATACTGGTAACCAGCGTTTTCTCCTTTTCCCCACAATGTTTTCAATCCTTCTCAATACAAATTTCAAATTTTCAGTTACTTTTGTCATCTGCAAAAGCTTTCATTTTGGACCAGTCTAAAATATGTCGTTTGCTAAAGGGTTAAAGAAGTGGATACATTTGAAAGAAGAATTAACAGTAACATTACGATTGGTGGTTGGTCCCTGGCCCACAGCACCAACTTCTTCCATTTTGTATCCAAGGCAAATTTGTCCATGTGTTCACCCAAGCCATATATAAACTGTGAGCTGAGCTGGGTACCAAACTGTATAAACTGATCAGCAAACACAAGAGGGGCAACAGATTTACTGCTGAATCTGAAAATGACAAAGAAATTCAACATTCTGGAGTAACTCCTTTTAATCTTATATCAGATGACACGATTTTGGACCATGGAAGTCCAAATTAAGTGTCTTTTTAGACAAAAAATTCAATGAGGAACAAATGATGGATGAAGAAAAATCATTGTGGAAAGAGAGAATATGCTGGTTACCAGCATTTTCTCCTTTTCCCATGTTTTCATTAGCCTTTCTCGCCATGGCTGTTAAAAATCGAGATTGATAAGGCGAGAGTCATGTCAAAGAATTACAGCAGACATCTTTGAAGGATCAAAGTACTATACATGAGACACAAAGGGCATGACAATAAAATCATTTCAGACTTTATTTAACTCTTTACCAGATGACATAATTTTAGACTAATCCAAATTGGAAGCATTTGCCGATGATAAAATTAATGTGACTAAAAAATTGAAATTTGTTTTAAAAAGATAGGAAAACATTGTTGGTTACCAGCATTTTCTCCCTTTCCCACAATGTTTTCAGAAGGCTTTTTTCTCAGGGTTGTGAAAACCAGGGATTGTTTGGGAAAGGGTTCAATACAAAGGAAGACACAAAATGGGGTTATAAATCCCTTATTTTCATTATTTCCAATACAAACATACCTTTAAATGAATGTATTTCTATCCTATGGACGCCAAATTGCTTTTACACTTACAGTATTTTTCCAGTTGACTTTCGAGTCACAGTGATGTAAAACGGTCCCTGTGACGGTACATCTATCATGTAATCAGTCTCCGAAATGGTAACCGGCTTTTCCACCCTCGACACATTGACTGGTACCTCATACCTTCTGCTGCTTGCATCATATATCTAAAATAAGTATATTAAACTCTTTACCGAACTAGGAAAATATTAGACTTGACCAAACTGTAAGCTTTAACTCTTTACCAAACGAAAAAATTTTAGACAGGTCCAAATTGAAAGCACTTGCAGACGACAAAATAAACGTAACCCAAAAATTGAAATTTGTTTCCAACAGGGTCAAAAACAGCATTTTCTCCTTTTCCTACAATGTTTTCAACAGGATTCTATCTCAGGGTCGTAAAAACCAGGGACTGTTTGGGAAAGGGTTAAGCCTTTACCAGATGACAAGATTCTAGCCTTGTCTAAATTGAAAGCAGCTGCAGACAGCAATTTCAGTCAGGATTTAAAGCTGTAATTATTCTTTGATAGAGTAGAAAATATTGTGGGAAAAGGAGAAAATGCTGTTTACCAGCATTTTCTCCTTTTCCCACAACTTTTTCATAAGACTTCTTTTTCTTTGGGGCATCAAAACTTGTCACTGTGTGGTAAACGGTTAACAGATGACAAACTAACATAAGGAAGGATGAAGGGACTTATTTTTTAAGTGTTAAGAAATATAGCGGAAAAAGGGGAGAAATTGTTATTCTTTTCTCCTTTCTCCACAACATTATTTGTAAGTCCTTTGTCTTTGTGAAAGAATAAATGCAGATTTGACATAAAAAGATTATTTAAGTGATATAAAGATACAACACTGAACTATCATTCTGATAATGAAATGTATTGCTTAATTGCATATTACAATATCAAATTTGATTTCAGTTAAAACTCCAAAACTAGATATCTAATTGGCTAAAACAGAATGCCTCATCCAATCAGACTGAACTTCCTTGAATTCTAGAAAAGAATTCTATTTAGAGTGGTTGGTAAAAAAGGGCCTGGCCATCTAGGGTTTAAATCAGCCCATAAGTATAAGCATCAGACTTCAAGAAAGCCTTCCCTGTTTGTCCTGTGTGCAGTTTTGGAATTTTCTTATCTTTGAATCTCTGAAGAAATGAACTTCAGATATGTGCAAATGGATCTTTAGAGTAGGGAAAATGAAGACATTGCTTTGACAGGTGAAGAAATTCTTTCATTTGACCACTATCTTCATTTTGCCACAATGTCTGTTTTTTGTTTAGCAAATCAGAAGTTCTGATACTTTCAAAGTCAGGAAATCTTGAAGAGTATGACAAAGAACATTCTTAAGAACGGTTGGTGAATACGGACCCAGACTGCTTTTCTTTTCGGAATCCTAAATTTAAGGGAATAATATAGGTGTCTCAGATCAATCCAAAAGAATATATAATTATCTAATGTTATGTTACAATCATATGGGTGAATTAACTTCAAACTCACTTTAAAATGAAGCCTTGTTGATGTGTCGTATACGATATCCAAGCTCAGTTGTTGAATGTCATTAGGCCAACCAGATCTTGTTGTACTGACTAACTGTACTTTCAACCCAGTACTGGATCTTTGTAAACCTTGGACAGTGTAGAGTTGATAATTACTGGGATAAAAACACCATGGAACATCTCCCAATCTGTATGTAAAAAATAAAACTGTAATGCAAAGAAATTTATAAAGATGTAAAATGAGCTGGCATCTGTAGTAAAATTTTATTAATTAACACTTTATCAAACAACAAAATAACAAAATTTTACACTTGTACAAATTGAAAGCATTTGCAGATGACAAATTAAAAGTAACTGTAAAATTTTGCCGTTTCGTAATGAATTAAAAGCCCTAAACTTCACTACTGAGCCAGACAGGAGCCCTAAATTTGAATTAAGGTAAAATCAAATGACTAATGGTTTACCTGCGTACATCAGTGGCTGGGGCCCAACAGCATCCCCTACCTTCACATGTTTCTCGCGAGGCATCCTTATACTCCGGCCAACAATCGAAACGATTGATTTCTGGTGGCAGGGGAGAGCACTGTTGGTTACTAAACACGGGATGGTTGTCTGTATTTGTGGTGTTTGAATTATTCTGAAATTATTTTTGAAAATGATTTTGTAAAACCCTTTACTACACAATTCTGAGATTTATTGACCCTAAGAGGCAGCATTTCCTCTCTTTCCAACAAAGTTCTTGAATAAGTTCCAGATAGAGGGAGTGATTTTGATTTCAAAATTGAAGATATGAATTATTCTCCTCTAAAACCTATGGTGTGGATACTCATTAGAATCTTATCAAGAAGACGATTCTAATGAGTACCAACAACATAGGGTTTCAAAAAGAAATAATGACACAAGAATACCATCACACCTTCTTATCTGCAACTCTGCACATTTGTAGCCTGCAAATGCTTTAACTCTTTACCAAACGACAAAATTTTGGACTCATCCAAATTCAAAGCATTTGCAGACGACAAAATAAATGTGAATCAAAAATTGAAATTTGATTTGGAAAGGGTAGAAAACATTGTGGGAAAAGGAGAAAATGCTGGTTACCAGCATTTTCTCCTTTTCCCACAATGTTTTCAAAGGCTTTTTTTCTCCGGGTCATTAAAAGGCGGGATTGTGTGGTAAAGAGTTAAAAAAAGGCGGGATTGTGTAGTAAAGAGTTAAATACAGCCATGTTCAAAGTTTTGCAATCTGGTATAGAGTTAACCCTTTACCAAACAAAGCTTTGATGACCCTTGGAAAGAAGCTCTTTGAAAATATTGTTGGTATTAGAAAAAAATTCTACTTTTTCTATTTTTGTTTCTTCATTTCCATTATTCTCCATTTCTTACAATCTTTTCAATTTATTACCTACTTATGCTTACGTACTGAAATATATAAACATGTGGTTAACCATGCCTTAGTTCTCTTTTACCCTTTACTGTGGGATAGAAACATTTTGAAAACATTGTGGGAATAGGAGAAAATGCTGGTAATCTGTAATATGTTGTCCTGAATGTCAACAATTTCCACAATTGGGCTAAATTTGAGGGCTAAAATTGATTACAATTCTTATAAAATTCTTTACAACACAATCCTAGGTTTTATCAACCCTGATTTAAAAAAAAAAAAGGCTTACGGAAAACACATTGGGAAAAGAATAAAATGCTGTTTACCAGCATTTTTCTTTATCGCATGATTTTTTCCACGCTATCAGAGCCGATTTGCATCATTTGAACAACAACTGAATTGCCGTCTGCAGATGCTTTCAGGTTAGACAAGTCCAAAATTTTGTCAGTTGCTAAAAAGTTAACCCTTTACAACACAGTCCTGACTTTTAACTACCCCACCAAAGAGGCCTTTTGAAAACATGGTGTGAAAAGGAGAAAATGCTGGTAACCAGCATTTTTTCCTTTTCCCACAATGTTTTCTACCCTTCCATAATCAAAATTTCGATTTCCGAGTCACTCTAATTTTTTCGTGTGCAAATGCTTTCAAATTGGACAAGTCTAAAAAAAACCTGTCGTTTAGTACAGAGTTAAGAGCACTACTCGCATACTAACCATCCACCAACAACTTGGTTGCACCCAAGCAACATAAATCCCCATCAGTCCTAGCACACCGGTGAAACAAATCGTTGCCACAGTTGTCATAAATGACCACCTGCCAGACTTTCTCCATTGTCTATTTCTCTGTCGATCTGTAATTATCAACTCTGGGATCTTCCGTTGAGAAGGAAACAGTAGAAGTTTGTCGTCCATCGAGTCCGTTTCTATTTGTTTACGTTTAATGTCAGCTGACATCTTGAAATCATGTGACATTTGTTTCACGTGGTCACGTGGCCTTTACCTCAAAGAGAACGATGCAGCCGATCATCGATATTGATCAGCTGCAGGGAAGAAGAGGTTGAATTTTGTTATTTTACCCTATTAATGTACCGACTGACTGATTGATCTACAGATTGAAATCCATTTATTAGTTGTAGGTCTATCAAAAATTTCCTAGTGCTTAAAATAATTTCACACAGACTTTCAGAATGGCTTGCAACAAGCGAAAAGCTGCATTCGGATATAAATTTGCTTAACGTGTCGTCTCGGATCAGCTTGCGCAGCCCGCGCAGGCTGATCCGAGACAGCATAAATTTACGTCTCAGACGTTTGCTAAAAAAGAGTTGTGCAAAAGAGAAAATTACATATGGAAAGTGTCGCCAGTTTCGGATTTTTAAAAGCCTGCGCGGACAGCTCGGCCTGATCAGACGGACCATATGAATACACGTACCTTGGGCTGATCCAAGACGACACCTTACGCAAATGTCCGAATGCCCTTTCTCGCGTGTTTCAGGCCATATAGATCTTTTCGAAGAACCTATATATACATACGAAGATTGCTTAGCCTATGTGACTGAAAATTGATTGATTGATTGATTGATCGACCGATTGGTTGATTGATTGATAGATACTAGTTTTACATCTGATTAGCAATAAGCTAGAGAAGACATATACAGCATGTTGCGTGTAGGCTAATCAGTCAATGGCCGCAAACGTACGGAACAAAATTCGTAGCCTGCCTATATATATAGACTTTAAACTGCAAAATTTAAACTCGGCAGAGATCTGTACAGGATCAGATGTGTATATGATACTTTGATTTCCGGATTTCAATGGATGTAAGCCTTTTACAAGAAAAGTCAACGTTTCCAGTTCTAACCGTGAGGATGTCTCCACATTTAGAACCTTTTTTTTTTAAATTTATGACTGTACTTTACATAAATGCTGTGCAATATCAAACCAGTACCATTTCACGAATCCGATAAGTACATTTTTGCCAAAATTCCAGGGGGGGTCCGGACCCCCGGTCCCCCCTCTGGATCCGCCCATGCTACCCATTTTTATTGATTCTGCGTTCAAACACATATTTTGTTTTTTATCTTCTAAATATAATTTATTTTACGTCCATTAAGAAACAGTTAAGTACTTGCGGCTAATTCTAGTAGAATCTCCCCTTTAGCTGCTTCCTGGAAATTTACACCTGAGTTCTCGCGGGGATTAATTGTGTGCGCCCTGTATGGGCAGTCTAAAAGGTGACTCCCGCTCCCGGGTATCGAACTTCGAACCTTATGGGCATGATGCTGATGTTCCACCTCAGAACCACGGACACTAGTTAAAGAAACGTCAAAATGATAAATACGTATGATCCATGCTCTGTGAAAAGGGGGCTTCATGCATCTGCAAAAAGTATCGGCCAGGTCAGACTGCGCTGTCTGACCTGAGCCGAAACGTTTCGCTATCGGTCAGTTTTCCCTATGTCCACCAAGGACCAGTGTACCCCATGATTCGGTCATTTGTTCGACAAATTGGGTTTTAAGATCCATAATTGATGGCTTGGCTTGGTTTAATTTAACTCTTTACCACACAATGACGACTTTTGACGACCCTGAGGTAGAAGCCTTTCAAATACAAACTTGAAATTTTCAGTCAGTTCTATTTTGTCGTCTGTAAATGCTTTCAATTTGGACCAGTTTATAAATTTGTCGTTTGGTAAAGAGATAATGCACCACAGAGATTCATGTATTAAGCTCCCTTTTTCCCGAGCAAGACTCATATTAATTAAACTTTAAATAAGTGCAATGAAATTGTTCAAGCCGATAGCTAAAACCCAAATTTTGTTCATTTAACTCTATACCACAAGAGAAAGGTTTAGGTTGGTCCAAATTGAAAGCATTTGCAGACAACAAAATAAACGTGTCTGAAAAACTGAAATTTAAAGGTGGCCCTTCAGAATTTGGACCAAAAATTTTACAAAAATGCCAAGAAAAGTAATCTTTATACTCCCAAAGTCTTATAATTTTCGTCCATAAAACCCCAGTGGTCGAAAACCGTCCGACAACAAGGGAAATTAGAGATTTACTACAGCCCAGGTCGACACCAACGGGAGACACGTTCTATTTTTAGATAATACATGTGTGTTATGTAATGAATTTTAAGTGTTATTAGTCACGTGCCAGTTACTTGACATTCCCACAATGCTTTATTGATTTTTGGCGCGAAAACTAAAAATAGCTTAAGGGGCTACGTAGCCTTTTAAGGGAATACCACCAAAAAAAAGATTTTTCTTTTTTGGAATATTATGATTCTTAATTATTAATGATTTCTATTGTTGTTTTTTTTTTCATATAGATTTCAGTGGTACATATATTTTTTTAATTTGGTGAGATGTAAAAATTCTCAATACCCACCTTTAGGCCTAATTGGTATTGGAAAGGTAGAAAACATTGTGCTGGTTACCAGCATTTTCTCCTTTTCCCACAATGTTTTCAAAAGGCTTTCTTCTCAGAGTCGTTAAATGTAGGGATTGTGTGGTAAAGAGCTCTATTGGCTTAGAAAAAATATCTCCATATCGGACTGTATAGATTCAAGATCAGACTGCACGTTCTGTGCAGTCTGATCATGATAATAAATAGTCTTGATAATGAAATTTAAGAATAAAAATTCGTCAGAATACTTTTCTATCTCTTAAAATTTGACAGTAGCAGCACCAATTCATATCTTTTTGCGTGACTTGTGCAGCGAGCCGACTTTGAAACTTTCGAGTAGTTTTTATACCACCCCTCTAATAGAATTAAAACGGTTGAGACTATCCCCATGGACAAAGAAGTGGATTATAGATCAAGCTTTACATCAGTCACGTTTTTCACATTAACTTTACCACAAACATAAAATATCTGTTTGAATCGATAAATAAAATGTGCCATTTTTCGACAAGAACAGTAGGAATCTATTGCTAAATTGTAACATTAGAAATTTTAGTTTACTTCTCGTGTATTAACGGACAATCTCGTTTTCGGGCCGTCATTTGACCAACAAATGTGAATTTGTAACGAGCTGTCTGATTGGTCAAAAGTTAATTGTCTATTTTTCTGTGGTAGGTCTAAGTAAACTCACTGGTCCGATACCCCAACTTTCGAAACAAAAAATGAGGCACATCCAAATTCTTTCCATGAACAGCAACAAAATTTGAAGGATTCATTTCAATCCTAGTCCTTTATTTGAACAAATTCCCAAACGGAATCCATCCAATACCATAGTCGGTTGCATAGAGGCTGTTTAAAGCCGCGTCAGGCATCTATCGTGAAAAACAAGGGAAAAAGTGGAATTCTCCGACAATTTGATAAATTAAGCAGTTCTATTGAGAAAAATTGTTGTCAGTAAGATGAAACTGAGATAGCTCCTTGTGACTGTTGTGGTTATTTCAGTATTTAGCCGACGGAGTTTTTGAAATCGCCGCTTTTGTACGCTATTCAAAAGGTCACGTGATCTTATTATGGAAAATGGCGGCTTCTAAATTTACAAACATGGATTCTAATTCGTGAAATTCCCAACCATGAGCACGTGTATTTGTTTACATGTGTGTACATACATGTGACAGACCTAAACTTGGTCACGTGAATCAGTCATGACGGGTCGGGGTCGGGGCCGAGCCCGTGGAAGGCCACCAAGAACTGCAACACCAAGATCTGCAAATTTTTTGAGAAAACCTAAAGCGTTTGGTGGGGGATTCGTCGGAGATGGGAATTCCAGGTCAAGTACACCGGTCAACATCTCCCCGGCCGGAACGCCATCCAGGGGCAAAACTGACAGGGGCAGATCACGAGAGGCTGCAAGTAGAGGAAGGGCTTTTCTGCAGAATCTTTTTGATGATGACGAACTGTCAAGAGATAGTGCAGGGGCGGCATCACTTGCCCCAGACAGTGAAAGTCTGGACAATGTCTCAAATTTGGATGACAATTCATCAGATAATTCTTTTAATGAAGAGGAAGAATCAGACTCAGATTTCAGTGTTGAAAGTCTCGAAAACAGCAGTTCAACATCTTCACGCAGAAAGATTGTGTTCTTCCGTCGACCCAAAAGTCCAGAAATACCAGACGATATAGAAGTCCCTGCACTAACATTACCAGCTAGCTCTACAGATCTACTTATCCCAAATGAATACATCATGCAATGTTTAGGAATATATGAGATTTTAAGACACTTTCGAATAATTGCTCGTTTATCCCCCTTTACCTTTGAGGACATGTGTGCATCCTTGTTGAGTGATGACCAATGCAGTCTTCTAGCAGAAGTTCATGTTATGTTAATCAAAGCAATATTGAGAGAAGAAGACAGCAATAGTACTACATTCGGACCATCAGACACTAAAGATAGTATAAATGTTGCCCTTTTCTTCAATGATGCAATGACATGGCCTGAAATAATCAGGTCATTTTTAGAAAGTGATAAACACTCAGCCGTAGATTACAAAGATGCAATAGCTGTATTAGAAATGCCAGACTTCCCTTTTGTTAGTGTCGCAGATAAACTGAAAGTTCTTCAGACTTTGACAGATCTATTTCTCTGCACTAATCGAGTTCGAGAAGAAATTTTGAATGAGGGCAACATCACCTATGATGATCATTGCAGAGCTTGTCATAAGTATGGGCTTTTTGAATCAGCTTTTTGCTATAGATTTTCAGATAACAAGTTAAACAGAACTCCAGACAGAGGGAATGATTTTGATTTCAAAATTGAAAATATAAATTATTCTCAACTAAATACTATGTTGTCGGCACTCATCAGAATCGTCTCATCGAGACGATTCTAATGGGTACCCACAACATAGGGTTTGGTAAGGAATTAGGATACCATCACTCTTATCTGGAGCCCTGTTAACTCTTTACCAAAAGATAAAAAAAGTAAACTTGTCCAAAATGAAAGCATTTGCAGACGACAATTCAAATGTGTCTCAAAAAATGGTATTTGTCTTTGATAGGTAAGAGAACATTAAGGGAAAAGGAGAAAATGCTGGTTACCAGCATTTTCTCCTTTTCCCTTAATGTTTTCAAAAGGCTTCTTCCTCAGGGGTCGTTAAAACTCGGGATTGTGTGGTAAAGAGTTAAATGATACTAAAATGATTATTTCTGTCTGTGACTGAGTAGAAAACATTGTGGAAAGGGTAAAAAACTCTGGTTACTAGCATTTTCAGTTTTTCCCACAATGTTTCCAAAAGCGTTTTTCCATAGGACCAGTAAAAGTCAGGATTGCATAGTACAGGGTTTAGAGGAAGCAAAATTAAGAAAGATTTGTGTAAGTTGCAAAGTCTTTTTTCTCAATGAATGAAAAATAAATGTTTAACCCTTTACCAAACAATCCTAGCTTTTAACATCCGTATTTGAGAAAGCTTTGAAACATTTGGGAAAAAGAGAAAATGCTAGCAAACAACATTTTCCGCAATGTTTTCCATCATATTGTATGACTTAGGCTCCTTTTCACTAATTACACGTTTGTCGGTCGTAGAGGTTTTGAAATTGGTAGAGTAAAAGGTTTTTTGTTTTGGAAAGGGTTAAATGTAAATGTAAAAGTACATTTGATTTAGATGTAATTTTGGTGAAGTATGAAGAAACCAGGTTTCTTTTTCATTTGTCACCTATCATGCAAAAAGGGACCTTGTGGGAATTCTGTACATGAATTAGATGAAAATAGATCAACGATAGTGCAGGTCATGTTAAGTTGATATTTCAAAAATGATTGTATATCAAGGTACAATGATCACTTTTCATACAGAAAATGTCATTAACCCATTACCACACAATCCCTACTTTTGACGCCCCTGAGAAAGAAGCCTTTTGAAAACACTGTAGGAAAAGGAGAAAATGCGGGTAACCAGCATTTTCTCCTTTTCCCACAGTGTTTTCTACCCTTCCCAGAACAAATTTCTATTTTTCAGTCACCTTTATTTTGTCATCTGCAAATGCTTTCAATTTGGACAAGTCTAAAATTTTGTCATTTGGTAAAGAGTTAAAGCAAGTAGTGTCAATCTGATATTTTCGTTCCCAGAAGGTCCCTTTATGCATGATGGGTCACATTTATTATTCTTTCTGTTCACAGACTTGGTGATCTGTTATGCTGTGAGACTTGCTCTGCAGTTTACCATCTGACATGTGTTGAACCTCCTTTGGAAGAAGTTCCAGATGATGATTGGCTGTGTGTAGTCTGTAGAGCTCATCAGGTATTATAAAAACCAATGACCCTTAACCCATTACCACTCAATCCCTACTTTTGACGCCCCTGAGAAAGAAGCCTTTTGAAAACACTGTGGGAAAAGGAGAAAATGCTGGAAAAGGAGAAAATGCTGGTAACCAGCATTTTCTCCTTTTCCCACAGTGTTTTCTACCCTTTCCAGAACAAATTTCTATTTTTCAGTCACCTTTATTTTGTCGTCTGCAAATGCTTTCAATTTGGACCATCCAAAATTGTCTCGTGTGGTAATGAGTTAAAAGCCTTTACTAGACAACAAAATTTAAGCCTTATCCATATTGAAAGTATCTGCAGACGACAATTTTGATGTGGTTCGAAATGGCACATTTTTTCTTTGACAGGGTAGAAAACATTGTGGGAAAAGGAAAAAATGCTGGGAACCAGCATTTTCTCCTTTTCCCTCAATGTTTTTTAGAAGGCTTCTTTCACAGGGTCGTTAAAAGCCGGAATTGTGTGGTAAAGAGTTAAATAACCACTAGATTTATCTTTGCCCTATGACAAAAATTGTTACTTGACCAAATTGAAAGCATTTGCAGGCAACAACTTGAATGTAGCTCAGTTGATGATTTCTGTCATTCTTGGGGTAAAACCCTTGATTGTTTGGTAAAGGGTTAAGACTGCCACACAACTTAAGAGTTTTATTAATAACCAGGTGCAGGCCCGTAGGAACTGGGGGGGCCGGGGGGGGGGGGGGGCTAAGCCCCCCCCCCCAATAATTTTGACAATCATGGTAATTGAAAGTACCATTTGTCACGGAGAGTTCCAATTGACGCAAAATTTTCCTATAAATACAAGGTAAGCCCCCCAATCTTGAATTGCTTCCTATGTGCCTGGTGGAAGAAGGTCTCTGAAAACATTGTGGGGGTGAAAGGAGAAAATGCTGGAAGCCATTCCATTTTTAGCTCACCTGAGCACAACGTGCTCAAGGGGAGCTTTTAGGATCACCCGGTGTCCGTCGTCCGTCGTGCGTCGTCAACAATTCTTTAAACATCAACTCCTCCTAAACCACTGGGCGGATTTGGACCAAACTTGGCAGGAATGTTCCTTGGGAGGTCCTCTTTAAAAATTGTTCACAGAATTTGATTCCATCAAAAACTCTGGTTGCCATGGCAACCAAATGGAATTTTTTAGCAAATTTTTAAAAAAATCTTCTCCTCTGAAACCGCTGGTCGGATTTTGAAATAATTTCACAGATATGTTCCTTGGGTGACCCTTTTCAAAAATTGTTCGTGAAATTTTGATCCATCAAAAAATGTGGCTCTGGTGAATGGGGGCTACTTGCACTATACAGAAATGAAGGAATTCTTTAAAAATCTTCTCCTCTGAAACCGCTGGTCGGATTTTGAAATAATTTCACAGACATGTTCCTTGGGTGACCCTTTTCAAAAATTGTTCGTGAAATTTTGATCCGTCAAAAAATGTGGCTCTGGTGAATGGGGGCTACTTGCACTATACAGAAATAAAGGAATTCTTAAAAAATCTTCTTCTCTGAAACCGCTGGTCAGATTTTGAAATAATTTCACAGAGTTGCTCCTTGGGTGACCCTTTTCAAAAAATGTTCGCGAAATTTTGATTGGTCGAGAAACATGGCTCTGGTGAATGGGGGCTTCTTGCACTATACAGAAATGAAGAAATTCTTAAAAATTCTTCTTCACTGAAACAGCTGGTTAGATTTTGAAATAATTTCACAGACTTGTTCCTTGGGTGACCCTTTTCAAAAATTGTTCGCAAAATTTTGATTCGTCAAGAAACATGGCTCTGGTGAATGGGGGCTACTTGCACTATACAGAAATGAAGAAATTCTTGAAAATTCTTCTCTGAAATGGCTGGACAGATTTTGAAATAATTTCACAGAGATGTTCCTTGGGTGATCCTTTTCTAAAAGTGTTTGGGAAATTTTGATTGGCCAAGAAACATGGCTCTGGTGAATGGGGGCTACTTGCACTAATGAAATGAAGAAATTCTTGAAAATTCTTCTTCTCTGAAACCCGTTGTCAGATTTTAAAATAATCTGACAGAGATGTTCCTTGAGTGACCCTTTTCAAAAGCTGTACATATAATTTTGATCCGTCAAGAAACATGGCTCATGTGAATGGGGGCTACTTGCACTATACGGACATGATGAAATTCTTGAAAATTCTCTTTCTCTCAAACCCCTGGTCAGATTTTAAAAGAAATTTTCCGAAATGTTCCTTGGGTGACCCTTTTCAAAACTTGTTCATAAATTTTGATCAATCAAGAAACATGGCTCTTGTGGATGGGGGCTACTTGCTCTTATACAGAAATGAAGAATTCTTAAAAATTCTTCTTTTTGAAACTGATGGTCAGATTTCGAAATGACATTTACAGGTGACCTTTTGAAAATTGCTTGGCAAAATTATAAATTTGGTTCCAATGTTTCAATATCTAAAAAAAAAAAAAAAAGACTATGGTCATCTCAAAAATTCAGGTGAGCGATCCAGGGCCATCTTGGCCCTCTTGTTTTTTTTTTTTTTTTGAAAGACAAGTTTTCATGTTCTGAGTAAAACATAATTTGTTATCTGCAAATCATCCAAATCTCTTCAATCTGGACAAGTCTGAAGCTTTGCCAAGTGATCAAAGTTTAACTCATTACCAAACGACGAAATTTTAGGTTTGTCCAAATTGAAAGCAATTGCAGATGACAAAATAAAAGAGACTTGAAATTTGAAATTTGTTTTGTGAAGGGTAGAAAATGTTGTGGGAAAAGGAGAAAATGATGCTTACCAGCATTTTCTCCTTTTCCCACAATGTTTTCTAAAGCCTTCTCAGGGTCGTTAGAACTAGAGATTTTGTGGTAATAGGTTAATAGATTTGATATTTGTAAAAAACATTATGGGAAAAGGAGAAAATGCTGGTTACCAGCATTTTCTCCTTTTCCCACAATGGCTCAAAAGCTTTCCTTCTCGGTCGTAAAAAGTCGGAATTATGTGGTAAAGGGTTAAAGCAATGATTAACACCATTGCAATCAGTTAACCAACCAATCAACCATCAAACCAATCAATCAATCTATTTTCAGGTGAAAGGTGTTACAGATTGTGTATCTGAGGCTGAGAGAGGTGGTTTATTGTGTAGACAGGATCCACTTGGCTATGACAGACATGGAAGAAAATATTGGTTTCTTTCAAGAAGAATTATTGTGTAAGCTAAAAATCTGTTCTAAGTTGAAAGTGCACAAGAAATTATTGAAAAGTTTACAACTTTACAGTGATTGTAATAATTGTGTAGTACATACATGTAGGCAAAGCTTGTACCATTTTCGAGGCATAAAAGAAATGAGAGTAACTCCTTCACAAGGACCAGGACACAATTAGCAAGGCGCTTGATAAAGATGGCGCACTTCTCTGTTTTACAAGTGTATTATCTCCCTTGTGAAGATGAATGATCAGTTGAATGTAAATCTAAGCATCAGTCCATGAAAAGGAGGCATTTACCGAGCAAGTTGTCACATAAAATTCAACTGAAGCATGGGATTGATTGGTCCTTTACTCTTTACCAAACAATTCCTGGTTTTAATGACCCTGGGGAAGAAGCCTTCTGAAAACATATGGTAACCAGTATTTTCTCCTTTTCCCACAATGTTTTCTACCCTTCCCATATTGAATTAAAATTTTTGATTCACATTTGTTTTGTCGTCTGCAAATGCTTTCAATTTGGACTTGTCCATAAATTTTGTCATTTAGTGAAGAGTTAATATGCAGATAATTTGAAGAGTATTTTCCCCATTTCCCACAATGTTTTCAAAAGGCTTTTTTTCTCCGGTTTGTTCGAAGTTGCAATCTTTGAGAAAGGGTTAAACTTATGAAATCATATATTATTGGCACGGCCAATCTGAAACAATCTTGAAAATAGCATGAAACCTCATACAATCAATCTGTCAACCTGGACCAGTATAAACTGTTACTGTATGGTAAAGAGTTATCTCTTTCCCAAACGACAAATTCTAGACTCTTCCAAACTCAAAGAGTTTGCAGACGACAATTTCAAATTTGATAAAAATGTCAGAAAGTTCTCCAAATGGGTAGAAAACACTGTGGGAAAAGGAGAAATTGCTCGTTACGAGCAATTTCTCCTTTTCCCAAAGTGTTTTCAAAAGACTTGTACTGCAGACATGTAAAAACAAGGGCTTGTTTGGGAAAGGGTTAACTTAGCATTTCCTTTTTTCCCCAGTGTTTTCAAAAGTCTTCTTTCTTAGGTTCGTTAAAAGATGGGATTGTGTGGTAAAAAGTTCAACCCTTTAAAACAATATTTCAGGGAAGGAGAGAGAGAGTTATGGTATTACAGTACACAGGAACAAATCGAAGAACTTGTCAATGTTTTTGACCGAGGAGGCTTCGAAAGAGAACTGTGTTTTGTTCTCAGTGACATGCGAGATGAGATTGTCCGTCAAATGAAAGTTACTGAAGAACTGACAAATGAAAAGAAAAATGGGAAAAAGTCGTCTGTTGAAGTTGAAAAAGGTATTTATGTGTTTTTCAAATAAGATTGAAACTCTGTCTTTGTTTTGTTTCAAATTGTAGGGAAGCTTTAATCTTTACTGTTCTCTTTCAAAGTTAGGATCTTGTTATAAGTCCACAGAAACTTGGGGTCCTGTTGACTCTCAACAAACTGTCAGATTTAGGATTTAACCCATTACCACACAATCCCTACTTTTGACGCCCCTGAGAAAGAAGCCTTTAGAAAACATTGCGGGAAAATGAGAAAATGCTGGTAACCAGCATTTTCTCCTTTTCCCACAATGATTTCTATCCTTCACAAAGCAAATTTGTCATCTGCAAATGCTTTCAATTTGGACTAGTCTAAAATATTGTCGTTTAGTAATGAGTTAACCAACATGATAGCTTTTACAGAAGGCAATTTTATTGTGTGGTGAAGAGCTAATTGACTGAAAGCATTCTTTTCCTGCATTTTGCACCTCAAGAGTTAACTCTTTACCACATAACAATATTTTAGACTTGTCCGAATTGATAATATTTACCAAACAACAACATTCTGGACTTGCTAAGGTATGCCATAAATGTGTGTCAAAAACTGAAATATCTTAACCCTTTCCCAAACAAGCCCTGGTTTTCACGTGTCTGTAGTAAAAATCTTTTAAAAACACAGTGGGAAAAGGAGAAATTGCTTCTAACGAGCAATTTCTCCTTTTCCCACAGCGTTTTCTACCCTTTTGAGAACTTTCTGCCATTTTCTCCAAATCAAAAAATTGTCGTCTGCAAACTCTTTCTGTTTGGGAGAGTCCAAAATTTGTCGTTTGGAAAAGGGTTAAAGTAGGGTAGAAAAGTTCGTGGGAAATGGGTACACTACGGTTAAGAAAGTCCTCCAAAAGATCCATTATGACATAGGATTTTGTACCAAGGAGTTAAGTGTTAACTCATCACAATCTTGTGTTTCAAAGACCCTGAAGAAGAAAGCTTTTGAAAACATTGTAAGAAAAGGAGAAAATCAACCAGCATTTTCTCCTTTTGGAACGTGTTCAACCCTTTCAGTTTCAGAGACAATTGCCATTAAGTGAACCACTTTTGATTTGTCTTCTGCCATTGTGTTTAAATATGACAAGTTGAAAAGTTAGTAGTTGTATGGTAAAGAGCTAAATGTTTTGTCTGTTTCTTTCCCATGATAATCAGCCAATCTAGAGAAGGTCCAGAAAGAGCGAGCTGAAAAAAGGGCCAAAGAGGAGGCAGAGAGGAGAGCAAAGGAGGAAGAAGAGGCTAGAAAAAGGTTGGAAGAGGAGAAAGCGAAACAAGAAATTATCACGCTGGAAGAACAAAATGGTGAAGTGGTGGAGGAGGAGATGGATATATCAGACAACATCGTAAGTCAAAGATTCGGAGCTGGTTTTCATCTAATCTATGTATCACATCTCACTACTAAAGTTGTCTTTGCAGCCAGTGTGGATCAAGATAAGGCTATACAAAATGTGCAGCCTGATCCTTGATCTACCCTGTTGCTGTTAGACTGTAGACAAAAGCAACATTGAAATTAATTGTTTGGGTTGCATCAAAAGATAAAAATCTCTCGGGTTGTTGTGCGCTCTATGGGTTAACTGCGTATGCACAAAATTTGTCTATGCAGTTTACTAAAGCAAACATACATATATAGGCTCTCATTGTCCAAAGTTATCAATGCAACATAAAACAACACTCATCAAGTCTGGAAAGAGATTTAACGAAACTGTATAAGTTTATGGTTTGAGTTAATATTTGCTTAACTCTTTACCACGCAATCCCCACTTTCAATGACCCTTAGAAAGAAGCCTATAGGAAACGTTGAGGGAAAAGAAGAAAATGCTGGTTACCAACATTTTCTCCTTTTACCACAATGTTTTCTACCCTTCCAAAACAAAATTTCAATTTTTGATTCACATTTATTTTGTCGTCTGCAAATGCTTACAATTTGGACTTTTCTGACATATTTTCGCCTCTCACCTCTGCTGAAGCATGTGAGAAAAGTAGTCGGTGGCTTTGGAAGGAAAGTTGTGTTAGTACTGGTGTGAGAAAGTCAGGAAACACATGTACATCACCGACCGCCATGATATGACCCTAGCTGTTAAAGTTGGGTATTTAGAATTTTCACATCACACCAAAGTAAAAAATATATATCATTGAAATTTATATGAAAGAACAATACAAATCATCAATAATCAAGGATCATAAAATTGCAAAAACAAATTTTTTTGATGGTATTCCCTTAAAAGGCTACGTAGCCTCTTAAGCTATTTTTAGATTTTGCACCAAAAATCAATAAAGCATTGTGGGAATGTCAAGTGACTGGCATGTGACTAATAACTCTTAAATTCCATTACATAACAAACATTTTATAATTATTTTTCTATAGTTTCTTCTTTGGACGGATGTTTGAAACTTCATCTGTGTTTTCCTGTATTTAATTGAGAGAATTAATAATCTAAAAATAGAACGTGTCTCCCGTTGGTGTCAACCTGGTCCATAATAAATCTCTTATTTCTCGTGTTATCAGATGGTTTTCGACTACTTGGGTTTTATGAAAGCAAATTAAAAGGCTTTTGGAGTATAAGGATGATTTTTTTGCATTTTTGTAAAATTTTTGTCCCAAAATCTGAAGGGCCACCTTTAAAGTGGCATTAAACCCCAATACAACCAACTACAACCAAGCAACAGTTTGGTCTTGCCCAAAATTTTGTTGTTTGGTAAAGAGTTAACAGAAAACTAACAATATCCTCTATATCTACTAGCCTGGATTACATAGAGGCATGTTTACTTTGCAGATCACTACCTTACAGTCCAGTACTACAGATACCAAAAATACATTCACCACAACTGAACTAATTTCTACCACAAATAGTGGTACTGTCACTGCCACGGAAACCATAGAAACTACAACTACAACAACAACAAAAACTATCACTAATGTCAAGGTCACACCAACTCAGGAAGGCAGAGATATCATCAAAACCATAGAACCAAGGGTTGTTGTTGTTAATAAAAACAAAGAGCATGACAGAAAGTCAGATAATAACAATAGTTTAGGGATTGATGGTGAATCTCCAGACGCTAAATCAAATGGCGAGAAAATGAGCCAGGGCAGTGAATCTAAGAGTGGAGATAAAATAATTGTTATAAATCCGGAAGGTAAACAGAAATCAGGAATTATGAATATCCAGTCGGTATGTCCGACAACAAAACCAGGGGAATCTAAAGGAACAACTGTGGTGGTGTTGAATAAAGATGGTGCACAGATGAAGATCAGCCTTGCCAAGAAAGCTGAACCTGCAGATAAAGGTGAAGATCAGAAGACTGAGTCTGAGAATGGTCAAAGCACTGGTCAGTAGTAGAAGTTGGCTTTTCTTACTTTACAGAGCTCCAGATAGAGGGGGTGATTTTGATTTCAAAATTGAAAATATTAATTATTCTCCATTAAACACTATGTTATGAGTTCTCATTAGAATCATCTCATCGAGATGATTCTAATGGGTACCCACAACATAGGGTTTGGAAGAGAAATAATGGATTTAGAATATCATCACTCCCTCTTACCAGGAGCTCTGACTTTAGATTGTTTTTAATCAAAAGATGGTTTCAGTTTCAAGCTAGGACAAGACATACACTTTGTTTTACATCTGCCTCATAAATGTTTGCAGAATTCTCATTTATTGAAACTGTGCTTTATAGGTTTTAACTGTTTGGTCTACATTAGGTTCACCAGAGCATGATGTTTTAACCCTTTCCCAAACGGCAAATTTTGGACCAGACCAAAGTGAAAGCATTTTGCAGATGACAAATTAACAGTTGCTAAAAAGATGATTTTTCTATATGGTATGGTAGAAAACATTGTGGGAAAAGGAGAAAATGCTGGTTACCAGCATTTTCTCCTTTTCCCACAATGTTTTCAAAAGGCTTCTATTCCTGACAGGTAAAAAGCAGGGATTGTTTGGGAAAGGGTTAAGATAAGCCTTAGAGATCTTCCAATGTCTGGCTTCTGTTTCGGTTTGGTCATTCATTAGACTACTTGCTTTAGACTGTCTTTAGTTTCTCTTGAGAAACTTTGGAACAAAATCAAGTCAAATTTAAGTAGAAGACATCAAAGTAAGAAGTTTGCCTAGTACTAGACAACAAAATTTTGGACTCTTCTCAATTGAATGTATTTGGAGACAACAGTTTAATCTGGTACAAATGCAGGAATGTTGTTTGGAAAGAGTAGAAACTTTCTGCTGTATTTGAGAAATTGTCTTGTAGTTCTTATTTCTTTACTAAACGACAAAGATTTTTGACTAGTCCAAAATCAAAGCATTTGCAGACGACGACAATAAATGAGACTAAAAAATTGAACTTTGTATTGGAAAGGGTACAAAAAATTGTGGGAAACGGAGAAAATGCTGATTGCCAGCATTTTCTCCTTTTGCCACATTGTTTTCTTAGGGCCGTTAAAAGTCGGGATTGTGTTTTAAATTTTGTTATTCACTCATCTAAAACTACATTTATGTATCGCAAGGCCAAGTTGAAAGGGTGCACCACTCCAGGCATTGAAATTTCCAACTTTGCAAGTATCATCAGAAAGAATTTTGTACATAGATTTTCTATACATATATGGGTTTTACAATATAAAGTATGATTATTTTAAATGACTTTTTTCATCGGCATTCATACTGCATATGTTTGTATGAATTTTGTAATTTATGATTAGAAAAGTGAAACTTAAAAAAACATGACATCAAGAAACTGATTCTTTCCAGGTAAAATGGTGACTAGATCAAAAACGGGGTCTCTGACCCCAAAACTGTTCAGTGACTCGGTGATGGGGACCACCAACATCAAAACATCGGGTTTAAAGTCCACCTCATCAACGACGGATGAAGTTTTGGTTATCAATAAGGATGGGGAGATAACGAAAATTACCCGCAGCAAGACGTCGGCATCTTCATCGGTGTTTCAGCAACAGCAGTATTTTAAACTAGGTTAGTATTCTGTGCTAGAATTTAATCCTTTACCACACAATCCTGTGATTGAACAACCCTTAATGGAAAGCCTTTTGAAAACATTGTAGGAAAAGGAGAAAATGCTGGTAACCAGCATTTTCTCCTTTTCCTGCTATCTTTTCCACTGTCAGATAAATCCTGCCATTCAGACCATGTATAATTTATCAACTGTAATTGCTTTTGATTTAGAAAATTGTTAAAAAAAAACTTTTGGTTTGGTAACAAGTGATATTGTTTAACCATAGTGCACTTGTAATTCAAATTTATTCTGCCACCTCTCCATATCACTCATACCTAAGTTCTTACAATCCTGAGAGGGCTTTGCAATCATTGTTGATCAAAGGAGAAGATGCTTGTAGACAGCACTTTCTTATTTCCTACAATTTTAATACCCTTTTGGAGACAAATGATCAGTTTGTTGTTTGCAAATTCATGCTTTCAGTATGGATGAGTCTAAACTTGAAAAAAATTTCCTTGACTGCATTACTTTGTTAGAAATTAGAAATTAAAAGTTTATTTTTGAAAGGATAGAAAAAATTGTGGGAATATTTGGAAAATTATGGTTACTATTTTCCAAATGGTGTCAAGAGCCTTCTATGTCAAGGTCACTGAAACTATGGATTGTTTGGTAAAAGATAAAGTTCTAGAAAAGTTATCTCTGTCGAGTTAAATTTATTCACTTGTCATTCCTCTAGATTTATATGATAGAATTTTTATCTCAAAAATCATATATCACATAAAACCTCAGTAGTTCAAAGCGCAAGCGGCTGGAACTTTTTATATAAACTAAATGTAGTTTGAAGCAAAAAATTTGACAGTTTCCACAATTCTTTCAAAAGCCTTCCTTTTTAGAACTGTTAAATTTTGGGATAATTTGCTAAAAGGTTAAATGAATTCCTTACAGGTATGGATGGATCATACAAACAGTATGTCAATCAGTACACAACACAGAACTTGGCCTTAAATAAACATCAGCACAATGAAGAACGTGACAAAAAGAGATATCTATCCCACAAGTTTAGCTTGACAAACCTGAGTGATTTCAAGTGGAATGGCACAGTGCACGGAAACAAAATCATGACAGTATCTACGCTTCGGTTAACATTATCCCAGCTAGAGAGTAGCATCGCATCTCCATTTCTTCATCCCAATTGGCAGCTTCATAGACAGTCGTGGGTTAAAGCCCTTCATCAGTGTACAAAACCAGAAGATTTCAGTTTAGCTATATCTATTCTTGAAGCATCTATAAAACCAGTTTTGTTGTTGCCAGTGTGGCATGACGCATTAGGTAAGTTTACAGGGTAGACCAAACCATTATTACCTGTTTTATCCCCCACCGAAGGTGGAAGGATATAGTGTTAGCGTTGTCCATACATCCGTGTGTTCGTCCCGCTGAATATCTCCAATGCCATTGGATGGAATTTTGTGGAACTTCATACATTTGTACAATAACCCGTTCTGCCTACACAATTTTTTTTTTTTTGGATTGGATGCAAAATGGCCGACTAGGAGGTGTATGTTTTTTCTGCAGGGGATATCATTTCAATGAAATTGCTTATTACTGTAATTATAATTATTGTTATTTGAAATTCTCACAAAGGATTAGTTTTTAATGACTAAAAGTATTCCCCTGTCTTGTCACTTTATCTGGACATGGTTCAGTAATTCAGCCTTCACCATACAAAAAGGTTTTAATCTTGATCAAGTTGAAAACATTTTTGGATGTCAAACTGATTTTGATTTAGAAGATGAAAAGAAAAATTCTGGGTTAACTCTTCACCAAACGACAAAATTTTAGGCTTGTCCAAATTTAAAGCATTTGCAGACGACAAAATAAGTGACTGAAAATTTGAAGTTTGTTTTGTGAAGGGTAGAAAACATGGTGAGAAAATGCTGGTTACCAGATTTTCTCCTTTTTCCATAATGTTTTCTATCCTATCACTGAACGATTGCATGGCTTGAGCCACATCGAAATTGTCATGTGCAAATGCTTTCAAAATGGACAACACAAAAATTTTGATGTCTGGTAAAGGGTTAGCCTCACTGGATCTAGTGGGTTTTTTAGTGAAATGTCTTTGGGTAAGAAACTTAAGAATCTTAGCCTAGTCCCATTGAAACCCAGGAAAAGCATTAATAGGTGATCTGTCACTGTGATATGACTGGAGTAATATTGAAAGTGGCCTAAAGCACCATTCATTCGATCAATGAATTATATGGATCCATGATTATGTGACAAGTTGCTTTGTAAAATGGATAAAAGAGATTTATTATAACACCTTTGCCACAGCATGACTTTGAATTGTTTCAACACGCGAAAAGGGTCATTTGGACATTCGCGTGGTGTATCTTTTCAGATCAGCCTGCGCAGTCCGCGCAGGCTCATTTGAAATGACACTTTCTGTTTTGATGCAATTTTCTGTTTTGCACAAGTGTACTGTTGCACAAAATCCAATGCAGTCGTAAAGTGCCGTCTTGGATTAGCCTGCGCAGACTGCGCAGGCTGATCCGAGACAACACTTTACGCAAATTCCAAATGTCCCTTTTCCCATGTTGCAAGACATACTTGGATTCAGACTTCTTATATTTGTAGGACATGTAAAAATGAAGCGAATCACTTCACTAGATAGAGAGGAGTTGAAAAAGAAAGAAAAAGAGATGAAGAAGTTGGCAGATGATGATTTAGCTCGGCCATTGGTCTGGATAAAATATACTTTAGGTCTTAAACATCAGGTATTGCCAGTGTTTCAAAGGGATTATATTTTTACCTGAACTTACCGCATCTTTTAGTTTAAATAAACAAGTTAAATTCAGTTATTTTCGTCTTTGTTGTCAAGCAAAACCTTGACATTTTATAGTAACTGTGTCATTTCTGAAAATATTTATTTCAATCTTGTATTAGTTGTTAACTTATTTTCAAATGGCAAAATTTTAGGCTTGTCCAAATCAAAAGGAATTGCAGATGACAAAATAAAAGTGACTGAAAAGTTGAAATTTGTTTTGTGAAGGGTAGCAGACCTTGTGGGAAAAGGAGAAAATGCTGGTAACCAGCATTTTCTCCTTTTCCCACAATGATTTCTAAAGGCTTCTTTCTCAGGGTCGTCAAAAGTAGGGATTTTGTGGTAATGGGATTACTAGCACAGGGGAAACCAATACCACAGGGGCAGGTAACCATTTAGATATTTTTGATACAGTCATGCTCCTTTTGGACTTAGAATACTTTCTGACAATCGGTCTGTTGCTAAAGCAAGTGCGTTTGAGCATTGGCACCAGATATTATATTTAAGAAATGATCTTCTTTCTATTGTGGTTTATTGTTCAATAAACCACAGTTGTGAGTTATGAGACGCAGTGAATAAACCACTCTGGTGATATGGACGGAGTGGTTTAACAATTGCCCCTCATAACTCATCGTGGCTTATTTAAGAAATAATCTTCTTGCTATTGTCGTCTATTGTTCAATAAACCACAGTTGTGAGTTATGAGGTGCAATGAATAAACCATGAAGGCTATATCACTCAAGTGGTTTATTTGTTGTGCCTCATAACTCATAATGTGGTTTATTGAACAATAAACCACAAAAGAAAAAACATTCTTTTGATTCTAACATAACCAACTCTTAATAAAGGAAAACAAATGCATACCTAGAGTAAAAATGCGGACGCAGATTATATATTCCATTGAATAACTTGTTTTATACAGAATGACGTCTCTCTACATAGAATGACATCACTATACATAGAATAATGTAGATTTTGCTACACTTTTGCCACACTGTGTTTATAGAGCTGAAATCACATGTCATGTTAGAATCTTGTTTTCTCACAGTGAACACTATGTTGTAGGTATGGAAGCAACGAGGGGAGGAATACAGAGTGAGTGGTGGACACGGGTGGATATGGATCAGTAATACTCGCAGATCAGATCCTGTACCCCAGGATAGTGTAGGCCTTAGAGCCTGTGCTGTAAAGTTACAAAATAGAAAGCAGAAAATACTGGGGTCTTCTGAAATAGAGAATGGTAAGTGTTAACTCATTACCAAACGACAATATTTTAGGCTTGTCCAAATCGAAAGCATTTGCAGACAACAAAATACAGGTGACTGAAAATTTGAAATTAGCTTTGTGAAGGGTAGAAAACATTGTGGGAAAAGGAGGAAATGCTGGTTACCAGAATTTTCTCCTTTTCCCACAATGTTTTCAAAAGGCATCTTTCTCAGGGGCGTCAAAAGTAGGGATTGTGTGGTAATGGGTTAAAGGTGATACTTATGAAATGATCATGTTGAATTTTATTATTCCTCAACCACAGAATTCAGAGTTTTAAGGAACAGTTTTCAGACACTTTGACTTTGTCATCTACAAATGTTTGCAATATGGAATAGTCTGAAATTTTGTCTTGGTAGAGAGTTAAACTTAACTACAAATCTGTTATTAATCCTTAGGCTGCTAAGTGCTACTCATTGACCTTTTGTAGACAGTGTAGATCAAGATCTGACTGCACAAAATGTGCAGGATGATCTTTGATGTACACTGTCCGATTAGGACATGTTTTCCCCCAACTATTACCCTTGAAATAGCAAAATTTCGGTGTTTACTATCAATTTAAAAGTTTCCATTCATTTATTTAGCAGCATAAGGCTTTAATGAACTAGAGGTTTGCTTAGTAACATTTTCTAGACTTTATTTATTAAATTTTATCTCGGATACCAATATTATGTCCTTTATATCCTCCATTGCAGACAAAAATGAAGTGAAAAATGACACAAAGCCAGTTGAAAATAACGTAAAGAAAGACGAACCTGAAGGTATGGATACTAGTGAAAGTGCAAATGATAAAGTGAAAAGTGAGCCTGATATTAGTACAGAAGTGAAAGAAGAGACAGATAGTGCTGTTAATGATAAGACAAAGGAAGAACCAGTGTCTAGTATTGATGAAAAGAAAGAAGAAATGGATACGGATAGTGATAGTATTGTAAAGGTTGAGACAAGTGACTCTAAGGATATTAAGGTAGAACCAATGGACGTAACAGAGGATAAAGACAGTAAAGATGATCATATAGATATAGAAACAGAACATGTCTCACCCAAAAAGACAATGAAAATGCTAAGGGTTTCTCAGGGAAATATATCTAAGGCAAATTTAAGGGCTTATTCATTATTGACTAAAAAGTGTGATGTGGAATTGATAGACGTTAGTAAGTCGATACAAGAGCACACTTACTATCCTAAAGTCACAAAA
The DNA here is from genome assembly GCA_943736015.1 of Tridacna crocea. Classification (NCBI taxonomy): domain Eukaryota; kingdom Metazoa; phylum Mollusca; class Bivalvia; order Cardiida; family Cardiidae; genus Tridacna; species Tridacna crocea. Next base: position 75,764,133 of record OX031056.1, on the reverse strand, counting down.
CCTTATTCTAAACTAGATAATTTATTAGAAAGACGAACAAAGTTAGAGGAGATGGAAAGAAAACAAAGGGACGGAATTGAACAACAAATTCAGTGGAAGTTACGATTAGAGGCAGCTAAAGAAGAGAAACAGGATGTAACTGAATCTCCGGAAAAGAAAATTATCTCACTGCCTGTTTCTGACACACCGATAGATACACCAACCAAAAAAATAAAGCCAGTGAAATATTGTTGTTACTCTGCTCTGTGTCGTGGTGGAGACGTACCTAGTGGTCAGTGTTATTCTGTTTCATGTCGTCGTGACGCAGAACTAGAAGAAGAAGAGGATGACATCGATGTAGATGACACAGCCGATGTCCAGATGGAGGTGGACGAAGACACGGAGGATAAAACTGACCCGGAGGATAAACAGGAAGTAGATAAAAGTGACAGTAATAAAAGTGAACCAGTAAAAGATAATAGTAGTGCCAATAAAAGTGCAACTGAGGAGGAGGATGTGGATATTTTAGGTGATAAAGAAGATGGAAAACCTAAAAGTGATGTTCCTGTGAGTACTGCAGATAGTGGTGTTATTAGTGAGTCAAATGCAAACAAACCTAAAGTTGTCCATGTGCCAGTTGATAAAGAACTCCTCGGTAAATCTGAGACAAACTCTAAACAAAATAGTGCTGTAGGAAAATCAACCAGTGTTACATCACCATCAGGGAAGAAAACTACAACAATCTCCATACCTGGTAATCTTGCACAACTAATCGCACAGAAAACTGGGCAAACATTAACATATTCTCAAGCCCAACAATTTATCAAGCAAGCTTTGGAAAAAATGTCAGTGGAAGATCTCCGTGCTAAAATACCCCCTGTTCGGCATTCGCAAGATAAAATCACGTTAGTGAAAGTGACAAAAACTGGTGTTAAAAAGAAAGGAGCTAAAAAGACATCCCTCCCCCCACCCCATAAGTTCAAATCCAACTCTGGTAAAAGTTTATTCATTCTAGAAAAGTGGGAGAGTAGACGATTAGCCAGAAAAAGTGGTAAAGTTGAAGTATCTGGTTTTAAATATGACTGTAAAATGAGCAATGTAAGTTGGCCGTACCCTTGTCCTAGACCTTTGTTCAAAACTGCTTTCAAATTTCGAATCCAAACAATTAAATCCTTGGCTGGTGCAGCGCTTCATCTACGCATATTGTGGGCCTGTATTCGATGGGATGATATGGCAACAAAATCTCCAGCTGGCGGTACAAATACGGTCTCCACGGAGACGGAGATTACCACCACAGAATTGTTGAAGAGAAGAGATATTGGTCCCCATGGATTGAGATCTGAATTCCTTGTCAGGAAAATTGTTGTACCATTGGGTGTACCACAACAGCCTAAAGGTTGGTATTCAGATATAATTTTTGTTTTACCTTTACCACAAGTTAATGCTTTAAAGAATAGAAAACATTGTTGGAATGGTAGAAAATGCTGGTTATCAGCATTCTTTTCATATGCCCAAAGGGTCATATTATATTATTTATGGCCCCAGTCCTCCTCCTAGTCCTACAGGTTCCATTGGAATAAGTTCAAACTTACCTCAACGAATCTCCATGATGTATAGTTGTGCATATGACTTTTAGAATTTGAACCTATTTTGATGTTATTGATATTAAATCATTACCAAACAACAAAATTTCGTTTTGTGAAGGGTAGAAAACATTGTGGGAAAAGGGGAAAATGCTGGTTACCAGCATTTTCTCCTTTTCCCACAATGTTTTCTAAAGGCTTCTTTCTCAGGGTCGTCAAAAGTAGGGATTATGTGGTAATGGGTTAATCCTTCTCACTGACGAGCCCCTTTGGGCTCATATGGCCCTCTCTGTTAAGCTCTTGTTCCATGATGTTGTCAAAAGCCTTTTCTTTCAGGCTTGTTAAAACTCGGGATGGTGTTGCAAAGGATAAAAGATAAATCCCATTGTTTGACTCGTATACAATTTTTTGTATGCAGATTTGCTCCAAATGAACAGTTATTCGTGATTGTCATATCTACTTTTCTGGGCTGCAGAAATACATTTCACTGTTGAATAAGCTATTTTTATGCCTCCCAAGTTTAAATGACCCCGAGACCGAACCCTTTCGGAAACAATGATAGCAAAGGAGAAAATGCTGGTAAGCAGCATTTTCTCTTTTTCCTGCAATGTTTTCAATGAATTCAAAGATAGAAATCACTTGGCTGGTCCTGCAATGTTTTCAATGAATTCAAAGATAGAAATCTCTTGGCTGGACATAGCTAAAATTTTGTTGTTCACCTAGTGTTTGATTGTTGCCAAACAATATAATTTCAAATTGGTCCTCCAAAATGAAAGTATTTACAGACAGCATAGTCACAATAAACAGATTTTGTTCGTGAAAGGGAAGAAAACATTGTGGGAGGAGAAGATGCTGGTAACCAGCATTTTCTCCTCCCGCAATGTTTTCAAAAGCCTTTTCTTTTGGTGTTGCTAAACTGAGAATTGTTCGGCAAATAATTGCAGAGCTCCAGATAGAGGGAGTGATTTTGATTTTAAACTTGAAAATATCGTTTATTCTCCATTAAACCCTATGTTGTGGGTACTCATTAGAATCGTCTCATTGAGACGATTCTAATGAGTACCCACAACATAGGGTTTGGAAGAGAAATAATGGATTTAGAATACCATCATTCTCTCTTATCTGGAGCTCTGAATTGTATCTCCATATGTTATGCATCTTTTGTTCTACAAACTTCAGAGAAGTATACGCCACAACGAAGTGGTCTTCGAGAAAGAAAGAGGGCCGAATCTCCAAAACTAACAGAACCCAGTGTCAGTGAGGCATGGCTACCGGAAGAAGTGCTGGAGCTTTGGGAAATAAAAATGTTCGGAGAAAAGTAAGTGTAGTCCTAGCCTAAGTTTAGACTTAAGGCCTAACGTTAGGCTCTTTTTATACAGTCTGAACCCTGCAAAGCAATAATCTGTACAGTTATTTCATACCTGACAGATTTTTGGCCCTAATGTCCCAGGACCAACTTGATGTCACTGAATAATGGGTACAAAAGACATTAAGAATGTTCCAAAATGTTCATGAATATACCCAGAGTTCTTCCTTCATTTCTTTGTTGTTGGTACTTATTGAAACTTTCAGGACACAATACTGACTAGCACCAACAATATAGGTGGAACCTAAGATAAATGTCTTTCGTAATTTCATTGGATTGTAAACTAAGCCATCAGTGGCAAAAGGGGATTCCTTATATTGCAAACAAATTTCTTGTGATCTGATTGGATAATACGCCCCAAACATATATATCATGTACACTGGCAAAACCAACGTAAAAGTAGTTTCCCTTTTGGGAGCGACGTATACATGACTTCACTGTCAAGACAACATCCAAAATGGTAATTTCTATCAGGATTAAAATCAAGATAATGAGCCAAACTGAACGTTTTAGCATGTATTACCAAGTGATGTCAGTTTTCATTGAATTTGGGCACTCAGAAGGGAAATTCTACTTTGTCAGTGTACACAATTTTTTAAACCAAAAAGACAGGTAACACTTAACAAACTTTGGAATTGTAAGACTTTGCAGCATAATAAATTAGTTGTACGGTCAAGTGGCAGGGGACTTTGAAACTTTGTTCATGGCTGTTGTGAGTCATGTCGTCCCGAGCCAAATATACCCCTGAAATATATTATACTAAGCATGTCATCTCATAAATATATGACCTGACATGAGTGGGCTTTTGGGATAAGCTTTTGTTAAACAAGTCTGGAGAAATGTCATAAAGTTAGCCTTTGGCAAGCTTAATAACATTTTCCTTGACAAGTTTAATGAAATTTTATCTCAAACGCCCATGAATGTCAGATTCTTTTTATGACTTATCAATATTTCACAAAATATAGATAAGATGGTGCAAAAACATTCATTAATGCACCTGTGGTATTATCAATAAGACCCATTCACTTGTATTTAACTCATTACCAAACAGCAAATTTTTTGGCTTGTCCAAATCTAGAGCATTTGCAGATAACAAAATAAAAGTGATTGAAAAATTTGAATTTTGTTTTGTAAAGGATAGAAAACATTGTGGGAAAAGGGGAAAATGCTGGTTACCAGCATTTTCCCCTTTTCCCACAATGTTTTCTAAAGGCTTCTTTCTCAGGGGCGTCAAAAGTAGGGATTGTGTGGTAATGGGTTAATATGTGCAAAATGTTGTCAAAAATGATGTCACACAAATGTGGATATCAGACGTATAAAAGATAAAAAAATTTGTAATGGACATATTACACTGAAAACAAGGGAGGTCATGTGATAATTATGGATCTTAAACACTTATTTTCTCCAATAACTAGCTGAATCTTGAGATTTTTTCTTTGACAAGTAGATAATTTTCCAAAAGCAAAAAACTATCAACCAAAGTCAGCTTGCGCAATATTCGCAGCTGACCTAGGTGAATACTTTCAGCAGATGCATGGAACGCCTGTTTCATAGAGCTTAACTTATACAGCTATATACCACTATTTTAAAATCTCAGGGTGGAGAAAGAGAGAGCAGCCCTACAAGAGAAACTCAGCACTCAGCAAGCCCAACAGAATGCGACCCAGATCAAACAGCAGATGGAAGAGCAGTTGAAGCAACAAAGGGCGGCCATGCAACAGAAGAGACTTCTGGACACCCAGGGTAAAATTGTACATACGGGACTTAGTACTTCATCAAGTGTTGTTACAGGTAATACTTCTTCATTTATGCCATAAGTTTTACTCTGAAGTTTAAATGTAAATTGAGATTTTTTATTGGGACCTCACATAAACAAAGAGAGGGATAATTATGATGGCCCTGTATTGCTCAACTTGCCTTTGATACACTTCTTTGGCCCATGGTACCAAGTAACATATCAAATACTCTTGGGTCCATAATATTCACTTCTTTTAACTCATTGCCACACAATCCCTACTTTTGACAACCCTGAGAGAGAAGCCTTTGGAAGATAGTTTGGGAAAAGAAGAAAATGCTGGTAACCAGCATTTTCTCCTTTTCCCGCAATGTTTTCTACCCTTCACAAAACAAATTTCATGTCTTCAGTCACTTTTATTTTGTCGTCTGCAAATGCTTTCGATTTGGATGAGCCTAAAATATTGTTGTTTGGTAATGAGTTAAACAACCAGCTTAATCATGAGATAGACTAGTCCGTAGGTGTGCAGAAAATTGACAAATATTGGAAAGTTTTGGCCCCGGTCAGCTAGTGCTGTTAGTGCAGGTTGACCTGGTTCCATTCTGTTCGCAGATGCATTAAGCCCCCCCTTTTTTACATAGATTGGTTCATATGTATTTACAGCATCTCCGTCGGTGTTGAAGACCATCACAAGTATAGCCCCGGGATCTGTATTAAAGACAACACAGGGTGGAATGACGACCATTTTGTCATCGGGAAACATCATCAAGAAAATTCAACAAGGTCAACCTCGTGTCTCTACCCCAGGTAGCTAGGATTTCTTCTTACTTTTGTATATTTATTTTCCTTTAACATTTTACATACTGTTTATCCAATTAACCCTTTCCCAAACAGTCCCTGGCTTTCACAACCGTGAGAAAAAGCTTTCTGAAAACATTATGGGAAAAGGAGAAAATGCTGGTAAGCAGCATTTTCTCCTTTTCCATAATGATTTCCATCATTTCATAGACAGAAATTGTCATTAGAGCTACATTAAATGTTGTCGGCCATTTTTCTTAGAGTCATGCAAAGCTTGCTCAGCAAAGTGATAATCAGTTTTCAATTTCTACAGGATTGGTTGGAATCCCTGTATCAGGCACCAGTACATCTGTCGTAAGACCTATGGTTAAGGTACAGATCCCTGGTTCCTCAGGGTCTGTCACCCTTCGCCCAGCTTCCACGGCAATCACCCTGGCCCCAAAACCTTCCACAGCTAATGGGGTCACCACTACAACAACCAGCCAGTCTTCCTCCTCAACAGGGGCTCAAACATTGACCGCCATCAAGATACCAAAAGTGGTTGGTACAGCAGTACAGCAAACACCAACGAAAGGTAATGATCACCTTAAAAGCAGGTTGAAATTTCAGAGTCTAGACATAACATCAGAGCTAAGTGACAAAGTGATTTACAGGGCTAACACTCCAGGGATCGCAAAGTTTAACCTGTAACAAAAAATCACAATTTTAAGCACCCTAAAGGAATATAGACTGGTTCCAGTAGAATTCATTATTATGAGAATGTTAAATAACCTCATACTATTATATTCTGGCAATTGTCTTTTTCAATTTAAAGCACAAATTAATAGTGCATACATTTAAGTAGCTAGAATGACTAAATTGAAAAGTATCTGAAAAGAATCTATTTCTATTCTTACACTGGTATTTAGTTATGCCTCATCCAAGTATTGATTTGGACACATTTGTCCAGTCTTAACCCTTTACCATACTTTTAATGCCCCATGAGGAAGAGGCCTTTGAAAACTTTGTGGGAAAAGGAGAAAATGCTGGTAACCAGCATTTTCTCCCTTTCCCACAAAGTTTTCTCTGTCAAAATAAAATTGCATCATTTGAGCCACTATGAAATTATCGCCAACAAATGGTTTTGATTTGGATAGATCTAAAATTCTGCTGTGTGGTAAAGGGTTAGTGATATATCTACGAAGTGATAACAATTGAGGATATATTTTTAAGACCCATGCATTTCTTTCATGTTTTAGTGACTGTTCGACCTCAGGGCACATCAACAGGTTCTAGTGTTCAAAGTGTACAGCTGATACAAGGACCAAATGGACAGCTTCAAGTGAAAGGTCTTATGCCAGGTAATGATGAAGCCTCTTTTTGTTTTTCTTACTCAAGGTAGTAGACCTGTAACACTTCTAGTGCAACATGGAATAAAATTTCTTGATAGTTGATAAATATGGGTTTAATATAGATATGATACTTTTGCACATTTTTAACTGTCCAGAAATTTCTTTGATATCTATCTTGAAATTATTTGTTGATACTTTTGTTAGTTTCCAGAAAATGGTTTCCAGATAGACATCATGTCGGTTAGAAATGTGCAAACAAATCTATCCGTATGAATCCTTATTAATCAGTGAATAAGAAATTTTATTCCATGTTGCTCTAGAAGCGCTAGAATGGCAATACCTTAATTCATTTGACACCAAATATATACTGTAAATTTGACTGCTTGTAATGGCTGAAAGGATAAAACTATAAACCTGCAACTGAAATTTGGGTAACAGACTCGACCAAACAATTCGACAGTTAACTAAACAACTGGACGTTCTCTGCAGTCTGATATTGATATTTGAGGTCTGCAAAAGCCAAAATAAGGCCAGAAAGGTTGAACTTTCGTGTATAAATGTTAATTTGAGTAATGGTACATGTATATAACTTTGGAAGTAAGAGAAGGGACACAAAAATCAACACTTTAACTCTTTACCACACAATTCCGACTTCTAACGATGCCGAGAAAGCAGCCTTTTGAAAACATTATGGGAAAAGGCTGGTAACCAGCACTTTCTCTTTTTCCCACAATGTTTTCTACCCTTTCCAAATCAAAGTTCAATTCATATTATTGTCATTTGCAAATGCCTTCGATTTTTATCGGTCTAAAAATTTTCTTGTGTGGTAAAGAGTTGAGTTATATGTAATATTGAATAGATCACTTGCACACGCTCACCTGTGTCTACAATTTTGCTTTACGTAAATTTTCTGCATATTCAAGGACAGATCTTGGTCATAACTCGGTTGTTTGTTTGGCAAAATAAATTTTAGAATCTCTTATTCTGTGATAACTTACTGACTATAGACCATGGAGATCCTTTTCGGAGAGTACATCTCTTTTGTACATAGACTGAGCTTCTGATAAGATGAAGTGATTGTACTCTAAATCCATTATTACTCTTCAAAACCCAATGTTGTGGTTACTCATTAGAATCGTCTCTACGAGATGATTCTATTGAGTTCCCATAACATGGATTTTGTACAGAATGATTAATATTCTCAAGTTTGAAATCAAAATCACTCACTCTATCTTGAGCTCCAAGTAGAACAAGCATGATAGTGAATGTCCTTTTTGACATTTTATAGGTCAGCAAATCATCAGATTACCTGATGGCCGTTTGCAGTTGATAACAATACCCCAACAACAACAAAACACAGCGCAGGTAGTGTCAGCTGCATCAGGAAGCAATCCAACAGTACGTGTCATACAGGCACAGCCAGCCCAGACGCAAGTCCGTCCCCAAGCCATTGTGGTCAACAGTTCAACAGGAACGGTGTCAACAACACAAAGTAGTGCTACCACTGGAACACCAGCAAAGATCGTCGTAACACCACAGCAAGCAGGTGTTGTGTCCAACATTGCTGGTGGTTCTGTACTGGTGAGCTCTCCCCAGTCATCAGGAACAGTAACTGTTCTCAATAGTTCTGGACAGAGTATCGCTAAGATTGTCTCCCCTGTGAAACCAACCGGCCAGGTCATACAGAAAGTTGGCGGCACTTCTGTGGTGGCTGTTGCAAACACATCCACTGGACCCAGAGTGATTCGTCAACTAACTCCACAAGTTGTTGTGCCTGCTCAGACACAAAATCTACAAAGTAAACAACAGCAGTTACAACAGCAGCAGCAAGTCCTGGCCCAACAACAAGCACAGATACAACAAATACAAGCCCAACTTCAGCAACAAACACAAGTAAAACTGGCCTCTGGGCAAGTCATACAAGTTCCTTCACAGCTCGTTCAGAGTGCTACATCCTCGGGAACTGGACCACAAACCATTACAGTAACTCCTCAGCAACTGGCAGCTCTACAGCAGCAACAGCAGATAAAGGTAGTGACATCCCCTGCCATTCAAACAGCATCATCTACAGATACTTCCAAGCTGTTAAACCAAGCCTCTAAGACCATACAAGACCAGCTCGTCAAACAAGTACAAGGACAGCAGACGGCTGGCGAGGCAGTTAAATCTACGGCTCAGTCTGACACTCCTGTTAAAGCAACCCCAACATCACCGCAAGCTCTGGTTGTTACTTCGCCGATTTCAAAAGCATCACAGCAAAAGTATGCAGTCACACCACAAGTTGTTCAAGAAGGTATTTAAGAGGAGCCTTTCTAATTTTGCTCTAATATGTTACAAATATATCCACTTATGATGTTCCTGTCATTCAAATTTTTATCTCATTGAAAGCATGTGTCTTAGAGCAAGACACTTTAGAGTACAAGCCTAGTACAGCTAAAACCTAGGAAATAAATCAATATTTGAGCTGTTGCAGTGATATGACTGAATTAATGTTGAAAACGACATTAACCCTTTCCCAAACGACCAATTTTGGACCCTTCCAAACCAAAAGAGTTTGCAGAAGACAAGTTTTGATTTGGAAAAAATGGCAGAAAGTTCTCAAAAAGGGTAGAAAACACTGTTGGAAAAGGAGAAATTGCTTGTTACGAGCAATTTCTCATTTTCCCACAGTGTTTTCAAAAGACTTTCACTGCAGACATGTAAAAACCAGGGCTTGTTTGGGAAAAGAGTTAAACAAAAACCAACCAACCAGCTAACCAATCAATAAATCAATCAATCAATCAATCTAAATTTGCAAACAGTTTTGCTAAAAAATTCCAGTACTGTCCATGAATGCTAGGAAAACTCTTCGACTTGATGGTGATGTGAGTAAGGATACACGGAATAGTACAGGATACAGGACGAAACCCACTCTAAGCTGTGCCTGGCTCTTAAACATGCTGGGTGTATAACACTGTCACATAGGACCTCAGTTTAATGTCTCATCTGAAAGACTACTAGTTGTTTTAGATGGCCAGTTGTTGGGCATGAAATGACATCCCCCCCCCCCACGTGGGCAGAGACTCGATGTTTATATATCTTGTGCCTTACTACGCAATTCCGACTTTTAACCAACCTTGAGGAAGAAAGCTTTTGAAAACATTGTGGGAAAGGGAGAAAATGCTGGTTACCAGCATTTTCTCCCTTTCCCTCAATGTCTTCTCCACTATCACAAAGAAAAATCAACACTTAAGAGTTACATTTATTTTATTGTCTGCACATGCTTTCAAATTGTTTCGATTCGAAAATTTTATTACGAATTAAAGAGATAAAACAAGGTAGTAAATAATTTCTGTGTATTATTTCAGTGGTAAGGCAAGCCCTATTACAAAACCAAACACCAGAAATTCAGGCCAAGCTCCTGGCTATGCAGAAACACATGGTCTCACAGAGACAGGATGGTTTAAAGACAGTTGTGGCCACATCAACTGCTTCCACATTGCAAGCTACCATTACGGCTGAAGCTAAACTCTCGGATAGTCTGGAGGCTAAAGCAGCAAAACCTAAAACAATTACAAACCTGTCTGTTGAGCAGAAAGAGGAACACCTAAGGTTTGTATTCTGTTTGAACTCTTTAACTCATTACCAAATGACAAGATTTTAGGTTTATCCGAATCGAAAGCATTTGCAGACGACAAAATAAAGGTGACTGAAAATTTGTTTTATGAACGGTAGAAAACATTGTGGGAAATGGAGAAAATGCTGGTTACCAGCATTTTCTCCTTTTCCCACAATGTTTTCTTACAGGGTCATCAAAAGTAGGGATTTTGTGGTAATGGGTTAAAGGGGTCTATATTCACCAACCATTCTTGATTTCAAGTCTTATTCTAGACTTAGAAAGTAACAAAGCCTCTGAGTGGCTAAACCATTTGGTTTAGCCAATCAGAAGCCTTGTTTCTTTCAAATTAAAAAAGTTCTCAAGAATTAACTTTAGATGTTTTCATGAAAAGTTGGTGAATACAGGACCAAAATGACATTATATTAGATTTGTCCAAATTGAAAGCATTTGCATGTGACAAATACATGTGACCCAAAAATTGAAATATGTACTTGGAAGGATAGAAAACACTGCAGGAAGAAAATTGGATGGTCACCAGATTTTGAGCCAATCCTGTTTTTCTACTCGGGGGGTGGGGGGGAAGAGGGTGTGGTCTATGAAATAGATATTGAATGGTTTGGTTCAAGAAAATTTGAAATTACAAGAAAATGGAATTTTCAAAGCTAAATACATGTATTATATTGCCTGTAATATGTATCATGTTAAATGAAATTTAAGTATATTGACAACTGCACTGAAAGCTCATAAACCAGGGAAGAAAAAACACTCAGACCAGCCAAAAAAAGGTTGTGGTTGGAAGATGTTGGTGTTTTATTATGATCTTCTTAAATATAGGCCTTTTATTGTGATCTTCTTAAATATAGGCCTATCACTTATTTTCTCTGATAGAATGGCCATGTGTAATCAAGTAATGAAAGGCATCTTGGACAAGATAGAGAGAGAAGAGAAGAAAGAACAGAAGCTTCAGAAGAAGCATGAGTCAGCGGAGGAAAAACAGAAAAGACTTCAAGCCACCAAGATACAACAAATACTCTTCAAGCACAAAGAGGCCTTGAAGAAGGAGATACAGAGGAAGAGGGCCTTGAATGAGAGAAATATGCAAGTTGAAATACAGGTATAAATCTGTGTCAAGCGACAAAATTTTTAACTCTTACAAATTGAAAGCGAGTGCAGATGACACATCAGATATTGCTTAACTCATTACCAAACGATAACATTTCAGGGTTGTCCGAATCGAAAGCGTTTGCAGACGACAAAATAAAAGTGACTTAAAATTTGATATCCATATTATGAAGGGTAGAAAACATTGTGGGAAAAGGAGAAACATTTTCTCCATTTCCCTCAATGTTTTCTAAAGGCTTCTTTCTCAGGGTCATCAAAAGTAGGGCTTGTGTGGTAATGGGTTAAATTTTCATGTCCATGATTTTGAGGTAGAGTGTCAACCTCTGAACTCTAGGCTTGGGTTCAATACTCGGAAGCGAGTGCCAACTTTGGGATTGTTCATTGCCCCACACATTCAGTGCAAGTACTGGTGTAGTTCTCAGGAAGCAGAGTTGCAAGATATTAGTATAAGTTGTCAGAACTTCTTTTCAATCAATGTAAAATAAATGTGTTTAAAGCTGAAGTGGGGTATTTTTCTTTGGAAGGGTAGAAAATATTGTAGTAAAAGGAGAAACCTGCATTTTCTCCTTTTTCCACATTTGTTTCAAAAGCTGTTCGCTGTTAAATTTTGACTAATATACAATTTTGATGTTTTGAAAGAGATACGTGATTAGAAGTATCGAGACCATATCCAAATCTGTCAATGAACCAATTTTTCCTTGACCTTTTATAGGCTGAGATTGCAGAACTAGTGAAAAAACAACAGTCAAGCAGCAAGAGAAAGTCAGCAGCCGCAGCCAAATTAGTCATACCAGCGATGACAATACAGGCAAAGAGGGAAGAAAATATGAAACCACAGCTACTCCCACCCATGCCACCAAGTAGTGCACAGGTAGAATACAAGTTCTTACTAGCTGTAGTGGCTGAAGGCAAAAAGAGATAACATCACATTTTCTTTTGTTGTCTGACGACCTGCCATCTGTTTTACTGTATTTTTGGCTCACCTATTACCAAACGACAACATTTTAGACTGGTCCTAATTGAAAGCACTTGCAGAAGACAAAATAAACATAACTCTGAAATTGAAATTTGTTTCCATCAGGGTAGAAAACATTGTGGGAAAAGGTGAAAATGCTATTTACCAGGATTTTCTCCTTTTCCCACAATGTTTTCAAAAGGCTTCTATCTCAGGGTCTTAAAACCAGGGATTGAAATGTTTTCATTATATGTCATTCCTCATGCGTCATAATTTTTTACCTGGTGTAAACTCTAGCGGTCAGAGTAATTGTGAAAAAATATATAGGACAAGTACATTGATTCAAAAATTGAAACTTGACTCTTTAGAAGCGTAAATGCAGGTTACCAGCATTTTCTCCTTTTCCACTATGTTTCAGAAGGCTTCTTACTCTTGGTTGTTGAAATGAGTGTTGCTTGGTAAAGAATTAAGCACCAGGTCAAATGGTCTTTATTATCTGATTTAAGGTTGCAGAGGCAGCAAAAGCCAGCAAGAAGAAGCAGAAGCTGATATCTACTGGAGGTATTACAAAGAGCTTGAACCCAAAAAGGAAACTATACTGTATCTGTAAAACTCCATATGATGATTCAAGGTAACATTGACAGCTAAAATACTAAAATATATCCCATTCTTGCCTGGCTAGGTGGCTCAGTGGTTAGTGTAATTCAGGACCTGGTGGTTGTACGTTTGATACCTGGTTGAGGCAAACTTTCTTGATGATGATTTGTGGGCTCTCACATCTGATGCATATTAGAAAAGTAGTTGATGACTTTGAAAGAATTTTATCAGTATTGGTGTGAGAAAGCCAGGAAACAGTCATGTATAGGTGCACTGGCTGTTAAAATGGCGTTTAACTCCATTATTTACAAACAAACAGATCAATTGTGAGTCAAGTTCTACAAATTGTTCATCTCCAAAGGGTACTATTATGCCCAATGGTTGTAGGATGAATAAACCAAGGTGGGTTTCAGTAGAACAAGCTTGTCGAATTTATCTCATACTTATTATCTGTGCATATAAGATGCACATATATGAAGGTATACTTGTATGTTTTAATCCTGGTTCACTTTCAATGCAGAAATAATGATCAGCAGGTTAGATAAAATGCTTTTGCAGAAATTAAAACGTTTCATGTTTATTTGTTTTGATAAAGATACTTTCCACCCAAACATGTTACGGTATAATTCTTTACCAAATAACAAAATTATCGACACGTTCATATAGGGTTTATTTGAAGATAATATATGTTTCTAACATGATGGGATTTGTGTTTAAAACCCTTTACCACACAATCCCGACTTTTAACAACCCTTAAAAAGAAGCCTTTCGAAAACATCGTGGGAAAAGGAGAAAATGCTGGTAACCAGCATTTTCTCCTTTTCCCACAATGTTTTCCAGACCAAATTTCAATTTTTCAGTCATATCAGTTTTGTTGTCTGCAGATGATTTCAATTTGGACCAGTGGGTAATTTTGTCGTTTGGTGAATAGTTAAAAGCATAGAAAACTACATAATGGCAAAAGGAGAAATATTGGTGTTAACCATTGTATTTTTTTCCCAGAATTTTTGCGCGAGCCTTATTTCTCAGACTGAAAATAACAGGAATATATAGTTAAGGGTTAAATCTTGCCATACTTTATTTCTAGGTTTTACATTGGATGCGATTTGTGCTCAAACTGGTTTCACGGAGATTGTGTCGGTATTTCTGAGGCCCAGTCTAAATATGTGGACTCGTTTGTGTGCGATGATTGTAAAAAACAACAAGAAGTGGCAACAGAGGAACTCTACTGTTTATGCAGAACTCCCTATGATGAATCCAGGTAATTTTTTTTCTATGCTGCCAAAGGCGATTTATATTGGCTTCATCTTCTCTGTCTCTCCGTCCATCCATCAGTCCATGTGCAAACCTTGTAGATCACAAGTTTCACAATATATCCATTAAGCTACCCAGGCAGGTGCTACAAATTCCGGCACTACAGTCTCTATAGCTAGCTGCTTGAAATAGCAACAATGTGGCAGCATATATTGTGATGACGGCACTCTTGTTTATTTTCTTGCCATATTCAACTGTCAGCAATTTCTTCACGTGATATACTACATTTTTCACGTAGTTATGTTTATAATTCTGTTGTGGTTGCCGTGCGAAACCCTTGACATTTGGTTAATATATCTGTTATTACTGAAGATATTTACTTCCAACATGGACATCTTGTTAAGTATTAACCCTTTACCACAAACCCAGACTTTTAACACCCCTGGGATAGAAGGCTTTTGAAAATATGGAGGGAAAAGGAGAAAATACTGGTAACCAGCATTTTCTCCTTTTCCCACAATGTTTTTTTCCTTCCTCAAACAAATTTTAATTCTTTAGTTGCATTCATTTTGTTGCCTACAAACGCTTTCATTTGGACCATTCTAAATTTCTGTGATATGGTACAGAGTTGAAAGCAAGCACTTGTGGCTGATTGTTGGCACCTACATTTGCTGTTGTTTATCATCTAAGCAACTTGATATTTGGCAAAGAGGTAATGAGTTCTGTCTCAAATGCTAATCTATGTCAGATTCCTGTAACTATCCTCTCTATATATACCCAGGTTTTATGTTGGTTGTGATCGCTGTCAGGACTGGTTTCACTGTGAATGTGTGGGTATAACACAGAAAGAGGCGGATGAACTCGACTCGTACATCTGTCCAAACTGTCAACGGAAGGACCAGGAAGATCCAACCAATCTGAAAGAACTGGACGACAGAGATTATGATTTATTATTTAAACTGTTGAGAAGTTTGCAGGTTAGTTATCATTGTCTCTGTTTTTGAGGAAAAGATGACGATTTCTAATCTTACGAACAAAGTCCGTAACAAAGAAACAAATGAATAAATGCATGGCAGAAATAAGGGACCAAGCGGGATTCGAACCCCAAAACTCCCGAGCCAAAGAGATATCTCCCTGACGCAGTAGCCAGGTATTGTATTTAAATCGGGAGAATGCCATGCAGGAAGGAGTGGTCTCCAGTAACACACCCCCTCATAAAGTCATCATTTATTGATGACTCAAAGCCTTATTAGGCAGGAAGTCCGATTTTGGACAACAAATGGGATTAATGGCTCAGTGGCCAATCCCGGACGAGCCCCCATCTTACGAACAAAGTCCGTAACAAAGAAACAAATAAATAAATGCATGGCTGAAATAAGGGACCAAGCGGGATTCAAACCCCGGACCTCCCGGACGCAAGGCCAATACCTTAACCACTGAGCCAAAGAGATATCTCCCTGACGCAGTAGCCAGGTATTGTATTTAAATCGGGAGAATGCCATGCAGGAAGGAGTGGTCTCCCGTAACACTAACAGATTTAAATACTGTCAAAATTGGCAGATTGAACACCTTTGGGTCTGCGTAAGTCATTTGAAATTTAGGTAGTTCAGTGAATCTGTATGTCAAACAAGGTACAACATGGTCATTGAACAAGTAACTTGTATTCTTACTGCATCCGTGTAGCTTT
The DNA here is from genome assembly GCA_943736015.1 of Tridacna crocea. Lineage (NCBI taxonomy): Eukaryota > Metazoa > Mollusca > Bivalvia > Cardiida > Cardiidae > Tridacna > Tridacna crocea. The sequence continues at coordinate 75,748,128 of OX031056.1, read as the reverse complement.
TGAACTGGGAAATACCTTTGTCTATTTATTAAGCAATTATCATTAAGCAATTGTCTAAAAGTCATTTCATTAGTACAACAAAAAAGAACTTAAGCAGAAAATAATCAAAGAAAAAAACACTATGGCAGATATTCACCCTTTTAGTACATGACAAAAATTTTAGACCTGGCCAAATTGAAAGCATTTGCAGACAACAATGTCAATGTGGCTCAAATAGTGCAATTTATTGTTTGACAGGGTAGAAAACATTGTGGGCAAAAGGAGAAAATGCTGGTAACCAGCATTTTCCCCATTTTCCACAATGTTTTCCAAAGGCTTTTTCTTCAGTTGTTAGAAGTCGGCATTGTGTGTTAAAGAGTTAAGCAGCACTTTACATAATCTGGTATTGTTCCAATGATATCTCATGTCAGCATAATTTGTTTTGATAAAGATCAAAGTTGCAGTATATAAAACTGTTTTTGTAAACCTATATTCTTCATGCTACCATGCCATGTAAGAAACAAATTGTTGAATTAATTTATCTAGATATACAACCTTGAAAATGGATAAATTTGAAACTTTGATGTCTGGAGAAATGTTTACATAATGCTCATTGCCGATTTCAGTCACACAAGATGGCCTGGCCATTCCTAGAGGCAGTTGATCCAAATGAAGTTCCAGACTATTATGAGATTATCAAAGATCCTATGGGTAGGTATTGTTTTGAAAGACCGGTTAACCGTTATCACACAATCAAGGTTTACATTTATTTACCCTTTATTCTCTTACTTTACTCATTACCAAACGTGAAAATTTTTTAGACTTTTCCAAATTGGAAGTATTTGCAGACAACAAGATAAAAGTGACTTGAAAATTGAAATTTGTATTGGGAAGGATAGAAAACATTGTGGGAAAAGGAGAAAATGCTGTTTACCAGCATTTTCTCCTTTTCCAACAATGTTTACAAAAGGCCTCTTTCTCAGGGTTGTCAAAAGTCAGGATTGTGTGGTAAAGAGTTAATATTGTTATATGTTCTTATGTGGATTAGGGGTTTATGTGATGAATTATCAAAAACAACTGCACTGGGTCTTGATGAAAGTCCTTATATAAAAGGGCATAGATGTATAAAATGAATAGAATATTTGTAATTTTATTTTTTAAAGCTTAAAATTTATTTCATCAAGTGAACATCATTGGTTATATTTTCACAAGTGGCTCAGCAGGCACTCATTAAATTATTGCTCATAGGTTATCAGCTAGAAGGGAATTGAGTGAAGAATTGCTGAAAGGAAACCAGGAAAGCATGGAATGGTGCATTGGCCACAATAATACAACTGAAATAACTTTTAACCCATGACCACACAATCCCTACTTTTGACGACCCTGGGAAAGAAGCATTTAGAAAACTTGTGGGAAAAGGAGAAAATGCTGGCAACCAGCATTTTCTCCTTTTCCCACAATGTTTTCTACCCTTCACAAAACAAATTTCAAATTTTCAGTCACTTTTATTTTGTTGACTGCAAATGTTTTCGATATGGACAAGCCAAAAATTTTGTTGTTTGGTAATGACTTAACAGTCAATACAGACTTTTTTCTGTTGTTTGTGTTACTTTATCCGTGTGCAACTTGCCTATTTTTAGCTGAAAAATCTGAGGAACATAATAAAAATAAATCTTTGCTTTCAGATCTATCACAGGTGGAAGCCAATTTAGATCTTCACGAGTATAGAAAATTAACCGACTTCATCAAAGATGTGACGAAGATCTTTAACAACTGCCGACTGTATAACCCACCTGACACACCATTTTTCCAGTGTGCAGAAGTCCTGGAAACTTTCTTTGTACAAAGACTGAAAGCCTTAAAGGACAAGTTTTTGCATTCTAGTTGATTGAAAAATCAGTTTAAATAGTGTACAAAGTTTTAATGTATTTTAAGGATTCTTCCCAATACCTTTTAACCCTTTCCCAAATGACAAATTTTAGACGCTTTCAAACTGATAGCACAGCAGACGACAAATTCAGAATTGGAACTACTGTGCTTCAGGGCTCTCTCTAATAGGGTAGCAGACATTGTGGGAAAAGGAGAAAATGCTGGTCTCCAGCATTTTCTCGTTTTCCCACAATGTTTTCATAAGTCCTCTTTCCCAAGGTTGTGAAAACCAGGGATTGTTTGGTAAAGGGTTAACTTTTTATTAGATGACAAAAAATAATACTTGTCCAAATAGGTAGTATTTGCAGACAACATAAGTAATTGGGCTCAAATGATGGTTTAGTTCTTTGCATGGGTAGAAAACTTGGTGTGAAAAGGAGAAAATGCTGGTTACCAGCATTTTCTCCTTATCCCACAATGTTTTCAAAAGTTTTACTTTTTTAGAGTCATAAAAATTGTTTGGTAAAGGGTTAACGATTTCTTTAATACCTTTTAACTGAATTTTTCAATGAAATACTCTTTCCATTTTCCTAATATATATATTTTTTCTATTTTCTAATCATTTTCATTTTTACTTCTAAATTGTGAAACTGGCCTGCTGATTGGCTGAAATTTTTCTTGGTTGGCCAATCAGAAGAAATATAAGAATAACCATTGAAATATATATGAAAAATATATATATGAAAATGGACAATTTAGCATGTGTAACTTATATTTTGTTGATCTCTGGTCTTGCAGTGACAAACTGGAGGGTTGGGGTTTACTTTCATCAGACTGTGTTTCATTCATTTTGTTCAGCATTTTAACCTTTCCATCTTGTACAGGTATCTTGTAAAAGCTATCATTTAACCCCTTTCACCAAATGACAAAATCTTAGACTGGTCCAAATTTAAAACAGTTGGAGATAACAAGTCAGATATCTGTCAAATGATGGAATGTGTTTCTGGCAGAACAAAAAACATTGTGGGAAAAGGAGAAAATGCTAGTTAACCAGCTTTGTCTCCTTTTCTCACCATGTTATTTTTTTTATAGAGCCGTCTTCCTCAATTCATTAAAACTAGCTGTTGTGTGGAAAAAGGTGAAACATAATCAATGAAGAAATTGGCCATTATGTGGTTTATGTAAACTGTTATTCTCATTTGGGATTTGTTTGTATAAAGAGATTGAGTCCAGAAATGAAACTAAAAGGTGGTGAATGGAATGGTATGGTTATCCTTTACTACAAAATTGTTTAACCCATTATCTCACAATCCCTACTTTTGACGCTCCTGAGAAAGAAGCCCGTAGAAAATATTGCGGGAAAAGGAGAAAATGCTGGTAACCAGCATTTTCTCCTTTTCCCACAATGCTTTCTACCCTTCACAAAATAAATTTCAACTTTTCAGTCACTTTTATTTTGTCAACTGCAAATGCTTTCAATTTGGACCAGTGTAAAATATTGTCATTTGGTAATGGGTTAAAGACAACTCGAAAGATGAAGGTCTTTTGAAAACATGGTGGGAAAAGGAGAAAATGCTGGTAACCAGCATTTTCTCCTTTTCCCACCATGTTTTCTTGCCTTTCAAATGCAAAATTCCATCATTTGAGCAACGCTGATTTTGGCATCTGTAAGTGCTTTGACCTTGGGCGAATTTGAAATTCTGTTTTCTGGGTAGGGGTTTGTATATAGAATAAGAAATGAATGAATTCAAAAGTAATTAAGTTTTATGTAAATAGGTGTTTCTTTGCTCGAAACTAAATCCTTCACCAAAGAATGCCATGTTGTAAAGACCAATGTGAAATGCATTAGAAAAAATATTGTGTGAAAAGGGAAAAACTCTGCTAATTTGTAATTCCTCTCCTCCCATGAAGTTTAAAATTTGAAATGCATGTATTATCCTGGTTTAAACCATCAAGTAAAGAAATTCATTCATATTTAGCAGCCGGCACGGGTGGCTCAGAGGTGAGCGTGTCGGACTCAAGACCTGGTGGTTGTGAGTTCGATACCGGGTTGAGGCGAACTTTCTTTCCGCCGTATTTTCGCCTCTTATCCCTTCTGAAGCATGTGAGAAAAGTAGTTGGTGGCTTTGGAAAGAAAGTTGTGTTAGTACTGGTGTGAGAAAGCCAAAAAACACGTGTGTCGCCATGATATAGCCTTAGCTGTTAAAGTGGCGTTAAATCCCAATACAACCAACCAACAATCATACTTAGAAGGTAAGGGTGACACCTGTAAAAGAGTTAATTTACAGTAAATCATGAAATTTTATGCTATTGGCAATTTTTGTTCAGTGATTTTTTTTAATTAATGGAAATCAAAATGATTGTGTAAAGTTTTTAAATTGAACTACTGCTTCTTTTCAATTTTTCCATGTTTAGAAATATTTTGCTTATAGTTCTCATTTTCAGCTAAATATTAGGGTCATTTAAGATTTGATTGATATAATTGATCAGGGTCATTTAGAAACAGTTCCTTTTTAGCTCCTCTGTTTTCAAAGTAAACATAAAGGGTTTGTCAGAGTTATGCCCCTTTTTTCAACTTAACCCTTTACCCCATTTGGCATTTCTATGATTTCTAAAATTGATGCTTAATAACAGCAAAGATAAAGCCATTTCTTATGTGTATATGGCACTTTTTGATAGTGTAGAAAACATTATGGCAAAAGGCGAAATTGCTCGTCATAGAAATGCCTTATGGGGTAAAGGGTTAATTTGAGTGGATTATAATTTCCCAATGCTCTAATCACAGAGTTTTGAGACGCATCAAATGGTATAGAATGACGTCATGTACTCCTTGTATAAAAAGTAACCCAAAAACTAAGACCCCGAAAATTAGTTGGTATCTTCAGTTCTGTTGTACAAAATAAAATGGCATTTCCTCCCCCTACCCCCTAAAAAATTGTATTATAATAGCCATAAGCATTTGCTTTGTAAATAACGTATATTGGTGACATGCTCTGGCAAAAGGGGGTGTAATGTATCCGTGTGATGTATTGTATCAAACAAGAAATCATAAAATTATGGATCCATAAAACCCACTTTGTCCGCAGCCGACTTAATCTAGAGGTAGAATTGCCTTTGGGCATGCATAAAATATAGCGAGAAAAAATTTTGACCCATGTCAGCCTGTGCGGATTGTGTATGCCGACATCAGTTGTAATTTTTTAACAGATGCATTTAGTTCCCCTTTTCTCGGAGTTTGACCCATTCACTTAAATATCTTTTTAATAGGTGTTGTTTTATCAGTAGTTATTTCAATTTTTATATATATATGTGACCTATCACACAAAAAGGAACCATCTTGTAACTGCGACAATTGTCGACTGTGGTCAGACTGCTCACATTGCGCAGGGTTGACACTTTTCGATCTTATATTTTCTGTATGAAAAGGGGTCATTCTACCATACAATTATTTTTCCGAACTCTCAATTTAGATTAACCTGCGCTGTCTTTAATCTGAATTCATCAAATTGATGTACGGAATTCGCAGATTTTTCCTTATTGAGTGATGGGTCACATAATTATTCAAAACTGGAGGGATTTTGTAAATTGGGATATAAACCTTAATGGTAAGATCCCATGTGAGGAAGAGAGCTTATTAAAACATCATGGAAAAAGGAGAAAATGCTGATAATCTGTATTTCTTTTCCCACATTGATTTCTTACCCTCCAATTCTTTTCACAACTGGAGAAAAATTTTAGACTTGACCAAATCAAAAGTATTTGCAAACAACAAATTCAGTATAACTCATTAGACGATTTCTTTCTTTGAGGTTGAAAACATTGTGGGAAAAAGAAAAAATGCAGGTTACCAACTTCCTTATCATTTTCCCGCACAGGTGTTTAACCTTTTACTTGATATGCCAATTTGAGGCTCTTCCATTTCAGCAGCAAATAAGATATGTCGTCAAAAATATGGACAAATGCAGATACAAATACATGTACATGTAGTTCAAATGAAGTGAAGTGACATGGTTGAAAAACATTGAAATGGAGAAATACTGGTTACAAGCATTTACTTCTTATCCAACAATGTTTTCAAAAGTCCCCCTTCCTGGTTGTTAAAACACAGGATTGTGTGGGAAGGGTTACTTTGTTGACTCCAAGTGCTTTTAAAATGATAGTGTCTGATTTTTGTTCAGTACAGATACATTAATTTTTAATGTAGTCTACAATAGGAAGAATTTTAGGTGTGTGCCTATAGAACTTGAGTTCATGCAAAAATATAATTTCATCATGTGTGAATGTAAGAATATTTGAAATTTAAACTTTACCCATTAACTCTTACAGCATGGCAAAACTTAAGACTTGTATGTATTGAAGGAATTCAGCATTTTCTCCTTTTCCCACTATGTTTTCTACCCTTCCCAAATCAAATTTCAGTTTTTCAGTCATATTTTTTTTGTTGCTGTCGTCTGCAACTGCTTTTAATTTGGACCTGTCTAAAATTTTCTAGTGTGGTAAAGAGTTAAAACTTTTTTTCATATTCAGCTGAGCATGAAATTTCAAAGCCGAGTAAATATTACTTCATAGTTAAGGTTTCAAGCTTTTCTATGTAACTGCCTGTTAATTCAAAGTTTTCATTCCAAAGGTTCATACTGTCTCAATTCTTTACCAAACAATCCCAGGTTTTAACGGCTCTGAGAAAAAGCCTTTTGAAAACCTTTTCAAATCAAATTGCAGTTTTTGAGTCACATTGATTTTGTCGTCTGCAAATGCTTCCAATTTGGACTAGTCCAAAATTCGGTCGTTTGGGAAAAAGTTAACCCTTTACCCTTTAAATGACGAGTTTTAATGACACCAAGAAAGTGGCCTTTTGAAAACATTGTGGGAAAAGGAGAAAATGCTGGTAACCAGCATTTCCTCCTTTTCCCGCAATGTTTTCTACTCTATCATGAAGAAATTCCATCTTTGTAGCAATGTTTAAACTGTCGTCTATAAATGCATTTAATTGGGACTAGTCTAAAATTTGGTCGTTTGGAAAAGAGTTGAGCATAAGATTTTAAAGTTTTAACTCTTTACCACATGATAATTTTTAGGCTTGTCCAAATTGAAAGCATTTGCAGACAACAAAATAAAAGTGACTAAAAATTTGAAATTTGTTTTGTGAAGGGTAGAAAACATTGTGGAAAAAGGAGAAAATGCTGGTGAACAGCATTTTCTCCATTTCCCACAATGTTTTCTAAAGGCTTCTTTCTCAGAGTCGTCAAAAGTAGGGATTGTGTGGTAATGGGTTAAGCACAAACTCTGTAGAGCATGGATCAAAGTTTTATGAGCATTGGCACTCTTGTACAGAACTGGCAGTCAATGTCCTGTAGTGTGTTATTTGATGGGGGAAATTATTTATTTCTAGAATCAAGTACAAATCATGTTGTCATTGTAGATAGTCATCTCGTATTTTTCTCTTCAAAATTATTTTCATGTGTGTATAAGTCATTTTTCATGGACAAAATAAACATAGATAGAGTAAAGAGCAATTATTTTATTATTTATACACCGGAGACCATAATGCAGTCATTGCATTGAGTTCTATATCAAATGGCAAAATTTTAGACTTACCCAAATTGAGGACAAAAAATCAATTGTAATTCTAATGATGAAATTTGTCTGTGATAGGATAGAAAAATTGTGGGAAAAGGAGAAAATGCTGGTTAGCAGCATTTTCTCTTTTTTTCCACAAAGTTTTCAAAATTTTTCATTTTGGGGGTGGGGGGGGGGGTTTAATTAAAAAACTCAGAATTGTGTGATAAAGTGTTAACTGATTTTGAATTTATTGTTTGAAGTCAGTGTTATATAAATTAATACCAAAAATCCTAATATGGTAGTTACAATAGTTCCGATGGTAACAATCATGTAATGTTCCTCTTTACCTACTGGCATATTGACTTGGATCTCTCCTGGGTCCTGCAATATTTTAAAAAAGAATCTCTTACTATCACAAAAGCCTCTTACTATCACAAAAGTTAACTATAAACCAGCATTTTCCCCTTTTCCTACAATGTTTCCTATCTTTTAAAAGACAAATTCCATCATTTGAGCCAAGTTTAATTCATTTGCCTTCAAATGCTTTGAATTTTGCCGACTTGAAACCACAGAATGCCGGTTCAAATCCCTGGCTTGGCCTTTTCTCCAATGATTGATGATAGTCATTGTGACGGGATTCATTTCTCTCTCACAGCTGATCATTGTTTCGACAATGCAGGGTACAAAGAATCCAATTATCCGCTTGTAACCAGCATTTTCTCCTTTTCCCACAATGTTTTCTACCCTTATCATAGAAATCATAGAAATCATTTCAGCAAGAGTTGAATTGTTGTCTGTAAATGCTTTCAATTTGGTCTAGTCCAAAAGTTTGTCGTTTGGGAAAGGGTTAAAAATCCTTCTTTGTCTAACTGTAGGACAAGTGCAAAATGGTAGGACAAATAAGAATTCTAAAATTTTTTGGACCCTGCAATGGTAATGTGGTAATGTGGGAGGTAGTAAGTGGCTTGGTAAGAATACTGTGCAAGCACTTGTAGAAGAAAATCCAGATAGGTGCACCGTCTGCTGAAGTATAACTAAAGGGGACTGACAACTGCATTCAACAACAAAAAAGCGAACAGAAAATGCAGTTAAAATAGGTCAGGCTAAAATTTTGTAATATGGTAGAGAGATAAATAATCTTAGCCTGTAGATGTCATAGGTTTCAGAAGTGCTAGGTTGAGGCTTTGAGATGTCTTGCCCAAGGACACTGGCACAAAAACCTTGGTGCTTCTGTTTTCAAAACCTCTTTTTTTCTGTATTGTTAAAACTTGGGGTAGTGTGGTAAAGACTTTATAAGATCACTTACCAATTCAATATTAAGCTGTGTCCAGTCGCACAACCATTTTGAGCTGCTGCCACATAATTCTTTTGTGATTCTGTCTGATTTACCACTATATGCTGAAACAGATTATTTATACTTTTGAGACAAAAAGTTCGTTAGATTATTTCTACTTTTGAGACAAAAAGTTTGTTGTCTATAATTGCCTTTGTCATAGACAAAAGTCTGTCTTTTGGTAAAATATGACATATCTGAAGTACTTCAAAAAATGTAAATATAAAGTACCGAATATCTTTGGAACAAAGATAATATTGACTTAGCCCTTTACGACACAATCCTGACTTGACGACCCTGAGAAAGAAGCCTTTTGAAAAAAGGAGAAAATGCCCTTTCCCACACAGTTTTCTACCATTCCCAAATCAAATTTCAATTTTCCATTTATGTTTATTTTATCGCCTGCAAGTGCTTTCAATTTGGACTTGTCTAAAATTAAAAAAAAAAAATATAAAATGTTTTTGAGATAATATTGTCACAAAAGTTGAGAACCAATTATTTAAAGGAGAATGTTGCGCAAATCACCAATCTAAATAACAACACACAGACAAAAATCAGAAATGAAAAAATAGTACCATGGAAATCCATATTGGTCTCTGTATCAATGCATCTCAGTCCAACCTCTGGACTGGCAAACTTGATTACAGCAAAGTCACTTGATGATACTGCATGGTAACGCAGGTGGACAGGTAGTGTGTACTGACTTGTCCAAACGTTATCTGACTTAGTCAAATTACTGTATATAAGTATCTTAAACTCTTTTGAGGTAAACTCCGGTTGTTCTACATCAATAGTATCACCAAGGTAAAACTGAAATGAGAAAAATATGTGCAAAGGCTATAATATCAAGCAGTAACAGTACCTGCTTATGCAATCAATCAGAGTCTCTCTTCACCAACTATTCTTCAGAATATTCTTAGTCTTATTCCTAAGAATTTTCTAGATTTGTAAGTCATCCAGTTTCTGATTGGTAACCTGTTCCATCTATGTTTTTAGAAGCCTTCTCTTTCCTGATTAAGCTTGGGATTGTGTGGTAAAGGCTTAACCCATTACCACACAATCCCTACTTTTGACGCCCCTGAGAAAGAAGCCTTTAGAAAACATTGTGGGAAAAGGAGAAAATGCTGGTGTATTTTCTCCTCTTTCCACAATGTTTTCTACCTTTCACAAAACAAATTTCAAATTTTCAGTCACTTTTATTTTGTTGTCTGCAAATGCTTTCAATTTGGACCAGTCTAAAATATTGTTGTTTAGTAATGGGTTAAAAACAATTTTAATGCCATAAACAATAAAGAAACAATGCTACCTACATCTGGGCCTCCAAAAGGCCTCAAGGAAGCTAGCTGATATGGGTCTACATAAGCTCCAGAGGGGATAGTGTGGAAGAACAGCACTTTACATTCAACCTTGGTCAAAGCCACAGACAGATCAGTGGTAGGGATGTCCAGCCTTGTGAAAAACTCTCTACAAACCATAAAACTCATGTTATACCCATAAAGCACTGGAACCGACTTCGGTTGTACTTGCAGACACTCTAGATCAAGATAAGCCTGCACATTCTGTGCAGTATGATCTTAGATCTACCTTGTCTGCCACTTAAACCCTTTACCACACGACAAAATTTTATACCTGTCCAAACTGAAAGCATTTGCAGATGACAATTTCAATGTGGCTTGATAATGCAATTTTTGTTCGATAGGGTAGAAAACATTGTTGGAAAAGGAGAAAATGGTGATTTCCATTATGTTTTCAAAAGGCTTCTTCAAGGTCGTTGAAAGTCGGCATTGTGGGGTAAAGGGTTAATACACATCCTGGTAATACAAATAGCAAAACAAAAAAGTATTTCAGATGTTTGTTTTTTTCTAAATGAAAAAAAGGCTTGTACAATTATTCAGTGCTCTGAGGGTTAAACCCTTTACCAAACAATCCACAGTTTTAACAATCCTGAAGAAGGCGTTTGAAAATATTGTGAGAAACATTTGATAAAATGGACTTAGACCAGGTGGAGAAGATTAAATGTTGGCAAATGGACCGAGAATACACAAAAGCATGCATAGACTGTTCAATAGATGGACTAAAGATACATATATAGATTGAACCTAAACTGTGTCCAGAATTCTCTTTGGTACGAGTTTTCTAGGGTGCGAGTTTTTCAGGTATGAATTAACCAGGGTACGAGTGACACTGAAAAATACGAGGTAAATTTGATTTCTTCGAAAGCCCTCCCCTTTTCTGTTAGACACAAATTATAAATGAAGTTCATTATTTCAAGTTAAGCTTAGTTAAAGTTAAACCAACAATTAACCTGTGTGATCCTGACTTTTGGAGTTCTGTGTGCAGATGTCCGCTTGCAAAAGGCCAAGTTAGAACCAATGCTGTTATTACAAAGATTGTTTCATACATTATGTTTGAGACAAAAAAAATCGGATCTGTCAGACTATTCTGTTGACCTTTCCACCCGCCTGTTTCCAGATTCGTTTGGCTCACATGTCTTGAAAATGAAAGTAGTCTTCAATCACTGTTGTCCCAGTACTTTGATTTGGTCTCTTCGACCATTCAACCGGGAACGATCTCTATGTAACTTTTTTTTCTTAATTCTTTTATGTCACTAATTAGAAGAATCCGTTATATGCCATATTAACAATGAACTTTGGGTTATCTTTCGGATGGCAAATATTTAATAAAAGTTTGAGTATTTTTCTCATATGAAATAGATTTTAATTTCTGAGATGGAAACTAAGACCATGTTAGAGCACTTTTATGTCAACTCTCTTTTAATTATGGAAGTTGACTGACTTGTCAAATAGTTACAATATTTAGAAAATAAGATTAAATGATATCTTTGTGTGATCATAAGTAATTTTGTTACGATGGGGAAGTTATTCAGCAAGGAGAAGCCCCAAAAGAAGCAAGAGTCACGTGTGACAGAGCAAGATAAGGCCATTTTGGTAAGTAAAACTCTTTCAGTTTCAGCATCAAGGTTTATGCAGATCTGAGTTTTTTGCAAAAGCATTTGAAAGGGCATATTTACCCTTTCCCAAACGACAATTCTTGGACTCTTCCAAACCGAAAGAGTTTGCAGACGACAATTTTAGATTCGGACACAATGCAAAAAGTTCTTAAAAAATAGTAGAAAACACTGTTGGAAAAGGAGAAATTGCTCGTTCCGAGCAATTTCTCCTTTTTCCCACAGTGTTTTCAAAAGACTGGTACTGCAGACATGTAAAAACCAGGGCTTGTCTGGGAAAGAGTTAAATGTTTCTCAAATGAAAAGATTTATCTTATGTAGTGTTGAAAATGTTGTGGAAAAAGGATAAATTGCTGGTTAACAACATTTTGTCCTTTTTCTACAATGTTTTCAAGGGCTTTCTTCGTTTGGGGTGATATAAGTCGGGATTGTTGGTTAGAAAGTAAATGCAAAGAGACTAGGGGATCGGACAACTCATTAAAAACGCTGATATATCCTTTCAAGCAGCCAAACACTATGTTAGCTTTTCTGATTTGCATTTATTGACACATTCACCAAACAATCTCAGATTTACATAACCCTGAAAAATCATTAATTTTGGGGAAAAAGAGAAATTGCTGGTAAGCAGAATTTTCTCCTTTTCCCACGCTAACAAACATGAAAGTTCACAACTCTGAACAAATGCAGAGCTCAAACTGGATCACATCTGCCAGGATTCAAATCCATTTGAACAAGATCCTCAGTTTTTGGAGGATTAAAAGAAAACACCTTTACCACTGAGCTTAAAAGGATTTCTCCCCAATATACTCAAGTTATGTAGAGTTTATATGGGAAGAAGCTTTGCAGTAAAGAAGAGGTAATCTCCCATAATACCCTCTATGTTTTCTATCATATCAATGTCAACCGTGTGAACCTCATTTAACTCAATTCCAAACAACAGAATTTTGGATAGTTCCAAATTGAAAGCATTTGCAGACGACAAAAATGAATGTGACTCAATTACTGAAATTTGTCTGAAACATATTTATTTTACATCAATTGAGAAACAAGTTCTAACAACTTATATAAATACTAATATTTGTCGATTCTGATCATTCTATGTCCTGGAAACTATACCAGTACTCCAGCTGAATGTATGGGCCAGTGAGAAATCCCTAAGTTGCCACCTGCTCCTAGGTATCGACCTCATGATCTTATGGTTACAATGCTGACACTCTACCTCACAGCCACACTGACAGACACCACTAATTTGTTTTGGGAAGCATGAAAAACATTGTGGGAAAAGGAAAAAAAATGCTGGTTTCCAGCATTTTCTCCTTTTCCCTCAATGTTTTCAAAGGCTTCTTTCTGAGGGTTGTTATAAGTCGGGATTGTGGGGTAAAGGGTTAACTTGGCACCTGCAAAGGCTTAAAAAGCGAATAAGTCTGAAATTGTTTTGTTTGGTATATAGTTATTTAAAGAAAGTTATTAATCATATGCTTCTGGTTGTAGGAACTGAAAAACCAGAGAGACAAGCTTAAACAGTATCAGAAAAAGATCACCATACAGATTACCAAAGACAGAGACGTTGCCAGGCAACTGTTAAAAGATGGAAAAAAGGAGTATGCTCATTTATAGTTGAGCCATGTGATGTCTCTGCCAGACTGTGCAGTCCAGGCAGACTGACATTTTGCTACTTGCTAGGGCGTTTTTACCAAAAATTGGGAAGGGGCCTAAGCCTTTCATTTTGGGAAATTCAAGCATGAATTTGTTAAAATTTTGGAAAAATCAATACAATTCGGTACAAATCAATAAAAGACTTGCTTTCGGTTTCAGTCACTGCTAGGTAACAAAAGCTTTATGTCTGGTCATTAGAAGTACATGAAAGTTTTTGAGAAATTGGTATTTTAACTTATTGGGAATTTCAGCATCATATTACATGATATTCTTCCAGCAAAATTGTGAAATTCTTTCAGCAAAATTGGGAAATTCTTTCGCCATGATTGGGGGAAAAGATGCTTTATGCAATTGGGAAGTCACTGAAAATCGGCTTCAATTCTAGAAGGAAAAAAGTCATTTTTGCCATTACTTTATTTTGTGTGTATCAGAGGACCAGTCTAATTCATGGTTGCTAGGCAAAAAGGTTTGTATGGATCCATTTTATAGGATGAATTGCTTGGTAAACTGCATCACAGACATGCATTAAACGTCTTAATCCCAGAGAGCTGCTCATGTGTTTCTCTCAAACTTATTCTTCAAATATCATGTTGTAATGTTTAACCCTTTACCTAACAATCCCTGATATTTACGACCCTTGAGATGGAAGCCTATGGAAAACATTGTGGGAAAAGGAGAAAATGCTGGTAACCAGCATTTTCTCCTTTTCCCGCAATGTTTTCTATCCTGCTGGAAACAAATTTCAATTTTTTATTTACCTGTAATTTGTCTTTTGCAAGTGCTTTCAGTTTTGACCAGTCTAAAATTATGTCATTTGGGAAAGAATTAAAGTGCTGTTGTAGATGCCTATTGATATTGCCTTTTTCCACAATGTTAAAAGTCAGGATTGTGTGGTAAAGACTTAAATGGTTGGTCTCCCCACCCCCTTGAACTTAGACAATTTCTTATGTAATACATTTTGGATTTGAATAGCTCTCTGTTCACTATTGATGCCTTTTACAGGATAACTAAATCTACCTATTGTGACAGTATAAAAATTTTTTTACTATGTACATCAAGTACTTTTAATAAATAGAAATAATATTTTTAACCGTTGTTATATTTTCAGGAAAGCCAAGCTTTTACTTCGGAAAAAGAAATTTGGAGAAACTCAGATTGAGAAAATGGACGGTCAGTTAGAAAATATAGAAAAAATGGTAACTATTATACAAGTATAGCCTTTATCGTTTTTTCATACTGTAAAATGAATCAGAAGTAGCTGAACCCCATAGTGCTGTCACTTGCATGTATGAGACCAAGGGATGACTAGTTGGAATACCCAGCTATGTGGATTTCTTTGCGATGTTTTACAAGAGACTACTCCTGCATGGCTTTATCTTAATGTTATTTCTTTACCAATTGACAAAATTTTACACTGGTTCAAATCGAGAGCATTTGCAGACGACAAAATAAAAGTGACTGAAAATTTAAAATTTATTTTGGGAAGGGAAGAAAGCATAGAAGAAAACTTGCTGACATAAAAATAATTTGCAAATTTGACATTGCTAAAACAGTGGAGTTTCTCCTTCAGAGGGCTTTTTAACCCATTACCAAGCAATCCCTGGTTTTTACGATCCAGAGGAAGAAGCCCTCTGAAAACATTGTGGGAAAAGGAGAAAATGCTCATTACCAGCGTTTTATCCTTTTCTAAAGTCAAGTTTCAATTTTTGAGACATGTTTATTTTGTTGTCTGCAAATGCTTTCAATTTGCATGAGTCTGAAATTTTGTTGTCTGGTAAAGAGTTTAAAGCTTTTTTGGAAAAAGTAAAAATTGCAGATAACCAGCTTTCTTTTCTTGTCCAGCTATGTTTTCTACCCCCTCAGGGTAAAAAACCATCACTTCAGACACAAGTTTGTCATCTACAAAGACTCTGAATTTGGGCATGTCTAAAATTTTGTTGGAAATAAAGCACATGATTTCAATTTCATCGTTGTAGGTTCAAGATTTGGAATTTGCACAGATAGAAGTCCAGGTTGTAAATGGTTTGAAGGCTGGAAATGAATCATTGAAGAAACTTCACCAGGTAGGTAAACAGAGCTGTTAACCCTTTACTCCATAATTAGTCCTGTCCAAAAAATTTGTCGCTTGGTAAAGAGTCAGTCATCCGGATTGCTGTGCCTCGAATGGGTCACATGACCCAGATCACCACTGCTAGGGATATAATTCTTTCTCTTTCCAGAAAGAAATGGGAATTGCCATGCCATGTGGCTTATATATTGAACTATACAAGTTCTTGTTTTCCTTTATTTAGATTTGTTCACTGGAAGATGTGGAGAGGATAATGGATGAAACAAGAGATGCGCAAGAATACCAGAGGGTAAGTGGTTTTTCCTCCCTCTTAAACCTTTTACCACACAATCCCAAGTTTTAACAAACCAGAAAGAGAGGGCTTTTGAAAACATTATTGAGAAAGGAGAAAACTTTCTCAAAAAAAGCATTTGTAGAGAAAACCTTACATGTTTTTGTTTGAAACCATTTGACCTGCATTTGTAATGTTTAATACACATGTATGATTTGTAAATTAGCTATTCAGGGCAATCACGGCCCTCTTGTTTTCCAACAGTTTTCTTTCTCGGTTGTTAAAACTCTGGATTGTTGGTAAAGGGTTAAGTCGTTACTAATTGTCGCAGCTTGCTCACAGTATCATCAACTCTAAGCGAATAGTCTTTTTATAAAAACTGTGTAAAAAGGAGAAAATAATGGTAACAAGCATATTTCTCCTCTGCTATGAAAAAACCAGTGGATTGAGGAAAATATATATAGAGAGAAATAAGAGCTTAATTTTCTTTTTAGACTATTCTGCATACATCTTGCTTGTAAACAAAACATCAAAAGCACTAGAAATATTCACAAATATTCCATAACAAGTGGTAAAAGAAGCCCCGGGGTCTGCATTCACCAACCATTCTTAAGAACATTCTTTAACTTTCTTCTTCAAGATTTTCTGACAGTGAAAGTAACAGAACTTCTGATTGGCTAAACCATATGGTTTAGCCAATCAGAAGTTCTGTTACTTTCACACTGACGAAATTATGAAGAATAAGACTAAGAATGTTCTTGAGAATGGTTGGTTAATACTGACCCTGGAAAGCATGGGATGCAAAAAGTAAGTTATTTCTTTGATGAGTAACAACGATGTATTCTATATTGTTGATAAAAGATGATAAAACATGAAAATAAGAAGAGGCTGATAATGTTGTTACAGTGCTAATTTTTTATGTGAATCAACATTTGCAGGAAATAGATGACTTACTTGCTGGAGGCTTATCAGAACAAGATGAGGAGGATGTCTTGTCAGAATTAGATGACATTATAAAGGTAAATTATCATCATCATCATTATCGTCATTATTGTTGTCTTCATCATGGACATCATTATCATCATCATTACTACCACAACCACCATCAACAGCATCATCATCATCACCATCATCATGATCCTCAGCGGAGCTGTCACCATTACCAGCACCATCATCATCATCACTACCACCACTACTGTCATCATCATCATCATCATCATCATCATCATCATTTTTGTTTTAAACCCTGTTCCTATATATTATTTGTACATAAATTTTGAAAGGTTTAGAGCATACAGCTAATTAAAACATTTTGAAAATTTTGACCATTTGAGCCAATTGTCATCTGTAAATGCTTTCAATTCGGACAAGACGAAAATTTTGTCATCCGTAAACAAACCTGTGTTTTCACATGTCTGCAGTAGAAGTCTTTGGAAAACGCTGTGGGAAAAGGAGAAATTGCTCATTACGAGCAATTTCTCCTTTTCCCACAGTGTTTTCTCTTCTACCTTATAGGAGAAATGCCTTTCATTTTTATCAAATGTAAAATTGTTGTCTGCATACTCTTTCAGTTTAGTAAGAGTCTAAATTTTGTTGTGTGATAAAGGGCCAACGTCCCCTCCGTCTGTTATTTCAGCAATCATTACCGGATGTTGAACAAACTGAAGAAGAAGTTCCAGAAATGCCAGATGTACCAGAAGATGACCCAGCTGCAAGAGGTATTGTTGTTTACAAGCACTAAAGCTAATTTCTTAGATAGATCTTAAACACATTTTCTCAATTTCAAGCATTTTTTTTTTCCTGAATCCAGGAAGATCTTATGCACTACCCATGTATTGGCATCAGTGTAGGCCGAGTGTTGATGTCCACATTTCTTTAAATTCTTAAAATATTCTTAAAATATTGATTTTTCCAAACCACACCCACAGCTATGATCTTAAGGTCATAGACCTTATCAGTTTACATCAAAGTATTATGTTTAAGTTTTTTTTAAAGAACTTACATTTTCCAACCATATTGATTTGGTTCATATTTGGTATGGTGATAGATCTATATAGATCCATTTGTTTTTAGCTCCACTGGCCGAAGGCCAGCGAGCTATTGTCATGGCGTTGTGTCCGTCGTCCGTCTGTCTGTTCGTCCGTCCGTGCGTGCGTCCGTAAATCTTTTTCTTTTAAAAACTTCTCCTCAGAAACTATTGACTGGATTTTTACCAAATTTCACAGGAATGTTCCTTAGGTGGTCCTCTTTCAAATTCCTTCAAATAATTGTGTTCCATGAATAATTCTGGTTGCCATGGCAACCAAAGTAAAAAAACTTTAAAAATCTTCTCCTCCCAAACCGCTAATTGGATAGCATTATTTTTTTGCAGTAATGTTCCTTAGATAGAGGTCTACAGAATTCCTTAAAAAAAAAAAAGATCCGTCAAAAAACATGACTTTTATGGGAGACTCATTTTCCTTTTATGGTATAAAGTGAAATCTTTGAAAAATTTCTTCTCTCAAACTACCTGTTTTGATTTCATTGTTGTATTGCAGGTTAGTTCCTATGGTGGTAAGTTTTTGGAAAACACTCTTGGAAAAGGAGAAAATGCTGGTAATCAGCATTTTCTCCTTTTCCCTCAGTGTTTTCTACTCTATCAAAGAGAGAAATCATCATTTCATCAATGTTTAATTTGTTGTCTGCAAATGCTTTCAGTTTGGTCACATCCCAAATTTTGTCGTTTGGTAAAGAGTTAAAGATGGTTGCTATACATAATCTATAATCCTTTTCATATAAAACAAGAGAACCTCTGCACTTTGATTAGTTCTGGTAAAGGTTTCTTGACCTACTGGTGACCTGGTACAAAGAGAGACAGGGCTTTACTGTTGTGATAAGGCATTTTGTTATCCAATCAAGCTGATCCCTGACAAAGAAGACTTTAGAAAATATTGTGGGAAAAGGAGAAAATGCTGGTAACCTTTTCCCACAATGTTATCTGCCCTTCACAAAACAACTTTCAAATTTTCAGTCACTTTTATTTTTTCATCTACAAATGTTTTCCATTTGGACAACCCTAAAATATCGTCGTTTGGTAATGAGTTAACTATAAACAGAAGAAAAATTTTTTATAACTGGCCATAATTGAAAGATGTTGCAGACAACATAATAAATCTTCAAATTAGTAAAACTTGTATCAAAAAGGGTAGAAATTATTGTGTAAAACTAAGAAAATGCAGGTTACTTTTATTTTCTTCTTTTCTCACAATTTTTTTCATAGCTTTTTAGCTCACCTGAGCACAACGTGCTCAAGGGGAGCTTTTAGGATCACCCGGTGTCCGTCGTGCGTCGTTCGTTGTGCGTCGTCAACAATTCTTTAAACATCAACTCCTCCTAAACCGCTGGGCCAATTTGGACCAAACTTGGCAGGAATGTTCCTTGGGAGGTCCTCTTTAAAAAGTGTTCACAGAATTTGATTCCATCAAAAACTCTGGTTGCCATGGCAACGAAATGGAATTTTTTAGCAAATTCTTTAAAAATCTTCTTCTCTGAAACCGCTGGTCATATTTTAAAATAATTTCACAGATATGTTCCTTGGGTGACCCTTTTCAAAAATTGTTCGTGAAATTTTGATCCGTCCAAAAATGTGGCTTTGGTGAATGGGGGCTTCTTGCACTATACAGAAATGAAGGAATTCTTCAAAATTCTTCTCCTCTGAAACCGCCGGTCGGATTTTAAAATAATTTCACAGATATGTTTCTTGGGTGACCCTTTTCAAAAATTGTTTGTGAAATTTGGATCCCTCAAAAAATGTGGCTCTGGTGAATGGGGGCTACTTGCACTATACAGAAATGAAGGAATTCTTAAAAAATCTTCTTCTCTGAAACCGCTTGTCAGATTTTGAAATAATTTCACAGAGTTGTTTCTTGGATGACCCTTTTCAAAAATTGTTCATGAAATTTTGATCCGTCAAAAAATGTGGCTCTGGTGAATGGGGGCTACATGCACTATACAGAAATAAAGGAATTCTTAAAAAATCTTCTTCTCTGAAACTGCTGGTCAGATTTTGAAACTATTTCTCAGGGATGTTCTTTAGGTGACCCTTTTCAAAAATTGTTTGCGAAATTTTGATTGGTCAAGAAACATGGCTCTGATGAATGGGGGCTACTTGCACTATATGGAAATGAAGAAATTCTTGAAAATTCTTCTTCTCTGAAACGGCAGGACAGATTTTGAAATGATTTCACAGAGATAATCCTTGGGTGACCCTTTTCAAAAACCCTTCACGAAATTTTGATCCGTCAAGAAACATGGCTCTGGTGAATGGGGGCTACTTGCACTATATGGAAATGAAGAAATTCTTGAAACTTCTTCTTATCTGAAACCCCTAGTCTGATTTTAAAATAATTTGACAGAGATGTTCCTTGGGTGACCCTTTTCAAAAACTGTAGATATAATTTTGATCTGTCATGAAACATGGCTCTTGTGAATGGGGGCTACTTGCACTATACGGACATGATGAAATTCGTGAAAATTCTCTTTCTCTGAAACCCCTGGTCAGATTTTAAAAGAAATTTTCCGAAATGTTCCTTGGGTGACCCTTTTCAAAACTTGTTCGTAAATTTTGATCCATCAAGAAACATGGTTTTTATGGATGGGGGCTACTTGCTCGTATACAGAAATGAAGAATTCCTAAAAATTCTTCTTTTTGAAACCGATGGTCAGATTTCGAAATGACTTTTACAGGTGACCTTTTGAAAATTGCTTGGCAAAATTATAAATTTGTTTCCAATGTTTCAATGCCTCAAGAAAAAATAGGCTGTGGTCATCTCAAAAATTCAGGTGAGCGATCCAGGGCCATCTTGGCCCTCTTGTTTTCTTTAGAGACCTAAAATGCTGGAATGAATGGTAATTGTTAAAAACTTCTCTTCACCGTTACAGAAAAATCAGGCCTGTGGAGCGATACAGGCGCTCAAGCGCCTCTAGTTTAAGCAGAATACCTGCCCTGCTTACTGAAAATATCTGTCTTTGGAAGGATATGATCTTATAAACATAAAATAGTACTTGTAGTGAAAATGTCTAATTCTTTTATTTCAGAAAAAGCAAGAAAAGCCAGAGAACAAAGAGAAGCTGTACCAGCATCCTGACAGCCGTAGACCAGTTTATTTTATGAAGTGCAAAACATACTTTTGTTTATTTGATAGAAGGATTTAGTGCTATTTGCTATAATTATTATTTTGATAGTTATTTCTTATCATATTTAACTCTAAAAACATTAAAAATGTAGACTGGTTCAAATTGAAAGCATTTTCAGATGATAAAATAAACATGACTGTAAAATTGAAACTAGTTTTGGGAAGGGTAGAAAACTTTGTGGGAAAAGGAGAAAAACGCTGGTTACCAGCATTTTCTTATTGTCCCACATTTTTTTCAAACAGCTTCTTTCTCAAGGTTGTGAAAAGTCAATATTGTGTAGTAAGGGTTAACTCTTTACCACTCAACAAAATTTTAGACTTTCAGAAATCAACATTTTTTCATAATGGTCAATCATCATATTAATTAACCCTTTCTCAAACAAGCCCTGATTTTTACGTGTCTGCAATAAAAGTCTTTTGAAAACACTGTGGGAAAAGGAGAAATTACTCATAATGAGCAATTTCTGTTTTTCCCATAGTGTTTTCTACCCTTTTGAGAACTTTCTGCCATTTTCTCCAAATCAAAAAATTGTCTTCTGAAAACTCTTTCTGTTTGGAGGAGTACAAAATTTGTTGTTTGCGAAAGGCTTAAGTATTCATATTAATGATTTTATTCATTGAACAAAACTTCAATTTGTGGAGTCTAGGAAACTTAGAACCAGAGCTAAATTGTTCTTTTGGTTATGAACATTTATACTATTCATCATAAACTGTATCTCTGTGGTCAGGTTCATTTTATCATTGTTGTGCGTTGTTGGTGGTAAAAATAAGGCAAAATTGTAATTTTCAAAAATGTTTCTTGTCAAAATACACACTACACATTGGTCAGAAACCACCTGCATGGTGCTTTTAAGATTCAATCTTTACCAGGGGACAAGATTGTGGATTTGTTTGTATTGAAAGCATTTACAGGTCACAGCTTACATTTACCTTAGTAATATGGACTTGTCTTTGAAAAAAAGAGAAAACATTGTTGGAAAAGGAGGAAATGTCTCCTTTTTTAGCTCTACTAGATGAAAGCCAGTAGAGCTCATGTCATGGCATGGTCTCAATAATCTGTTTGTGTGTCAGTAGGTCTTTCCATCTGTCTGTAAGTCTTTTTCTTGTCTACATGATAAAGTCTGCAATTGTAGTTGGATTTTTAAGTAGCTTTTTCCCCTTTTCCCATAATGTTTTCAAATATCGTCTTCTTTAGAGTCATTAATACTTGGGATTGTTGAGCAAAGGGTTGATGCTTTATTTGAACTTTCAATGATTTGAACAAAATGACTTCATGAAGTCATTGCGCTATTGAAATTTACGCAAACCAAATTTTAGATCTAACAGTTGAAGAGCAGTTTATAGAATGTTTTATAGAATGTTTGAACGTTTTAACCCTGAACTCCATAGATACTCATTTCTGGGCATTGCTTGTAGAAGCCTTTGGAAAACATTGTGGCAAAAGGTGAAATTGCTCATGATGAGCAATTTCACCCTTTGCCACAATGTTTTCTATGCTATCAAAAGGTGTCCTATATACATCAGAAATGGCTTCATCCTTGCTGTTATTTAGGGTCAATTAGATATACCATGAGAATGCCTTATGGGGGAAAGGGTAACTAGCTATTTAATGCACATGTCATTTTAGAAACACAAAGACAATTTTAATACACTATTTTCAGATTTATTTGCTTGGGTTTGTAAATTGCCACCCAAGGCATGCCTTTGCACATGAACTTTGTTTACATATAGAGGCTAAAGATGATGAAGGATGCTTGTCTGTCTGTTAACCCTTTCCCAAACAAGAAATTTTAGACTCTTCCAAACTGAAAGAGTTTGCAGACGACAATTTTAACTTTCATAACAATGGCAGAAAATTACCCGAATGGGCAGAAAACACTGTGGGAAAAGGAGAAATTGCTCATTACGAGCAATTTCTTTTTCCACAGTGTTTTCAAAAGACTTGTGATGCAGACACGTAAAAACAAGGGCTTGTTTGAGGAACGGTTAATGTAATAAACAAGATCTCTATAAAAGTTCATGAATTACTTTCAAAGTGCTTTCTGACTGAAATACAGTGTATCATGTTATATTGTCAACTTGTTCATACAAATGATAATACATAAATATCGATTTGTGATTCTTTGTATATTGCTCATGCCCTCTTTGGTTTGGTCACCAGAATTTTCTCTTTGTTACAGAACATTTTTAAAAGCCCTCGTAGTCAGAATCCTTAACCCTTTAACACACAAACCTGACTTTTGATGACCCTGAGAGAGAAGCCTATTTGAAACATTGTGGGCAAAGGAGAAAATGCCTGTAACCAGCATTTTCTCCTATTCCCACATTGTTTCTACCCCTCCAAAAACAAATATCAGTTTTTCAGTCACACATATCTTGTGGTTTGCAAGTGGATTCAAATTGGACTGGTCTAAAATTTTGTCTTTCTGTAAAGAGTTAAAACTCAGGTGTGTGTGGTAAAGGGTCCAGGCAGAGATAAAACTGTTCATTAGTAAATGTCGGGTTTCATTTATAATGTGACTTTCCACTGTACAGTTCTTTCCTTAATGTAAATCTAATTTGTATAAATCTGAATGCTTTCATTAGTCCATATCTTGGTCTTAACCTTGTACCAGTCAATTCCGAGTTTTAATGGCCCTGAGAAAGAGGCCTTTTGAAAACATTGTGTGAAAAGAAGAAAATACCGGTAACAGGCATTTTCTCCTTTACCCACAGTGTTTTCGACCCTGCTGGAAACTAATTTCAGTTTTTGAGTTTCATTCATTTTATCATTTGCAAGTGCTTTTGATATTGACTAGTCGAAAATTTTGTCATTTAGTATAGTGTTACCCTTGTACAGTGCAATGATGGCCTGAGAAAGAGGCCTTTTGAAAAAACTACAGTGCAATGATGGCCTGAGAAAGAGGCCTTTTGAAAAAACTGAGTGGAAAGAGAAAAATAATGGTGACCAGCTAGTTTTCTATCCTATAAAGAAAAAAAAAAGTATAATTATTTGAGATAACTTTGTTGTCTGCAAATGCTTTCAATCAGGCCGAGTCTAAAATTTTGTCATTTAGTTAACCCTTTATCACACAATGCTAACTTTTAACACCCCTGTAAAAGAAGCCTTTTGAAAATATTGTGGGGAAAGGAGAAAATGCTGGTAACCAGTATTTTCTCCTTTACCCACATTGTTTTCTTTCCTGTCAAAGACAACTTCAACAATCTTGGTCACATTTAATTTGTCCTCTACATATGCTTTTGGTTTAGACAAGTCTAAACTTTTGTTGTGTGGTAAAGGTTTAAACATTAAACACTAGCTTATTGATATTCAATTAATACTTGTGTTTTAAGTATGTAATATGTAACATTAATTTTTCAAACTGCATGTATTAATGTCAGGTATTGATGTATAGCTATTTTCAGTATCTTTTAAAATTATAAATAGATATGACTATAAAATCACTCTAAGAGTCTGAATCACTTTGTTTAAGTCGTTCACTAATTCCTATCTCATGTTTGGTAATCATTAGGAATAAGTCTTTATGTAAACATGGTTAGAAAGGAAGAAATTGCTGGTAAATGGCATTAATTTTCTTTCCCTTCAGTTTCTACCCTTTTTTAGACAAATCTGATTATTGGAGGGACATTCAATCTTTTGTCTGCAAACAATTTCAGTTTGACATGTTTAAACCTTTACCACACAAGCCAAGCCCAAGTAGCTCAGTTGGTAGCAAACAGGACTTGAGAGAGGGGGTCACTGGTACAATCCACAGCTCGGCCATTTTCTGTTCTAGGATTGATGATAGTCATTGCAACAGAATTGGTTTCTCTTCTATCATTGGCCATTTTTTTTTTTTTTTGAAAGCAACCAGTTGCTTGCAGAGAATAATATGCAGAGTACTGGTAAAAGAAATTCCAGAAAAGCATGGATAGGTGAACTTGCTGCCACAACATACTTTAAATAATGTTGAAAATCAACCAACCTTTACCACACAGTCACATCTTTTAATTACCTTTGTTAACCCATTACCACACAATCCCTACTTTTGACACCCCTGAGAAAGAAGCCTTTTGAAAACACTGTGGGAAAAGGAGAAAATGCTGGTAACCAGCATTTTCTCCTTTTCCCACAGTGTTTTCTACCCTTCCTAGAACAAATTTCAATTTTTCAATCACCTTTATTTTGTCGTCTGCAAATGCTTTCAATTTGGACCAGTCTAAAATATTGTCGTTTGGTAATGGGTTAACCAGGATTTTCACATTTTCCCACAATGCTTTGTCCCATTTCACAGGCATTCTATCATTTAACTCTTTACCAAATGACAAAATTTTGGACTTGTCCAAATTGAAAGCATTTGCAGACAACAAAATTAACATGACTCAGAATTGAATTTTTTTCTGGGAGGTTAGAAAACAATGTGGGAAAAGGAGAAAATAATGGAAAACCAGGGATTGTTTTGGAAGGAGTTAATGCTTCTCCGTGATTCATGATATGAGCCCAAGTTGTTACATGATTATGGATCCACAAGAGCAACTTTTTGAGCAACTGACTTAATCATGAGCTAGACTGGTCCCTTGACTTAGAGAACAATGACAAATATTAAAAAGTTTAGGCCCAGATCAGCATGCACAGACTGTGTTGACCTTGGTCGATACTTTTTGCTGATGCTTGAAGTCCCCTTTTCACAGAGCACGGCTCACATCAAAGTGACAGAGTTCTTCCTTTTCACTACATGTAATATTGGAACAATTTCATTTTTCATTGTATCTTATTTTAACCACTGGCAGTGAATAAAATGCGAAAATAATGAAAAGTCCCCTCTATTATGCTAAATGTATAAATGAATAGTTCAAGACCGTACCTGAATGTTTTTTCTTTTTTAATTTTTGCCCCAAAAGACGCAAATGGCATCATTCTTTTTCTACAAAAAATTTAACTCTTTACAAAATGACCAAATTCTGGACTTGTCTTAATTCAAAGCATTTTCAAATAACACAAGAAAAATGGTTAAAAGGTCAATATTTATATTGGATACTATAAAACATAGTAAACACCATTTTCTCCTTTTCTTAAAATGTTTCCAACAGGCTTTTTCTTCCGGGTTGTTTAAATCTAGGATTATTTTGTACAGGATTAAACAACATTTTCTCCTTTTCCCACAATGTTTTTCCTACCCTCCCAGACCAAATTTCAATTTTTGAATTTCCTTGATTTTGTTGTCTACAAATGCTTTAGATTCAGACGAGTCTAAAATTTTGTCGTTTGGTCAAAGTTTAACCCTTTACCAAACAATCCCAGGTTTTTACGACCCTGAGATAGAAGCCTTTTGAAAACATTGTGGTAAAAGGAGAAAATGCTGGTAACCAGCATTTTCTCCTTTTCCCATATTGTTTTCTATCCTGCTGGACACAAATTTCATTTTTTGAGTTCAGTTTTTTTTGTCGTCTCCAAATGCTGTCAAATCGGACCGGTATAAAATCATGTCGTTTGGTAAAGAGTTAAAACAAACTTGTTGGGGAAATAGGCTCATATCAGTAAATGGGAATATTGATAAGTAAAAAAAAGATATATATGAATTTCATTTTATTTCAAATATGACTTTCTTCTGTACTAAACATTTCACAAATATACAGCTTCATATTTATATAATACATTAATGAAGCAGAACATCAGACAACACATTTATTCAACAATACAGAGGTAAAACAGTTCTTTTTATTGTTTATGGTTACATCAGTTAGAGTCTTACTTATTCAAATTCATAAAACATAATCAATCATACTACAAATACATATCCGAATTTTACTGTATGATTTTGACAGGAAAATTGAAAATTTTGGTCCAGAGTTCGCACTGTAGTATCCAAGTTTTCATCTATTCTATCAGTTCACATGACAATACACTAACTTCTCATGAAGCAGTTTAACTCATTACCTCACAATCCCTACTTTTGTCACCCCTGAAAAAGAAGCCTTTAGAAAACACTGTGGGAAAAGGAGAAAATGCTGGTAACCAGCATTTTCTTCTTTTCCCACAATGTTTTCTACTCTTCTCAAAGCTAATTTTTGATTTTCAGTCACTTTTATTTTGTCGTCTGCAAATGCTTTCAATTTGGTCAAGCCTAAAATATTGTCGTTTAGTAATGAGTTAACAATTATATAGAATGTATACAGAATTGTTAATGAATACATAGCTTTGTAAACATTCTCTACACAAGTCCAGAAATTAAGATTTAGCAACCGATAAGTACAGATGCAAAATACTGTAAAGGAATTTTCAGTATTATTTATACAGATTATAAATGAACTGTAAACATTGTTAAATTTTAAATTTAATTTTTGACAAAAAATCTTTAGATCATTCTGTTAAACTGACTATATGTCTTATAAATCCCTATCCACACCTAGGATCTCAATCTAATTTTCACAATAAATGATCTGATATATCTTGGATGTACTGTTTTAGCTAATCAAATCGCCTTTGATTTAGATCCATGTATTTAGGATGGGTGATGGAACACACATCCCTAATAAACTCTATACTTTAGAACAAATTTTGGACTGGACAAAACTAAAAGCACCTACAGGTGAAAAAACAACCCTAGCTTAATTGATTATTTCTGTCCTCGATAGGGCAGAAAACATTGAGGGGAAAGAACAAAGTTCGAGATAACCAGCATTTTCTCCCCTGCCCATTGCTTTCAAGACCCTTCTTCTTCAGAGTTGTTAAAACTTGGGATAGTATGGTACTGGGTTAACCCTTTACCATGCAACGACGACTTTTAATGCCCCTGAAAGAGAAAGCTTTGGAAAACATTGTGGGAAAAGGATAAAATGCTGGTTACCAGCATTTTATCCTTTTCCCACAATGTTTTCAAAAGGCTTCTATCTCAGGGTCACAATGTTTTCTACCCTATCAAAGACATATCATTTCATATGAGCCACAATGAAACTGTCATCAGCAAATGTCTCCAACGCGGCCAGGTCTAAAATCTTGTCGTTTGGTACAGGGTTAAATACCATCTTATTTTCTGAAAGACTATCAGATTAGCTGAAACAGTTGGCATCTATTTTTGTTTTAACTTAAAAGTGACTTATTTAAGAATGGTATACGAAAACAAATGATGACATGAAAAAAAAAATTACTAACTGTCTGACAAATGGAATTTAAATCTATTAATAAAACAATCCTATTGTTTTCTGTTGTGACAACTGTACTTCATTCTTGGAATATATCTTGAGGCAGCTTCTTGCACAACAAAATGATGTTATCCATGGAAGTCAAAGGTTGTTAGTTTTTAGCATTAAAATGGAAATTTCCAGAAGATTACGGCTCCGTCCTCACTAACACTAGCTATTAATTTCTGTTTTGGGCAGATCTTTACTTTTGTGATTGCAGCGCTGTGACCCTTCCCTTCCGCTAAAATCTCACCCTGCTGGTATGTCCAAATCTGTGGGAAAAAAAGAGAAGTAAACAAGAAAATGTTCATGCCTAACATCAATGGCTCCACAAATCATTTGTTTTTAACCCTTTCCCAAACAACTAACTTTTGGACCAGACCAAATTGAAAGCATTTGCAGACGACAATTCAACTCTTGCTGAAAAGATGATTTCTGTCTATGATAGGGTAGAAAACATTGTGGGAAAAGGAGAAAATGCTGGTTACCAGCATTTTCTCCTTTTCCCACAATGTTTTCAAAAGGCTACTATTCCAGACCCATAAAAACCAGGGATTGTTTGGGAAAGGGTTAAAATAAGGCACATTACAGCATTTCAAATTGACTGATGTAAATTTTTGCAGAACTTGGTTCGAAATGAACTGAGAAGTCCTAAACAGTCCTTAGAATGCAAATTAAAACATTAAAAAAAAATAACTAATAATGGTAAGACACAACCATAGCCATTCTTTGGGGAAACTTAATGTAATTTCAACTGGAGCTATGTGCGAGAGTAGTTGTCGTTCGAGAAACAACACAAGAAAATAGTATTAAAACTAGGTTCCAAATTACCAAATTGACATCAAAAACTGGGTTTGAAATGACCAATAGGGGTATGAAATAATCGAACTGAGTACAAAATTACCAAAATAAAAAAAAATGGGTGGATACGAAATGACCAAAATTGTACGAAATTGCCTAGGTATGAAATGACTTAGTTACAAAATGACTTGAAGTCGCTTAAACAATATGACTGCCTCAAGGTACTTTTCAAGACCGAATGAAAATATGGTGCCAGTGCTCAAGTGGTGCTACAATCAGCAATACTCTATGAAAGGGGAGACGCGATTTATTGCATGTGCAGAATGTATCTTTTTTTTTTGTAATTTTATATATTTTTTTTTTTGGACAATGATATCTCCACTTCAAGAGGATTGTCAAACCAAATATGACCCATCAAGCAAAAAGGGACCTTCTGAAAACTGCAAAAGTATCAACCCTGCGCAGTCCGACAACTGTTGACACTTTTCGCTCTTATGATATTTTCTGTATGAAAAGGGTCATTTTACCTTGTTATACAGTCATTTTTTAATTATCAACTTAAACTGACCTGCACTATCGTTGATCTGTTTTCAATAAACCAGCCTATCTCATGACTGATTGGTACGGGGTTAATATACTGTCGAAATTTCTTACCTTCAAAAGCTTGTCATCACCCCCAGTAACAAAGTATTGTCCATCTGGTGAAATGTCCATTGAATTGACTGAGCCCGAGGCGGCACCCTCAACTTCTCTGATTTGAGACCCGTCACAGCACTCCCAGTATCCGATCTTTCTGTCCGTTCCACATGTGATGATTTGAACCTCATCCAAGTCATACATCACACACTTGAACAATGTGTTAGCCAGAATCATTTGCTTCCTCACTTTTGTCCTGTAAAGAAAGTCATTAACTTTACCACACAATCCCAACTTTAATGACCCTGAGATAGAAGCCTTTTGAAAACATTGTGGGAAAAGGAGAAAATGCTGGTAACCAGCATTTTCTCCTTTTCCCACAATGTTTTCTAACCAGCTGGAAACAAATTTCAATTTTTGAGTTACGTTTATTTTGTCGTCTGCAAGTGCTTTCAAATCGGACCAGTCCAAAATTTTGTCGTTTCGTAAAGAGTTAATGTGAAATATCACTTTCTGTTTTTATGTAATTTTCTGTTTTGTGCAAGTCCGTGTAGCATAAAAAAACCTAATGTAGTCGTAAAGTGCTGTCTTGGATTAGCCTGTACAGAATGCACAGGCTGATCCGAGACAACACTTTACACAAATGTTCAAACGTGTGTTGAAAGCCAATTGTAGGGTAAAGGGGATAATGAATGACATATGTTTGTATTTCATTTCTTTCATGGGATAGACAATCTCCAATTTGTGTACATGTATATGTATTATTATGCCCTCCTTCGAAGAAGCCGGGGTATATTGCTTTGCACTTGTCGGTCGGTCCATCAGTCTGTCGGTCAGTCTGTAGACCACATTTTTGTCCGGAGCATAACTCAAAAAGTATTTCAGGTATCATCTTGAAACCTCATAGATGGATAGATCTCATTAAGGAGAAGTGCAGTGCACAAGAACCATAACTATGCCCATCATATTTTTGGAGTTATTGCCCTTTGTTGATTTTCATACTCAATTTTTGTTGAGAGCATAACTCAAAAAGTTTTTCAGGTATCATCTCAAAACTTTTTATGTGGATAGATCTTATTAAGGAGAAGTGCAATGCACAAGAACCATAACTCTGCCCATTTAATTTTTACAGTTATTGCCCTTTGTTGATTTTTGTACTTAATTTTTTTCCGGAGCATAACTCAAAAAGTATGCGAGGTAAAATGATGAAACTTTAAAAGTTGATAGTTCACATAAATGGGAAGTGCAGTGCCAAAGAATTGTTAATTTATTATTAATAATTTTTAAGTAATTACCCTTTGTTTGTTTTTACACTTTGAACTTAACAGTTTATAATCACATGTTATATTTAGAATTGGATGTATTAGGGGGGCATACATGTTTTACAAACATCTCTTGTTTTTTATAAAACTTGTTCACTAAAATGTATATGAGGCTTGCATCATATAATTTTTTATCAACTTGTTTGATAGAAATGATAAAACATAAACACTCATGTAAGATCCTCTATTTGTAGAATGACTTACTCAAGGTTCCAGATAATACAGGTCCCGTCCATGCTGGATGATACACACTCGTTATTTTGACAATTTATTTTGATTGATGACACTTTCCCTTTGTGTTCCTTTAGGTTTTCTACCAAGCGGCATGTTGTTTCCCGCCCGTCTAAACAGAAGTGCCAGATTCGTACTTGGCCTTCTCCGCCACCACTGATTATGTAAAAATTCCATCCCATACTTGTTGGTTTATGGGTAGTGCAAGCGAGGGCAGTGACACCTTTGTTGTGGGCATTTTCAATGGAATGTTTCAACACGATATCAGAATTTGGCTTTGTAAAGCTGCATACTCGGATCACTCCATCATCCCAAGCTATAGATAGAACAAAAAATATTGGTAATTATGGTCCTGTATAGCTCCCCTTGCTAGTAAATATAGGGCCCGACGTTAAGTTGGCATTTAACCCATTACCACACAATTCCTACTTTTGACGACCCTGAAGAGAAGCTTTTAGAAAACATTGTCGGAAAAGGAGAAAATACTGGTAACCAGCATTTTTTCCTTTTCCCACAATTTTTTCTACCCTTTACAAAACGGATTTCACATTTTCAGTCACTTTTATTTTGTTGTCGGCAAATACTTTCAATTTGGACAAGCCTAAAATATTGTCGTTTGGTAATGTGTTAAAGTGATATTTTCTTAACTCTTAACCAAACAAAAAAAGTTCAAACTTGTTCAAACTGAAAGAATTTGCAGATGACAAAATAAATGGGGTAAAAAAAAAATGAAAATTTATTTTGACAAGGGTAGAAAACATTGTGGGAAACGGAGAAAATGCTGATAACCAGCATCTTCTCCGTTTCCCACAATGTTTTCACAAGGTTTCTTTCACAGAGACGTTAAAAGTCGGCATTGTGTGGTAAGGGATTGAACAAGACTAGAAAAAATTTTGGGAGTGTTTCTTTGGCAATAAGTTTTTTTTTCTTTGCAAATGTAATTAATTTTTTTTTTTCCCCCATGTATATATCAGTAAATTTTCCGGATCAAATACATGCGTTAAATCAGATGAAATAACACACAAGACAGAAAAAAAAATCTCAACACTGTGAAATATGATCCCAAATATGTTATGATGATGTATCTCATGCTATATTTTTTCTTGACGAGTTAAATAAATAGAGGATACCGGTATTTGTTTTTTTCGGTGAAAGATCGAAATTTATTTCATCTAGTGAACACCATCAGTGCAGCCACGAGCGAAAATACATGTATTACCGATGGTGTTCTTTCGATGAAATAAATTTCGATCCTTCACTGAAAAAACAAATATTCTATTCATTTCATGTTTAACCCTTTCTGGGAGGAGCTTTATCAAAATTCAGTACAGCTCTTTTCTGTTATTCCCTGTGGCGTACCCCTCCCGCATAGCAACACATTACAATATTACGTCAAGTGCAAGAAATGTCAGGTGAATGACATCATATTTCCATCTGGTTGTGAGGCACACACAATTTACCTAGGCAACAAGAACATGAAAATCAGTATTTTCACTGGTCGTACCAGTGTAAGATTGAAAAATGTTTTCACTGCTATTTCTTGATATCCTACCAGAAAGCATGAAATAAATTTTTTATCTTAAATGCTGATGAATGTCAGGTTCTTATTATCACATAACTATATTCTAAAATTATTGATGCAAAACCATCTATGAAAACAACCACGGTAATATCTACAATACATATTAATTTCTATGAAATACATTAAAAAAATGTCACACAATTGTAATATCAAATGTGAAATAAGAAAATTTGTAATGGGTATATTGCAGTGAAAACAAAGGAGGTTATGTAATAAATATTATTAACTCATTACCAAACGACAAAATTTTAGGTTTGTCCAAATCAAAAGCATTTGCAGACGACAAAGTAAAAGTGACTGAAAATTTGAAATGTGTTTCGTGAAGGGTAGAAAACATTGGGGGAAAAGGAGAAAATGCTGGTTACCAGCATTTTCTCCTTTTCTCATGATGTTTCAAAGGGCTTCTATCTCAGGGTCGTCAAAAGTAGGGATTATGTGGTAATGGGTTAAACAAGTCTGAGAAAAATGTTGTAAACTCTTTATCAAACAAAACATTTTTACCCTTGTCCAGATAAAAAGTATTTGTAGATGACAATTCAAGTATGCGTATAGTTTTGAGATTTGACTTTGAAAGAGTAGAAAGCAATTAGGGAAAAGGAGAAAATGCTGGTTTCTAACAAAGTTTATGGGGGGTATAACGATCTTCTTTGTATCGTGGTTTATCATTTAATAAACTACATTGTGAGTTATAAGGTGCAACTAATAAACCACTCAGGCTATGGCCCTCGTGGATTATTTAACTCTTTACCAAACGACAAAATTTTAGACTTGTCCAAGTTGAAAGCTTTTGAAAACGACAAATTAAATGTGACTAAAATGATGAAATCTGTATCTGACAGGATATAAAATATTGTGGAAAAAAGGATAAAATGCTGGTTACCAGCATTTTCTCCTTCTCCCATAATGTTTTCAAAAGCTTTCTGCTCAGGGGTCGTTAAAAGTCGGGATTGTGTGGTTGAGTTAATGTGCCTCATAACTCACAACTGTGGTTTATCGAATGATAGACCACAATAGAAAGAAGATTATTTATCATATAAGGGCCCAGAAAAAAAGATAAAGGAGTGAAGTACCTGATACGATGGCCTGTCCGAGACTAGCCAGTGCCACAGTATTACATGTCTTGTTAGCCACAATAAACCTTTTCATCTCTTTCACTGGGCTGGTGCTCCACGCACGAATTTGTTCTTTCTGGCAGGTCAAGATGATATCGGATGTGCCTCTGGAAAGTCACAAAATGACCGATGTAGTAAAATAAACATGAGGCGGCCTATGACGGCCTACATAGCTGTACTGGCAGTTACTGACTTGCATCTTAACTCTTTACCAAACGACAGAATTTTGGACTAGTCCAAATTGAAAGCATTTGCAGACGACAAAATAAATGTGAATCAAAAATTGAATTTTGAATTGGAAAAGGTAGAAAACATTGTGGGAAAAGGAGAAAATGCTGGTTACCAGCATTTTCTCCTTTTCCAACAATGTTTTCAAAGACTTTCTTTCTCCGGGTCGTTAAAAGACGGGATTGTGTGGTAAAGACTTCAAGATACATCTTTACTCATGTTCATCTGGTTTGAAACAATTTTATCTTTATTTCATGAAACTATAATAACCTTCATGTTGCCTCTGACCGTTGCAGGTTTAACTTTTCTGACACACCTCATAGACTTCAGTGACCTTATATCAGCCTTGAAACAAATTTTCACTGGTTTGTAAGAGATGCATATGCCTTCAAACTAACTTTTTACCACACAAAGTTTTAACAACCCTGAGAAAGAGGCCTTTTGAAAACATAGTTGGAAAAAGGAAAAAATGCTGGCAACCAGCATTTTCTCATTTTCCCACTATGTTTTCTACCCTTTAAAAAATAAATTCCATCATTTGTATTCTCTCCAGCTAAATGGCATTCTACAAATACACTTCTATCTAATTTAGGCATCTTGGGTACAGAACCTGACTACTTTTCTATGTGACAACCGTTTCAAACTAAAATAAATGTTTACTCAATAAAATGCTACCTGGTGCAATTCCGTCAGCTATGATCAGAGGTTTAGACAAATCCGAAGCTAAAACAGTCCTGATTTCTCCTAAAACATACTGATAACAGCCATTTTCTCCATTGCTACTTTATAGCGTGTATGACTACAATTCCCCCAATATTAGGGGTGTGTGATGTGTCATATTAGACAGGTTGAATCTTCAAAGACAGTGCATCATTTGAGCCTCATTTAAACTATTTTCTGTAAATGCTTCTAATTTGGACTAGTCCAAAATTTTGTTTTTGGTATACATGTAGTTAACCCTTTCCCAAACAAGTCCTGTTTTTACGTGTCTGCAGTAAAAGTCTTTTGAAAACACTGTGGGAAAAGGAGAAATTGCTCGTAATGAGCAATTGCTTCTTTTCCCAAAGTGTTTTCTTCCCTTTTTGAGAACTTTCTGCCATTTTCTCCAAATCTAAAATTGTCGTCTTCAAACTCTTTTGGTTTGGAAGGGTCCAAAAGTTATCGTTTGGGAAAGGGTTGAACCAATAACAACAAAAAAATCACTTACGGCGGAAATACAACATCATTTACAACATCTGAATGACTTGTCTTGATCAGCTGGCAGTTGTCAAAGCTTGGCGCAGATCCTTTGCCACTCATTTCATAGTTGAATTTATACATTCCTCCATTGTCCGTGCCAACAAAAAACTGGAAAAGAAAAGTGATCAATGTATCAACCTATAAGCCGACTAATAATATCAGTTTAAAATGCAACCAAATAAATAAAAAAAGCTTTGCAAAGCATGGCATATATGTCCAAAGGGGCTTGTCAGTGAAATGGGTTAAAATCTAGAACGCATGCATAACTACACATCATAGAGATTCATTGTGGTAAGTTTGAACTATTCCAATGAAAGCTGCAGGAGGGGTTTTGCACACAAGAAATTGTTACAGATAGAAAGACAAACAGACTGGTGGAAAACCGGGCCCGACAACCGGGTTAACCTTTTGCAACACAACAGAATTTAACACCCCTGTGAAAGAAGCCTTTTGAAAACATGGTGGAAAAAGGAGAAAATGCTGGTAACCAGCATTTTCTCCTTTTCCCACAATGTTTTCTACCCTTCACTAAACAAATTTCAATTCTTTAGTCACATTCACTTTGTGGTCTGCAAATGCTTTCAATTTGGACCAGTCCAAAATTTTATTGTTTGGTAAAGAGTTAAAGCAGGTATAACCAGGCATTTTTTCATAAAGCATCTCTACCTGATGGCCACTCCCTCTCAAGCTAATTGATGTTATGGCTGCCTCCGCCTTGAATCGTTCAGATCCACCTTTTCTGTTTTTGTCACTGGATCCATCTTTCTGATCTCTGCCAGCAGATCCATTTTTCCATTCTCTGCAAATAAATAATAAAACTTCTCAGTTACTGTTCATTTTCAAACATGCTATATAACATGGAGAGATGGGTAGGCATGGGAAGTTATGGATTCAGTGTACACTGTTTTTTATGCTTAAACTTATATGTGTAAAAAAAACATTCTTTGAGCTTAGAGACATCGTTTCTAATGATTGTTTTATTCAAATTATATTTTCATGCTTGATCCACTTAATATTCCTAAGGGAATGAAAAATACACATTTTATAATTGTTAACTCTATTCCAATATTTCAGCTTACTCCTTTATCAAGAACTTTGACATGAAATTGATGCTTACTATATTTTCTGACTTTTATCAAACAACTATTTTTCAATGAAATAACGTTGCCATTTACGACATGACATCATTTGAAACAATGATACAAACCTCACAATCTTTATCTTTGTTGACTTATCTCCATCTTTCCCTAACGGGAACAACAGTTCTGCAAGTGTGCCGCAGCCTGACCCAACCAGGAAGTTGTTGTTTTTCAAGCGGACGAGAGCTGTGACTCCCATCTGGAGGTTGATTTTTTCTGGGGTTTTGTACTGGAATCTCTTACTAGCCATGTTAATTGCCAGAATGTCACCTGTGGTCGTGCCGCAGTAGAAAAATGGCTTACTGGAATCCTCGTCGTCCATCTGTAGCATATAGAGCAAGATTAACCCTGTACCATGCAGTCCAAGTTTTAACCCTTTACCAAACAATCACTGGCTTTTAATAGAAGCCTTTCGAAAACATTGTGGGAAAAGGAGAAAATGCTGGTAACCAGCATTTTCTCCTTTTCCCGCAATGTTTTCTATCCTGCTGGAATCAAGTTTCAATTTTTGAGTCCAGTTTATTTTGTCATATGCAACTGCTTTAAATTTGGACCAGTCTAAAACTTTGTCGTTTGCTAAAGAGTTAATGACCCTAGAGAATAAAACTTTTGCAAACATTGTGGGAAACAGAGAAAATGCTGCTAAATAGCATTTTCTCCTTTTTCCACAATCTATTCTCCCCTATCAAGGTCGGAAATATCCATTTGAGCAACATTGTTGATATATATAAATGTGTGTCCAAAAGTTGGAGCCCCGCCTGAGTGGCTCAGTGGTGAGCATGTAGGACTCATGACCTGGTGGTTGTGAGTTTGATACCCGGTTGAGGCGAACTTTCTTTCTGGCGTATTTTCGCCTTTCACCTCTGCTGAAGCATGTGAGAAAACTAGTTGGTGGCTTTGGAAAGAAAGTTGTGTTAGTACTGGTGTGAGAAAGCCAGGAAACATATGTGCGTTACCAACCAACATGATATGACCTTAGCTGTTAAATTGGCACTAAACCCCAATACAACCAACCCACCATCCAAAAATTGGAGAACTATTGCTTATGGACATTTTGCATACAGAAATGTTTGCAAATTTGAGACACTTTGGTTTGTGAAGGGTAGAAAACATTTTTGGAATAGGAGAAAATGCTGATTACCAGCATTTTCTCCTTTTCCAGTGATGTTTTCTAAAGGCTTCTTTCTCAGGATCGTCAAAAGATGGGATTGTGTAAGAAGTAAGGAAGGAGTGATCCTCGTAACAACTTACAGATATACACTGCACTGTTCTTCTGACTTGTCCCATATCAACATTTGTTGGTCGAATCTTTCTGTTCTGCACATCCAGCTCCCAGACACGAAGGGTAGCACTGAAAAGTGACAATCATGATTTTACAATTAAAATGTGCCACAGTAAAAATATTCTTTTTGTTTT
The DNA here is from genome assembly GCA_943736015.1 of Tridacna crocea. Classification (NCBI taxonomy): domain Eukaryota; kingdom Metazoa; phylum Mollusca; class Bivalvia; order Cardiida; family Cardiidae; genus Tridacna; species Tridacna crocea. Next base: position 75,710,384 of record OX031056.1, on the reverse strand, counting down.
CTAAGTCATAAAAGGGACATAAACAGGACAAAAATATTTTGCCTGCTGCTGTTGTACAGGTTCCCCTTTTGATAGTTAACAAAACTGCATTTCAGTTTTGAAATGAATATCGTCAGATACGACAAAATGTCAAAGATTTTACGCAACGCAGATGGCACTGGGCTATGGCAAAACTCATTGTTTATTTCAAAAACAGCCACGCTACTCCTTTTCTTCAAAATCAGCCTAGCCAATAAAAAACCACATAAATGTATTTGGGAGGTTATACCAGTGTAACTAAAATTGCTATTAAGGTTAAAAGTCATCAACTGCAACAATATGTCTTTACTAAATTACGAATTTTGAAAACAGTAAATAACAAATACACTTACTCTCCACCAGTCACAAATACGTCATCAGATTTTTTTGAGAAGGAAATACACAAGGTATTTCCAGCGCTACTAACTTGAGCAGGAGCGCCACAAATTGCTTCCCCGTTTGACATGTTCCATATTACAACACTGCAAAAAATTAACAGTTAAAAGTGAAATTCAGATAAGGGTTGTCATCACGCAAAGAAAGGTATTCCGACATTTGCGTAAAGTATTGTCTCAGATCAGCATGTGCAGTCCACGCAGGCTAATCCGAGACAGCACTTTACGACTTCATTAGATTTCATTCTTCAGTAGACTCGCACAAAACAGAAAATTACATAACAATGAATAGTTTTGTTTCAAATCAGCCTGTGCAGACTGATCCAAGATGACACTTTATGCAAATGTTTGAATATCCCTTTTCGCCTGTTGCGGGCAATATATTGTAACAAAAGGAAAAAAAATTGTCTGTTGAAATCTTTTCACAAGCTTAGAAAGAAGCAGCTACTAAATTTCTATAAAGCTCTGTACTGAGTATAATAAAAATCTTATAAAACTGATAATCTTGAAGGCATTGACATTTAACTTTCACATAAGCATTCAAGAAATTGTTACTTAGAAGAGCTAGACAGGCTAGCAAATCAAACTCTTTTGAGTCTTGTGCATTTTGACTCTATGTTACACAATCCTGGGTAAGTATTCATCAACCATTCTTAAGAATGTTCTGTCTTAATCTTCAAGATTTTCTGACTGTGAAAGTAACAGAACCTCAGATTGGCTAAACCATTTTGGTTTAGCCAATCAGAGGTTCTGTTACTTTCACGTTGATGAATTTCTAGAGAATAAGACTAAGAATATTCTTAAGAACAATTGGTGAATATGGACCCAGCACTTTAAAAACCCTACTTTTTAACCCTTTCCCAAACAATCCCTGGTTTTTACGGGTCTGGAATAGTAGCCTTTTGAAAACATTGTGGGAAAAGGAGAAAATACTGGTAACCAGCATTTTCTCTTTTTCCCACAATGTTTTCAACCCTATCATAAACAGAAATCATCTTTTCAGCAGGGGTTGAATTGTTGTTTGCCAGTGCTTTGAATTTGGTCTAGTCCAAAAGTTTGTCGTTTGGGAAAGGGTTAGAGTATTGTGGGAAAAAGAGAAAATGCTGATAACTGTCATAATCACGCTTGTTTGACCCGCATGGTGTTTGTCTGCATTTTCCATAGGATTTCAGAAATTTCAAGATAGCAGGTGCATTCCAGTTGTTCTATCTTCAGTCTGAGATGTTTCTCAGATGTTATTTTTGTGATTGGGTCTCAACGCGGAGACCCAATCAGAAAAATGACATCGGAGCAAACCTTCATATTGAAGGTACAATAATTCATACATACAGTAATAATCCTGTGTTTTAAATATTTATAACCTTGATGGAGGAAGCTTTTGAAAACACTGTGGAAAAAAAAAAAATCAGGATTGTGTGGTAAAGAGTTAACTTACCTGCCATCGTCAAAGCCTCCAAGAGTAGCTAGGTACGTGTCATTTGGAGAAAACACCAACGCCTGAATGTTGACCTTGTGTAGCTCAAGTTTATAGAGCAATGCACGCTGTGAATAATTCCATACGATAGCTGATGCCTGTAAATTTAACAAAAAATTGACTGAATAAAAAACATAAATATATGCCTTAATTAACTTTACAGAGATCACCATCAGAACTTATAGAGTGTGTAGACTGGTCCATAGTTGCTAATCATTATACTAAAAGAGCTTGATGCCAAAATATAAATATATTCAAAGTTCTTTCCCAATCCTGCATATTTAACACTTTTAGAGTAGGATAAATATAACCAACAGTTTCAATTATAGAAAATATCCAAAACACATTATATTATTGATATGACCGATTTTTCCCCTTCAATGCAGATGGTTAATGATGCTCGATTTTTCAATCCACTCAAACAATTCATGATAATTCATTATTCCTTCATTATAGATAATACTTAAATTAAGATTTTGAAGCTAAATGATAATAACATGTTAACCCCATTGACTGCTAAGCGAGACGCAAGGGATGATAAGAATATGTTTTCCCATAAAAATGCTACTGAAATAGAAATATTTGGGTTTTTACTATTGTCCGAAAAGGTTCATTTTACTTACCTGGTGATTTAAGAATTAACCTCATTGTCATTCTCACCCACAGTCTCCAGCATGTTTCTTTTTTTTTAACTTGATACCAAACAACAAAATTTTGGATTGGTCCAAATTGAAAGCCTTAGCAGACAATGTGACTCAAAAATTGAAATTTCTAGTAAGAAGGGAATAAAACATTGTGGGAAAAAGGAGAAAATGCTGGTTACCAGCATTTTCTCCTTTTCCTACATTGTTTTCAAAAGGCTTCTTACTCAGAGCTGTACAAATCCTGTACTGTCTGGTGAAGAGTAGAGTTGATTTATTTAAGAGGAAAAGTTATTTCTTCATGATAACAGTACCGAGCCCAGTAGGTGTCATGCTCTACACATTTTTTATTTCGAAATAATGAAATCCTAAATCGTTCAAACTTTAAAAAAAAGCATGACACCTACCAGGCTCCGTACAAAAGCCCATAGCTTTATATAAGATTGTGCTTCTTGTGGTAGGTGACTGGCTAGTGATAGTGTGACAAAAAAGAGTGATGTACACATGCAGCATAAAATGACGACAATACTGCCGAGTGACAAGTGTTTTCCTAACGCATGATCCATACTTTGCAATGTTTACCCCTTTCCCAAACAATCCCTGGTTTTCATGACCCTGAGAAAGAAGCCTTCTGAAAACATTGCGAAAAAAGGAGAAAATGCTGGTAACCAGCATTTTCTCCTTTTCCCACAATTTTTTCTACCCTTCCCAAAACAAATTCCAATTTTTGAGTCACATTAAGTTTGTTTTATGCAAATGCTTCAAATTTGGACTATTCTAAAATTTATATTGTTTGGGTTAAATCCTTACCACCTAATCCTTAGATCTAACAACCCGTAAAAGAAAGCCTTAGAAACCATAACTGGACGAGGACAAACTTCTGCAAACTATTTCCCACAATACCGGGTACTTTTACCCTTTGAAAGAGGAATTCTTCATCTTAAAACTCTTGCTTGTATAAGCTTTGAATTTTGTCAAGCACATACATTTTTTGTTTGTTAAAGAATGGAATTCCTCAGCCGTTTATAATAATAATTTTTGTTTAACCCTTTCCCAAATGACGAACTTTTGGACTAGACTAAATTGAAAGCATTTGCAGATGACAATTCAACTCGTGCTGAAAAGAGGATTTCTGTCTGTGATAGGGTAGAAAACATTGTGGGAAAAGGAGAAAATGCTAGTTACCAGCATTTTCTCCTTTTCCCACATTGTTTTCAAGAGGCTACTATTCCAGACCCATAAAAACCAGGGATTGTTTGGTACAGGATTAATTCTTGAGAATTTTCTGAATTTCCAAGTAAGACTGCTATAAACCTTCATCCAAACCTCTGATGTAAAGGAAAATCAGGAAACTTATACGAACAACACAGTGACAAGAACTGGAAAAGATAACATGTAGATCAACTGTTTACCAAACAGTCTTTTAATCTGTCAACCCTGGTCAAAACAGCTTTTGAAAATATTGTGGGGGAAAAAGGAAAACATGCCGGCAATTAGCATCTCCTCCCTTTTCCCACATTATTTTCTACTCTTCCATTCCAATTTTGTGTTTGCTGACCATTCTTTGAAAATAATGCAACTTCTGATTGGCTAAATCATTGGTTTGGCCAATCAGAAGTTGTGTTGCTTTCAGATTTAGAAACTCTGGAGATTAAGACTAGGAATGTTCATAAGAATGATTGGTGAATATGGATCCAGATCTTTCAAGCTACATCTATTTTGTCATTTGCAAATACTTGAATACTTTCGAATTTTGAAAAGTCTATTTCTCTGTTGTTTCGTAAAGAGTTAATTTAAGGAACTTTAACCCCTAAAGTGTCTTTTACGTCTATAGTTAGCCATTCTGCCAGTGTAAATCAAGATCCGACAGTACAAACATGCAGTCCGACCTTGAATCCTCACTGTTCACTTTGCCAAGACATTCCACACATTAGCAACTTTAACATTGTCCTTATTATGCTTCTCTTTCCTAGAATGGAAGCATCTATTGTGTATTATGCTCTTTAAGAGTTAAGACATATCCAACAAAAGCATGAAAACAGAAGCAAAATGTCATGTATGTACAAAAATTATGACGATTTGAAATTGTTGGTGATCGTTTCAAACATTCATCACATAAAAATACTTAACAATCCCCGTCTTCCATCAGAGTTCTTGTAACAAAATTTTTCACACATATCATTCAGATCAATTGGTCTTTTTCCAAACCTTACCAGATCAAAATAGACTAAATCAGCTGTGCTTTATGAAAAGGGGGCATACTGTATCTGCAAAAAGTGTCGACCCAGGTCAGCCGGTCAGCCTGTGCAATCTGCACAGGCTGACCTGGACGAGACTTTTTGTTTCTAGTAAACAATATGCCTGTCAAAGAACCATTCTATCTCAGGCTCCAGCAAGTTATTAGACAAAATGGAGTTATGGATCCATAATTACTTTTAAGTGATAACTTGCACAATTGAGATGCATTAAACCACCTTTTGCCAGAGCAGGGTTCAAACCTGTTCTTTTCTGTAGGAATTAATTGATATATAATAGTAATAGCCCCACTGATTTGAGCAAACAAGGCTCATTAAATTTTGTCCAATTAGCATGAATAGATAAAATTTTAAACGATGAAAACAAATGGTTGATAAAAACATAGTTACAAAAATAGGAAATGCTTACACACAGAGCTTATCACAACCAATTACTCATGTTAACAAAAAATATGTTGTACCAAAACTTTTGCAGTGTTGTACCAAAACTTTTGCCAAACAATACCAAGTTTTTTAATAACTCTGACAGTGATGTAATCTTTGAAAACAGAAAGGGTATAGTAGAACACACAAGTTACCAGCAATTTTTTTTCTCTTTTTCCTGCAATATTTTCAATGGCCCTCTTCGTTAAAGGTAATGGTTCAACTTTGAATTGTTGGTAAAAGGGAGAATTGATTCTTATCAAAGTTTGGGCAATGCAAAGGGCTTTAAGAGAAAAGTGTAAATCAAGAACAAACTGCACTAGACATGAAGTCTGATCTAGGATAAAAACTATATTCTTACTGAACACAATACTGAAGACAAAAAACAACTGAAATAACAGTTACTGTACATGTATTTAGATCTTTACTAGAACCTAGAAAATTCCATATCAAATAATTCACCAGATAACCTTATTCTGTACAGTGTTTTTCTGGCCTGCAAAAATTAAAGTATAACAAACCAAAAAACAAACAAGATATGTTTCGACCATGCTCAGTGACAAGGGGCTTAATGCATCAAAAAACATTGACCTATGTCAGCAACCATAGTCAATATAGGCTTATGTGGGTCAAACTTTTTAAAAATTTCTTTTGCATTCAAAGGACCATTCTACCTCAAGATCTAAATGGCTGCTAGACTATATAGATTTCATGGATTCTTAATCATGTGATGACTCTCTTTTTACAGTTAATGCATCATAGTGATACATTAAACCCCCATTTGCTAGAGCATGACTAATTATAAAAAAAAAAAGAGAGTTTCTCCTTTACCAACAATGTTTTCTACCTTTCTAAAGGTAAAACTGTATTTTTGAGTTACAATTATTTGGTCAACAGTTTGGGTAATTCTAAGATTTTGTCAACTGGTACTTAAGGAGTTGAGGTAAATTGGGTAAAACGAAATCTCTAAAAGCTTTACAAGGTTTCTCACAATATAACAGGAGGGGAATACAGACAATAGACTGGTAAGATATACATGTACAATTACAAGATAAGGAAGATTATAAAAACTTGATGGAATAAGTAAAAAGGATTTAATTCACAAACACAGACGGTATAAAACAATGGTCAAACATATCATTGAAATTTGTGTTTACCTCTCATGATATTCAAGTATGCAGATTTGCACTTGAAGGTTTTTTTGTATGACATTTTATTCCATTTTCATAAGTATCTCAGTTACAAATAGTGGTCAGTGTACTTATTTCAATGCTACACTTCTGATTGACTGAGCTGGAATGTCTCAGACTAAAAGGGTCAGTACTCACAAGCCATTTTTTGACAATAATTTCATTCTCAGTTCTTTTCAAGAGAATTTTATGAATTTGAAAGTAACAGAAATTTTTATAGGCTTAATCCTTTACTATCTTGTATTTGAAGAAGTAGGCTTTTGAAAACATTGTGCAAAAAAGAGAAAATGATGGTACAAAGCATTTTCTCCTTTACCCACAATCTTTTCTATCCTTTCAAAAGCAAATTCCATTTCAATATCATATTAAATTTGTAGCCTGCAAATGCTATCAATTTGGACAAGTCTTAAGTTTGTAGTTTGGTAAAGGGTTAAGCTAATAATGTGTTACTTTCTAAATTCATGATAAGACTTAACAATGCAATGCCATTCTGAATGGTTTATCATGAGCCCTGAACTTTAGAATTAAAACTGTACTTTAAATTTTCTAAGAAAATGCTTCTGGTTTTTTTTTTACACAGACAGAGACAAAACTGAAAAATATAAATTAACTTACAAGAAATCCCATATGAGTTTTCTGTCCTGAAGCTAGCAATTCTCCATTTTTGTTAGAAACTGTTAAGCATGTAACAGTATCTGTGTGGCCCCAGAGCAATTCTGTTTTTCCTGAGCTAATATCTTCAATAACAATAGCACATCCCAGTGGATACACAAGGTGCTGTCTGTCTGGATGAACTTGCAACCCATTTCTGACAGTCCCTGAAGAAAAAAAAAGCAAATTTAGAGCTAATCTCATTATAAAGAATCGGCTAGGCTTATATAGTGATTCTAAAAAACTGTTTTTTGTGACTGTTAACTCTTTACCAAGCGACAAAATTTTACACTGGTCCAAATTTGAAAGCATTTGTAGACGACAAATTAAATATTGTTAAAATAGTGATTTCTTTTTTATCGATGAATAGAAAACATTGTGGGAAAAACAGAAAATGCTGCTTACCAGCATTTTCTCCTTTTCACACAATGTTTTCAAAAGGCCTCTTTCCCTTGTTCGTTAAAAGTCGGGATTGTGTGGTAAAGGGTTAAGAGAGGAGACAATTGTCCGCTCATCATTATTTCTACAATAGTTATGTTAGAAAGCTGCCTGCGGCTTGAGATGAACATTGTGTATGGTACTGTTAAGAGAAATCTTAAATAGGTCCACTGGCTGGCGTGGTATAACTGAAATAGAGTTGAAAATGATATTAACCCATTACCACCAATCCCACCTTTTATCGACCCTTAGAAAGAAGATTTTTGAAAACACTGTGGGAAAAGGAGAAAATGCTGGTAAGCAGCATTTTCTGCTTTTCCCACAATGTTTTCTATTCATTGATAAAAAAGAAATCACTATTTTAACAATATTTAATTTGTCGTCTACAAATGCTTTCAATTTAGACCGGTGTAAAATTTTGTTGCTTGGTAAAGAGTTAACAGTGTTTTCTACCCTGCTGGAAACAAATTTCAATTTTTGAGTTATGTTTATCTTGTTCTCTGCATGTGCCTTCAATTTGGACCAGTCTAAAATTTTGTCATTTGGTAAAGAGTTAAACACCAAAGAAACAAATAAAACAAAGTAAATGGCTGGAGGGGTAAGCAAAAAATTATTTTTGTCCTAAGAGAAATAAGTTAAAGTCATTTCCAAAATCTTGAATTTCTGTGCCAGAACATAATTTTTTTTGTATGGCACTCCCCTGTCAAAAATGACAATGTAGATTGGCCATTAACTTTTGTCAATAAACCACAGCATGGCAGTGGAGAAGTTGACACCATACCTACACCAGGCCAAATTGTGTTGGTCTTATTATCTATTTAACCCATTACCAGTCAATCCCTACTTTTGATGCCCCTGAGAAAGAAGCCTTTTGAAAACACTGTGGGAAAAGGAGAAAATGCTGGTAACCAGCATTTTCTCCTTTTCCCACAGTGTTTTCTACCCTTTCCAGAACAAATTTCTATTTTTCAGTCACCATTTTTTTGGTCATCTGCAAATGCTTTCAATTTGGACGAATGCTGGAGAAATCAGCCCCTGGAGAAATCGGCCCTTGGAGAAATCGGCCCCAAAACGCTTGGGGCCGAGTTCTCCGGAGAAATCGGCCCCTGGGGACGATTTCTCCAGAGAAATCGGCCCCAATAGAAATTTTGGAGAAATCGTCCCCAATGTCAAATTATATATATATAGATACTGCTTTTTCAGAAAATGTAATTTCCATTTAGGTTTCATTTAACACATACACTCTGTAAGCCATGTCTTCAAGTTGTATTTGATTGCACCTTCTTTGTTGTTTTTATGGCAATTTTCACAGTTTTTCACACTGATATTTCTCTTTTCTCACCTTCACACAGGTAGCCTACACCTGTAAGATTTCATATTATTGTTCATAGTCGGATCAGATCTCCCCCTCTCTCTCTCTCTCTCTCTCTCTTTCTCTCTCTATCTTGCTCGGGTATTATACTCGCTCTCTCACACTGTATACTTCCGCTGCATTTTCTGACTCTCTCTTTCTATCATTTTTCATTGTACTACAAGTGACCCAGTTATTTTGTGTGATTAGCTCTTTACCAAACGGCAAAAATTTAGACGGGTCAAAATTCAAAGGATTTGCAGACAACAAATTAAATATAACTGGAAAAAATGTTTTTGTTTTTGGGTGGGAAAAATTGTGGAAAAAGGAGAAAGTGCAAAAGTGCTGACATTACTCCTTTTCCCACTATGTTTTTAAAAGCCCTCTCTTACAGGTTTTTTAAAAATGCATCCTTTTTTTTTTGTGAAATAAAATAGAGTCCACAGTGGCCTAATTATCAGTTATATCACTCTTTTATATACAGCGTTACGCCGTTACAATGATTCATACTCTTGTTGGAGAACTCTTTCATTGATCGAACCAATGTTTGGTTAACTTAACCCATTACCGCACAATTCCGAGTTTTAAAAAACCTGTAGGAGAGAGGGCTTTTGAAAACATAGTGGGAAAAGGAGTAAATGTCAAAATGTTGAAGAAAGACATCTAATGGTTCTAAAAACCATTCTGTAACATTAAGAGAGAGAGAGAGAGAGAGAGAGAGAGAGAGGGTAAGATCTGATCCGACGAAGAACAACAATATGAAATTGATAACAATTACCTATGCCGAACATGCAGAAAGGGAGAGAGATCGAGAGAGAAAGGTGCAAAAAAAATTAGGTTTGAATGATATATCAAATACACATATATGCATCGTGAGCATTTATATTTCATAATTCGTTCAATATCAATTTCAAACAAACACAAACATTCAACAATCTTTCAGGTGTAGGCTACCTGTGTGAAGGTTGAAAAAAAGAACAATCAGTGTGAAAAACTATGAAAATTGCCATAAAAACAACAAAGAAGGTGTAATCAAATACAACTTGACACAAGACATGGCTTACACAGTGTATGTGTTAAATAAAACGTAAATGGAAATTACATTTTCTGAAAAAGCAATATCTATACACGTATATATAAAATTTGGCAATGGGGACGATTTCTCCAAAATTTCTGTTGGGGCCGATTTCTCTAGAGAAATCGTCCCCAAGGGCCGACTTCTCCGGAGAAATCGGCCTCAAGCGTTTTGGGGCCGATTTCTCCAGGGGCCGATTTCTCCTGGGGCCGATTTATCCTGACACCATTTGGACCAGTCCAAAATTTTCTCATGTGGTAATGAGTTAACCCATTTCAAGCATATTTTTTTCATTATCTCGAAATTTGGAACACAAATATGATTATTCTATCCAAATTTGCATGTGTTTCATGATTCTGGTGTGATAATATAAGACAAATCATCAAAAACGTGAGCTTAAGTCAATAAGAAAATAAGAAGCAAGTAAGGAAAAATATGCATTTCGTTAAAAGACAATAAAGAACTTTTTATTGAGATATATCTCGTAAAAACTAACCATTGAATCCTACTACAGAATCAACATCGATTATCTGCATGTCTGAAAAACCGTCTTGCTGCTTTTGCTGCATCATTTTGTGGCAATCGTGTCTTCGAAACGTTGCCAATCTACAAGTCAACACTGATGCTTTGAAATTTATTGGTTGCTACCGGTAACAAACATGGCGACCTAACAACGCCATCTCGAAATCACAAGGGAGATGACTCTAATGGAAATGGTCGTTGTTGTTTCCCTTGATACTTAAATGCAATAAGTTGCAATTAAACATAATTTTATTTCAAAAGCATTGTATGGAATAGAAATTCTAAATTTTATCAAATCAGATATATAGAAATTAGAGAGATTGCAGTTAAATACTTGTATAAGAACTCAGGGGCAGCAAAAACTTTGAGTTGCCGTTAATTTGTCTATAATGTCTGTTTTCAACATTTCGACTTGGGCCATTTACCAAGAAATTTGACGTGTTAAATCTCTGGATAAAGGCATAAGCAGAAATATTGAAAGCAGGCTTTTTTTAAGTTCATATTTGAACAGACTAAATCCTTAGTCATTTCATTTATTATAAAAGCAAAAAATCTTTCTTACTTCACCTGACCTAACCGTGCAGCTGAAAAGATAAATTATAATTATTATTCTATTAAGACCTCGGAATATTGAGAAAAAATACAACAGCTTATGTTATGCACTATTATGGAACGCCGTAGCTGTGCCGTACACTATCTACGGAATCCTGTTTCCGCCATCCACTTTTCGACCTACGAGGAACTCGAAAAGTGGAAATTATGCTCTCTAACTTCCACTTTTCTAGCAAAAAAGTTACCTCGAAATGTCGAAAAGTTGAAGTTTTTGACCTGACAATTGTCATAAAACTTTCCACTTTTCGACCTCACGTTTGTCTAGAAGGGTAGAAATTAGGAAGTACTAACTTCCTAATTTCAAAGCAGGTGTCATAACCATCAAAATTAGGAAATATCGTGGAGATGGCAGTCTGTTCATGATCGTGTGCTCGGACCATATATGTTTGTCGCTGGCAGAAGAGAAGAATTTTAAAATCAGGCAGAATGTATGAACAAAAGATGCAGCTACTTGGCAGGTTTTAACCTAGTTTTGCAATTAATTTCTCTGTCAGCAGGTAACACTTGGACCGATCGTACAATTACAGATAGTCATCTTAATAATAATCCCCATACTTTTAAATGGTATTATATAGATTCAAATACATTTATACACCCGCTTTGTTTACATTTGGCCTTTATTGTTATTTTAAGAAAGAAAATTGGGTAAATAAGAAAACTAAGAAAGTTACGTAAACAGGATTGGGTCATGCTCTGTGTAGAACGGGCTTCACGCATTCCGGCTAAAAAGTATTGACTCAGGTAAGGCTCACACATTTTTGTTCAGTCAGTTTTCTGCGTGTCCGAGGGCCATTATACCTCCAGATCTAGTCAGTATTATTGGACAAAATATATTTTATGGATCCACGATTATGGGAGGATCCAAGTTGTTTCGTATAATGCACCACGGAGATGCATTAAGCCCCCTCTTGCCAGAGCGTGGCTCAATTATTAACGGATTGCGTGTTATAATTTATGGCTAATATACTGATTCAAGGTCTAAAAACAGCTTTAATAGTTAGAATCGAATACAATATGAGATCCATTGGGTGCTATATGAAACTATTACAATTGAATTTTCTTGTTTTCATCTAATCTATCAAACTACTAGATCTATTTGTAACCTATCGAATTAGATATATAGAGATTTATTTATCACATTATACAGATGTATTAAAAGTACTGCGTTATACTTTCTTCTCTTCCTGTTTCAATACTTTTACCAATATCCCGCCAATCGAACATAACAGGCCGTCTGTACAAAATTTGCTGTATTTGCGCGGATTCATTCACAGTTGCCTATCCAAGATACCGAGGCAATGTAAATATTATTGAAAGTCGGCCCAGTGGAGGCCTGTTGACCTCTGATATATTATAGTCTGTATCAGTTAATCTCTTTATGAGTAAAAAATAGCAATAGAGGCACAAAATCAATAAAATCATTTGTTTAAAAAATATTAAATTTTCTAATAAAGATTATCATGTCAATTTCATATTGTTATTTGATTTTTAAAATACTTAAAAAAGCTGTTAAAAGTGAAATAGTGAGTCAAAGTAGGATAAAGACTTTAGACAGTTACGGGGCATTGTGGGAGAATTTTTGATGTAAACAGCGAGGTCTCTGGTGAATGTTTTCCTTCTAGAGCTGCCATCTTGTTGAGCTATCGACCTCGTGATGTCGGTCCAACAGCCGTCGGAAAACGATGTATGGGCTCTGCTTTCGCTCAAGTCAGCGCCAGCAAGTCCGTCTAAGATTCAGTGGGCTCCTGAAGTGAAGGGAACTCCAATTGCGCGATTAGAAGGAAAAGACTTCAAGTTTGATGTGCATAAGACGCGCACAACAATCGGTCGAAACAGTAGCAAGGGCGAAGTCGATGTAAACATGGGACATTCTAGTTTTATATCGAGAGTTCACCTTGAAATAAACTTCGACCATCCTAATTTCTTTATGAAGTGCAACGGTAAAAATGGTGTGTTCATTGACGGAATATTTCAACGGAAAGGAGCACCCCCTTTACAACTACCCAGATCGTAAGTGTTCCACACAAACAACCACGCTGTGTCATGTCTGCGTCGCGTGTGTTCAAGACAGTGGTCACAATGTCATTCTTGAAATATGTTGTCAGAAGTGCTTTTTGATACATTAGTTTTATTGTATGACTAAGACCTTTTTCATTACTTCTGTTTCGGTTTTGAAAGGAAGTTTATGTTACCATGTGGTCAATTCAAAATGGCGGACAGTGTAAACAAATAAGTCTGCGGAAAAAAATCGATTTTCCATTATGTTACCAGTCAATTGCAATGTTAACCAACGTCATTGCCAGAAAACACTCACCATTACTCACAGACAAATTAACATTTGAACCCAAGTCAGAAGAGTCCAAATTAACATTGATATTTACTTGTTTATGTTTTTATGACATTTGTTTGTAAACAAACTCATGTCATTCCATAAATGGTCAAAACGTTCTTTGTCTATTCTTCAAGATTTAACATTTTATCATGTAGCGAAATTCCAGACTCGTCTAAATTGAAAGCATTCGCAGATGGCATTTGTTACGGGAAAAAGAAGAATTAGTTATAGAAAGAGTAGAAAAAGGGATCTTTAGAGAATGGGCAGGTAGTCATCACAATGTTTTTGGCATAGTTATACCCCATTTTTGACTTTCCACTAATGGCAAGTTTAGCCTAGCATTGGCACAGGCATGCTGTACTCTCTTTGTCATTGTCTTACGATAGTAAGTCATTGATTCATTAGCACTCAGTGGGTGATATATGACTTAACAAAGAAGAAAAGGACCATAAAGGCACATGCCTATGAAGGTCTTTACACAGATAGAAGATAGAAGAAGAAGATTGAGGAGATTGAGAAGATTGAGGAGTTAACCTAGATTAGATTTTCACTCTTGAGAAATCAGAGAAGATTGACAATTTACTAGTCCGCACATGCTGTGAGACATCCCTAGGGTGTACTTTTATCAGTCTGTTCATCCACCTGCTATTGCCTGGATATAAGGGTATTGAAAAATATCAGTAAAATTTTCATGTTTGTCTTTAACCCATTACCACACAATGACGACTTTAACAACCCTGAGGAAGACGTCTTTTGAAAACAGTGTGGGAAAAGAAGAAAGTTGTGGTAACCAGCATTTTTTCCTTTTCCCGCAAAGTTTTCTACTCTATCAAAACAAAGTTTCAGCCACTTTGAAATTGCTATCTCCAAATGCTTTCAATTTGGTTAGATCAAATATTTTGCCCTGTCGTAGCAGGTTAAAGTATCTTTCATAACTATAGCTGTGATTTGCAGCCTGTGTAAATCTACACTGTTTGCTTGGCTGAAACACTGTAGACAAAGGCAGCCGTGGCATTCCTATTATTTTGGTCATATTTTTAAAATGAATTTGTCTTGTAGGATTATTCAGTGCGTTAAGGGTTTAAATAGCAGTGAAACTTACAGAATATCCAAATCTCTTTCAGATGTGTTCTGCGGTTTCCTAGCACAAACATCAAGATAAGTTTCCAGTCTTTGGTTGAGGAAGACGATACGCCGGTGGCCAATCCACCCCCACCCCCTGCCAGTCCACCCAAGAAGAAAATTTTGCCACCATTGAAAATTAGCATCCCTGAAACAAATCATAGTATTAGCAACAGTCCATGTCTGTCACCTACTGGAACATTAAGGTAGGTGCATTTTATGAATAAATTTTGTACAGAAACTGAAGGGTTAATCTTTAGGTAGCTAAGGGCAACTCTGTGACCTTTTGTGGACAAAGTAGATCAAGATCAAACTGCACAGAAGATGTAGTCTGATCTTTGATCTACACTGTCTGATTAGGATATATTTATTCTTCAAAAAATGTCAGGAAATAGTAATGTTTGGGTTTTTATGATTGACTTAGAAATTCCATGACTTTAATTAATTTGGCAGGATAAACAATCCCTGGCTTTTACGGGTCGGGAATAGTAGCCTTTTGAAAACATTGTGGGAAAACGAGATAATGCTGGTAACCAGCATTTTCTCCATTTCCCACAATGTTATTTACCCTATCATAGACAGAAATCATTTATTCAGCAAGAGTTGAATTGTCTACAAATGCTTTCAATTTGGTCTAGTCCAAAGGTTTGTCGTTTGGGAAAGGGTAACCAATCTAAATTGAAAGCCCTTTGGGATAAGAAATGGAAAAGTGACTTTTAAAAACTGAAATTCGACTTTGGGATGACAGAAAAAATTGTGGAAAAGGGTGAAAGTTTTGTAAAGAGGATCTTTGCTGCTAACTTAAATCTTGCTCCTAAAACTATACCATTTTGTCATCAGGTGTTGTGTTGGGGTATGTGGCACTCGTATGCCCAGCAACATGTGAAAAGGGGCATTCTGACATCTGTGTTAAATGTCGTCTTGGATCGGCCTGCAAAGTCCGCGCATAGGCAACACTTTAACCCTTTCCCAAATGACAAATTTTAGACTGTCCCATACTCAAAGTGTTTGCAGATGACAATTTCGAAATTTTATGAGAATGGCAGAAAATTCTCTGAAAGGCTAGAAAACACTGTGGGAAAGGGAGAAATTGCTCGTTACGAGCAATTTCTCCTTTTCCCCCAGTGTTTTCTAAAGACTTGTACTGCAGACATGTAAAAACCAGGGCTTGTTTGGGAAAGACTTAAGACTTTATTAAGTTTAGTCCTTCAGTAGACTTGCTCAAAACAGAAAATTACATAGAAACTGAAATCATTGTTTCAGATAAGTCTGCAAAGACTGAGCAGGCTGATCAGAAACATTTTACACAAGTATTCTTATGCTCCTTTTAGCATGTTGCAAACCATATGATCGGTGTATTCTATGTCTGGTTTGGTTTTATTCATGTGATGTAAAACTAGCTGGCTGTTTTCAAGGAAAATCTTGAGTTATCGTCCTGTTGTTTTGTGGATCTGTGTCATCACATTTAAAAACTTGGACAATTTCTTGTATCTCTATTAATACTGAAGGTACTTACTTTAACCCATTACCACGCAATCCCTACTTTTGACGCCCCTGAGAAAGAAGCCTTTTGAAAACACTATGGGAAAAGGAGAAAATGCTGGTAACCAGCATTTTCTCCTTTTCTCATAGTGTTTTCTACCCTTCCCAGAACAAATTTCTATTTTTTTAGTCACCTTTATTTTGTTGTCTGCAAATGCTTTCAATTTGGACCAGGCTAAAATATTCTTGTGTGGTAAAGAGTTAAACTTGGACGATTTTTCAACAATTATCAAAAAGGGAATGCATACAACAAAGTTAGGTCACCATCAAAGTGTTTTTGACACACTTATGCTCCTTTTTTTGACGCAGAGTTTTTGCTGAAAATCAAGCATCAAGCAGGTGAGTGTCGGCACCTACTTGCAGTACTCTGTTTATTATAGCACTATTTTTATAACAATTCATTGACGTTTATTTTCTTTTCATTCATACAGTGCTGCAAATTCTTGCCCTACAAGTCCCCGTGCTGGCTCAGGTAATCGCATCATTGGCATGTCAGAAATTCAAATGGCAGCTTTGACTGCAGCGGCACAGCATCATCGGAATCAAGAGACGGAGAAAGAAAGTCCAAGTATTGTCACCAACCCACCAGCTGCGTCGTCAGAGATAAGCATAAGAGATGAATCAAAGCCGCCCTATTCATATGCACAGTTGATAGTACAAGCGATTACATCAGCTGCTGATAAACAATTGACACTTAGTGGAATTTATTCTTACATTATTAAAAATTACCCTTACTATAAGAATGCAGACAAAGGTTGGCAGGTAGGCTAGAGTGCAAACTCTGTTATTCTCTTTTATTTTATTATTTTCGAACCTTATTTTTTTATTTTTCAAAGCAATAGAACTTTTATTACTTTCAAAATCTAGAATACGAAACCATAACATAAATTAGAAGGGATTGGATAGTAATGGAGTACTGTCTTGCTCTGTCAGTCAAGTTCTTGGTTACTCGGAGGCATATGTCAACATATGTTTGAATGTTTTCAAATCACCACTGAGGAGTTAGGTGTAGAGTTATCATTATACATAAACAGGAGTTAGGTGTAGAGTTATCATTATACATAAACAGGCAGAGGATGGATACCAGAGAGTGGGGAAATACTAACCCTAGTATATGACAAATTTGAGCCTTGTCCAAATCGAAAGCATTTGCAGACAACAAATTGCAATGTGGCTTAAATGGTGCAATTTTCTTTTGATGGGGTAGGAAACGATGTGGGGAAAAGGAGAAAATGCTGGTTACTAGCATCCTTACAATGTTTTCAAAAGGTTTCTTTCCTTACCGTCATTAAAGGTCAGCATTATGTAGTAAAAGAGTTAACGTAGGCATTGACCAAGACATACGGAAGTCACTGTGTTCATTTTCTCTACCTGACTATGGGTGCCTATAATATTTACTCACAGTGTCATATGTAATCAGATCCAAGGTTTTATTTAATACCTATTTGCTTACAATTGATGGTCATCTTACTCTTTCGGTTGTCTGTTAAGTAGGTGTGATTCCCAAGTTGATAAAGATGTAAACCTCAACAGCTTCAAATTAAAATGATTCGAAAGTGAAAAGTGTTTCGTGTATTGGGTAATGGGTTAAGCTTTATATCTCTTTTTTTTTTTTCAGAATTCAATTAGACATAACTTATCACTAAATAGATATTTTGTAAAAGTACCGAGATCACAGGAGGAACCTGGGAAAGGTTCATTTTGGAGGATAGATCCTCAGTCTGAAGCTAAACTTACAGCCCAGGCTTTTAGACGAAGAAGGCAGAGAGGAGTACCATGTTTCCGAGCCCCTTTTGGTGGTTTGTCTTCAAGGTAAGGAAATTTGAAGAAAGTTTTTTTAACCCTTTACCACACAGCAGAATTTTAGACCTATCCAAATCGAAAGCATTTGTAGGCCATAACTTCATAGTGGCTCAAATGATGCAGTTTTTCTTTGAAAGAGAAGAAAACTTTATGGGAAAAGGAGAAAATGCTGGTTACCAGCATTTTCTCCTTTTCCCATAAAGTTTTTAAAGGCCTCTTTCTCAGGGGCGTTAAAAGTCGTCATTGTATGGTTAAGGGCGAACTCTTTACCAAACAACAATATCTTAGACTGGTTCGAATTGAAAGCACTTGCAGACGACAGAAAAATGTAACTCGGAGGAAGAAGCCTATAGAAAAAATTGTGGGAAAACAAGGAAATGCTGGTAACCAGCATTTTCTCCTTTTCCCACAATAACATCTACCATGTCGAAGACAGACATCATATTACCAAGATTTAAATTGTAGTCTGCAAATGCTTTGAATTTGGTCCTGTCGAGAAAATTGTCATTTGGTATAGAGTTGAATAACAAAAGGGGAACGGTGCAGAAAAGGGCAGGTAACCATCAACTATTTGAACAATTATATATGTCCCTTTTTCTAAACTTTAAATTTTCACCAAATATCAATGTTTCTTAACCCTTTACCACACAATCACAACTTTTGATAACTCTTAGGGAGTAGCCGTTTGAAAGCATTTTGGAAAAAGGAGAAAATGCTGGTAACCAGCATTTTCTCCTTTTCCCACAATGTTTTCTACCCTGCTAGAAACAAATTTCAGTTTCTGAATTACATGTACATTTATTTTGTCGTTTGCAAGTGCTTTCAATTTGGATTAGTCTAAAAATTTGTCGTTTGGTAAAAGGTTAAAGGAACTGTGGCTAAGTCTAGGTACCCACATAGGTTGCTTTAGCTTGATTTTGCAGTTTGTAGAAAACTTTTCAGTAGTTTGCAGGAAAACAATTTATTGATGGGAAAACATTTTGTGTAATGATTCGCTATTGTTACAGATCTGCGCCAACCTCACCTAGTCACATGAGTGGTGCTTATACACCCGATAGCTTGTCCAGGGAGGGAAGCCCCACCCCCGAGGATGAGATTATTCAGCAACAGTCGAATCAACAGGTTACCATGGTTACTAATGTAGCTCAGCGACAACCGGTTTTACCTCCATCAGCAGCTGAACTTCGAATCAGCCAGCCAACTGCAGGCTTCCCAGCATCGTCAGTTTTAGCAGGTGAGGTATAAATACAAAAAGGTTAGGTACAAGTAGAAATATATTTCTTTAAACCTTTACCACACAACGACTCCTTTTAACAACCTTTAGAGAGAAGCTTGTAGAAAACATCGTGGGAAAAGGAGAAAATGCTGGTAATTTAAAAAAAATTACATCATTTGAGCCACTATGAAATTGTCATCTGCAAATGCTTTCAGTTTGGATAGGTCTTAAATTTTGCAGTGTGGTAAAGAATTATTTGAATGGTTGATGCTTTACAAAATAACAAAATTTTGGTCTTTCCTTGTTCTTAACTTCCCTTTAACTCTTTATCAAACAACAAAATTTTGGACTGGATCAAATTCAAATCATCTGCAGACAACAAATTAAATCTTGTTAATATGAGAATTTTTTACATTGATAGGGTAAAAAATATGGTGGGAAATGAGAAAATGTTGGTTACCAGCATTTTCTCCTTTGACATTTTTTTTCTTTTGGCTTCTTTCTCAGGGTCGTTAGAAGTTGGGATTGTGTGGTAAAGAGTTTACTCATTGCCAAAGGAGAAAATCTCAGAATACAGACAGCATAACAAGTGTTGCGCATTTCATTGACAGTCCCGTTTGGGCGTTTACGCACCGCTTTACGAAGCTCTTGTTTCCTCAGGGTCTTTACAACTTGAGATATTTTGCTGTAGATTTTATTCAGTCTATTGCATTTTGAATTGATTTCACAGATTCTGGTGTGTATACAACTGTCACTTTAACAACATCTTCAGCATATCCAAACACTGGTGCAGCCCTTCACCAGCTTCCATCTGTCATCAGTAAACCCAAAGTGATAGTATCCAATGGTACCCAAGTGATGTTTAATGGACCAGGATTAACTGGATTGGCTAATGGGGCGACACATGTCGAAATAAAGAAGGATCCAGCTTCACAAAATCCAGGTAGGATGCGCATTAGCTACTTTTTTGACTGATTTGCGGTCATGATTTGCCGTCATTATTTCTTGTTTTTGCAAAGATGTTTGTTTTTGGTTAACCTTTTACCACACGATGAAATTTCGGATTATACTTAAAGCATTTGAAGTCAAAAGTTTAGATTTAAGTCAAATGATTTTTGTATTTGATAAGGTAGAAAACATTGTGGGAAAAGGAGAAAATGCTGGTTACCAGCATTTTCTCCTTTTCCCACAATGTTTTCAAAATACATCTTTTCTAGAGTAATGAAAACCAGGGATTGTTTGGTAAAAGGTAAAGGTCTATAACTCCTAACTTATTAATCGTGGATGTTTTCATAAAGCCTTTTCAGCCAATCTAGGCATCTTTTGTCATGTAAGACTCATGGGTTAATATCCTGTAAGAATGACGTTTTCGTAAAGGCTGTTCAGCCAGTCTCGACAACTTTCGTCTTTTCTTTTGAGAGTTAGGGGCCATAGGGCTTAAATATATAGTTGTACTAGGTCGTTGCCTTTTCCCAGTTTTAGAAAAAAAGTGGTTTCAAAATACTTTGTAATATAGATTTGAAGGATTTGAGTTCACTGTTATTTTAGCGATAGATACAGAGGAGAACGAGAACTGAATTTGATTGTTTCTGCAAATATCAATATCAATTTTAGACAAACCCAAAACTAATACAAATATTCCAGGGCAAAATAATGTGTAGGAAAGAAAAACATTTTTTTTTTTTTTTGTTAAAACTATTTATGAATCAATTGTTTTCTGCAATTCTTATTTTTACCAGTTTATGGAATGGACCCGTTAATTTTTGGCATGGGGTCACAGTTTCCTGAAGGTGATAGATTCTTTTTCCCTCACCCCGACTCAGATACCTACCTTACACCAAGACTTGTCCAGAATTTCAAGCGCTATATTCACCAACCTTTTTCAAGAAATCATAGTCTTTACATCTGAGATTTTCTAAATTTGAAAGTAAAACAACTTCAGATTGGCCAAACCATTTGGTTTAGCCAGTCAGAAGTTGAGATACTTGTAAGTTTAGAACATTCTCAAGAATACGATTAAGAATATTCTTAAGATTGGTCGGTTGAGACTGACCCCGGCGTATTCACCAACCATTCAAAATTGCTGTCTTATTTTAATGCTGAAGATATTGTGAAGTTTCAAGGGAAAGCAAGGGATTGGGTAAACCAAGTGCAAGTAACACTTTACTAGACAACACTCTTTAGATCTGTGCAGATTGAAAGCAAATTGATGACAAAAGAAAAATGTCTCCAACAATCTATGAAAGTGTAAAGAATATTGTGGGAAAAGGAGAAAATGCTGTTGATCAGTATTTCTCCTTTTCCTTCAATATTTTTATGGAAACTCTCGTCTTGGGGGGGGGTGTTAAATTGGGTGCCTGGTGGCTCTAGTAGTAAATCATAGGACTGATAACCCAGAGGCAGTGGGTGTTTAAGAATACTTGTAGTCATGTTGTAGATTGAGGAAGTAACACTATTTCTGATTGGTCAAACCATGTTGTATAGCCACTGATTTGATACACCAAATAGTTTTAGCCAATTAGAAGTTGTGTTACTTTCAAATTTAGCTAACTCTAAAGAATAAGAATAAGAATGTATTTTAACCCTTTACCACACAATGATGACTTTAAATGCCACTGAGGAAGAAGCCTTTTGAAAACAGTGTGGGAAAAGGAGAAAATGCTGGTAGCCAGCATTTTCTCCTTTTCCCACAAAGTTTTCTGTCCTATCAAAGCAAAATTGCACCATTGGAGCCACTTTGAAATTGTCGTCTGCAGAAGCTTTCGATTCTGGGTAGATCTGAAATTTTGCTGTGTGGTAACAGGTTTAGAATGATTGGTGAGTATGAACTCAGGACATCCCATGTAATCAGGATTCCATAGATAATTCCAGTTTCATCGTGGGAAATGGCAAGTCTTTACAGATAGAAATAAATAAATGGTTACAAGCATTTTCTGCTATTCCCACAATGTATAACCCTTTCCCCACAATCCCAACTTTTTAACAACCCTGAAAAAGAAAATCTTTGAAAAAAAATGTAGGAAAAGGAGAAAATGCTGGTAACCAGCATTTTCTCCTTTTCCCTAAATGTTTTCTGCCTTTTCCAAATAGAATTTAAATTTTTGAGTCACATTTATTTTGTCGTCTGCAAATGCTTTGAATTTCGACCAGTCTAAATTCTGTCGTTTGGTAAAGAGTTAGTATCATTTTAAGCACAACTTCAACAAGAATGAATAGAAACAGAATATTATGTTTTACATTTCTGTGTTGTCACATCAAATCAAGTCCACAAATAGTTGTGTTTGTAAAGTCTTGGGTCAGACGAGGCTGAAGGTCAAATATGGTGCAAACTTCTGTACATGTGCAACAAGATCTGGGGTCTGATCGCATAGAGCAAAATCTGAATACAAAGAAACACTGTATAAAAGGAAATTTTGCATTGTGGGAAATCTTGCAAATTTTCAAATTTGAAAAATCTGCAATGTTCTCTGTTTGCATATTTTACAACAAATACACCAACAAACAACAACTGTTTTAAATGTGCAAACATTTCCAAATGCAAAATGCCTATAATCAGGAATTTGCAAATTTTTCGACACAAGTATATATCCATATATACAATAGTCTGTACGCAGAATTCACTTATATTAAGGAAAAGTGTACAGAATATATGTTCATACATGTATTCGAGATGCATAAAGACATATTCTGCTCTGTTGTGTATGTGTTTTAGATACATGTAACATCAATTATTTCAGATAGAGCTTTTATAGGTGTACAAAAAAGATATAACAGTGTACTTCAACATCACCATGATTTTCGAAACATATATTTTCTAATGTTAGATATACATGTATATTGTTGATACTATTTTACAGACTGTTAACCTTTTTTCCCTGAAGAATTCCATGTTTAGGGATGTTCAGGAGAAAAATCTATTTGAAAACAGTTATGGAAAAGAAGACAATGCTCTGTTTAATCACTTTAATGGCATTTTCTTCTGTTTCCATGATTTTTTATACAGTTTTAAAGCAAATGAATTTATTTCAGCTTAAGTTTTACTTTATACCAAAGGACAAAATTTTGATAGCATTTACATGTACAGAGAATAGATTAAATGTAGCTGAAATGATAATTTATGCCTTTGATAGGATGGGAAAAGGAGTCTTTTCCTCTTTTCCTAAAGTCTGTCCTGAAACATGTGTTGAAACCTAGGGTTGTTTGTAAATAGCTTAAAGCCTTTTTTCCGTAGGGTAGTAAAAATAGGGATTCTTTTAACCCTGTCTTCCACAGTACCAACTTTTGATAACCTGTAAAAGATTTAAAGCTTTTGAAAACAATATGGGTAAAGAAGAAAATGTTGGTAACCAACATTTTCTCCTTTTCCCACAATGTTTTTTACCCGACCACAGACGAATTCCATCATTTGAGGTACATTTAAATTGTTGTCTGCAAATGCTTTTTTTGGGGCAAATCTATATTTTTGTTGCAGGGGAATGAATGTAAGTGAATAATCCATATAAACTTAACCCTTTACCCCATAAGGCATTTCTATGGCATCTCTAAATGACCTTAAATAACACCAAGGATAAAGCCGTTTCTTATATGTATATGACACCTTTTGATAGCATAGAAAACAGTGTGACAAAAGGTGAAATTGCTCGTCACGAGCAATTTCACCTTTTGCCACAATGTTTTCCAAAGGCTCCTACAAGCAATGCGTAGAAATGAGTATCTATGGAGTAAAGGGTTAAGAATAGCATGATTGCTACAAACATACAATGTAATTGCTTAACTCTTTACCACACATTCCCGACTTCTAACCACCCAGAGAAACAAAGCTTTTGAAAACATTGTAGGAAAAGGAGAACCAAAATGTTTTCTATCCTGCTGGAAACAAATTTCACTTTTTGAGTTATGTTTATTTTGTCGTCTGTAAATGCTTTCAATTTGGACTAGTCCAAAATTTTGTCGTTTGGTACAGACTTAATATATAAATACAAAGATCTGAAAACAAAAATGTAAACAGAAAAGAAGATTAGGGTTTAGTCACTAACGATTCCATGGGTTGGTATTCACTAACCATTCTAATTTTCGTATTAAGTCCGATTTTAGATCTGAGAAAGTATGCAATTTCTGATTGGCTAAAACATTTGATATAGCTAATCAAAAGTTGTAGTATTACTTGCAAATTTAGAAAATATTTGAGATTAAATCTAATGATTTTCTGAAGGTAGGCAAATACAGACTCCGACTGTCAATTCGCAGGCGGCAGTGTCTATGAATTGTGCCATTGTTCTGTGTCATAGAGTACTACTGAGTACAACAAGAGAGGAGAATTCTCTCTTTACTTGAATATAAAACTATTCTAATGGTACTGATTTTTGTTTTTTGCAGCGTTAGCTGAAAAATTACAAGCAGTAGTGCCCTCCAGAGATGGCCAGATCATAAGACCTGTCACATTAGTTGCTAATTTAACGAGTCAGTTATCGGGGCATCCTGTGAACAATATTCAGTCAAGTCAGCCGGCAACTCCACAGCAACTGGCAGCTGCTGCCCAGGCTGGGCAACAAGCAGCACATCAGCTGGTGTCAGCTCTTGCTGTACAAAATACCTCTGTCTCTTCAGGCGTATTCAATCAGGTAAGTGGATTAACTCTTTTTTGAAGACAACATGCAAGGTCAAAGGTGCCCAGCTGGGTTGCTGGTTAGTATATCTGACTGGCGACCATTGGTTGAGAGTTTGATACCTATTTGAGGCAACCTTTTTTTTGGCAATCTTTCGCTGCTCACCTCTGATGCATGTGAGAAAAGTTGTCAGTGATTTGGAAAGAAAGTTGTGTCAGTACTGGTGTGAGAAAGCCAGTGTTCTCTACTTGCCTCGATTCTTGTCTGAGAGAATTTGGTTTAACTCTTTGCCAGACAATAAAATTTTAAACTCAAAGTGTTTGCAGACGGCAAAACAAATGTGAATCAAAGATTGAAATTTGATTGGAAAGAATAGAAAACATTTTGGAAAAAGGAGAAAATCCTGGTCCCTTTCGGGAGCCCCGTATACATGACTACTCTATCAACACAACATCCAAAATGGCGGCACTGATCAAGATTATGCACAAAGCTGGACATTTTAGCATGTATTACCAAGGTTCAGTGACGTCTGATCCCAGTGACGTCAGCTTTCATTGAATTGGGGCAGTCAGAAGGGAAATTCTATTTCATCAGCTTACTCAATTCTTTAAACAAAAAAACAGGTAAATTTCCCGTATGAACATTAGAATGGTAAAATTTCGTAGTATAATAAAATCATTTTACGGTCAGGTTGGGCTCAGGGTGACATGATTCATCACAGCGGTGAACAGGTTTCCAAGTCCCCCTGCCACCTGACGTCATACAACTTATAATATTACAGGTGTCACAGTCAGTGCTATCAGGAGGACAGCAAGGTGGGCAGCCATTAACCCTGCTGTCCCAGCCAGGTGTACAGTTAGTCCAACAGGCCATATCCCAGTCCAGTAACTCCCCAAGTATGACCCAGACTGTCAGTTTACAGCAGTTACAACAACATCTTCAACAACAACAACAGCAGCAGCAGCAACAACAACAACAGCCACAACAACAAAATATGAGCTCCCTGGCTGCTCAGCAGCCTGTTCTGGTGAATAGAAACATAGTTTTTTTGCATCAAACTCGCCCAATGATCTTTAACTCTTTACCAAACGACAAAATTATAGACTGGTCCAAAATGAAAGCATTTGCAGACGACAAACGAAATGTGACTGAAAATTGAAATTTGAAATTTGTTAAGTAAAATGTAGAAAACATTGTGATAATGGGAGAAAATGCTGGTTACCAGCATTTTCTCCTTTTCCCACAATGTTTTCAAAAGGCTTCTTCTCAGGGTTGCTAAAAGCTTTGATTTTGTGGTAAAGAGTTAATTGGCATAAACATTTATATGAGTCCTGCCATGACAAAAGGTGGCTTAGTGCGTCCCTATGATACATGATATCATCCCAAGTCATCACATTATTGTTGTACCATAACTGTCACTTTTTGAACTCTCGACTTAATCATGAGATAGACTGGTCCTTTGACAAACAGAAAATGAACCAACATCAAAAAGTTTCGACCCAGTTCGATACTTTTTGCAAAAGCATTATGCCCCCTTTCGCGGCTCAATTATGATTATATTATATACTGGGGACAAGATGGAAAATCAGTAATCTACAAACATAAGCATTTTCTCACGACCCTTGAGAAAGAAATTTTGGAAAACAAACCTGGCAAAGAAGGAAATGAAATCTTTGGTGTAGCCAATCAGAAGTTGTGTGACTTTCAAACTTGGAAGGTCTGATAATCTGAATTTTTCCAAATTTGAAAGTAGCACACCTAATTGGCTAAACGAAATGGTTTAGCCAATCAGAAATTGTGTAAGTTTCAAAGCTGGAAAGTCTTGCAGAATAGGTCAAAGAAGGTTTTTATGAATGGTTGGTAAATATGAACCCTTATTTTTGCTACTTATGTAGTACTGTACTTCTACTTTATGATGGCATTTAGATTTCAGAAAATGAGTTATAAAATAAGAGTGTCCTATTGGCATTTTGCATGGCATCTCTGGATGTCAATGAGGCGAAATACAGGAAATGCTATATTGAATGAATGCCTTTTCAGGTCACAGCTCTCACTACAGCACCCATGGCCATCACAACAAAGCGCCCAATGGATGAAATTCACACAAAGGAAGAACCTTTAGCTAAACAAATAAAACAAGAAACTGGTGAAATAGTGCATGAGTGACTTGGCTATTTGTAGACTGCACAGCTTCTGAAGTGTGAAAATAGTTCTTAGTGCACTCAAAAAGATGGTTACATTGTTATGATAATTTAACCCTTTACCCCATAAGGTATCTCTATGGTATCTCCAATTGACCCTAAATAACGAGCAAGGATGAAACAATTTCTTATGTGTATATGACACCTTTTGATAGCATAGAAAACATTGTGACAAAAGGTGAAATTGCGAGGTGAAATTGCTCGCAATTTCACCTTTTGACACAATGTTTTTCGAAGAATCCTATGAGCAATGCGTAGAAATGAGATTCTATGGAGTAAAGGGTTAAGAAACGAAGTGATGCAGAAGAATGGTTTGTTGAGACATGTATTGGAGTTGAGGAGTGATACTGCAACTCAAAGTTGCTGTGATCATAAATTATGTTAACTACGGTGAAATCTTGGTTTATTTGAACTCGCAATAATACACATATATCCGTTATTTGGAAGTATCTGTTTGAACAGACACATTCGGAAACTACTGTGGCAGCGGAAAATTGGAGGACCATATGAAAGTGTTTGTCCCTTCGGCGCTGATAGAATTAATTCAACCTATTCTGAATAATTTTAATTCAAACCAAGAATTGTTATAGTATGGGCTAGACTAAACAGGCAGAGGATATAGTATATGCTTGACAATACAAGAAGACGGAGTAGATCAAATATGTGACCGGATGCTCTGTGATTTTGATCCATGGTGTCCGCAAAAGTCCCCAGCATTTTGTGACCGCGCTGAAAGGGTTAAATGCATATTGATTTTTCCGAAAGGATATTGCCAAATTTTCAGCAGTGTTTTTGCATTATCTCATTACGAAAGGACAAAATTTTTGGCATGTCCAAATTGAAAGTATTTGCAGATGATCAAAAAAAAAAAGGGACTGAAAATTTGAAATTTGGTTTATGAATGATAGAAAACATTGTGGATAAAAGGAAAAATGCTGGTTACTAGCATTTTCTCCTTTTCCCACAATGTTTTCTAAAGGCTTCTTTCTCAGGGTCGTCAAGAGTAGGCATCTTGTGGTAAAGGGTTAAAATTCTATCAACTTTCATGGTCCTGGTTTTATTTGAGTTACTGAGTTTTTACAGTATTATCAATGAAAAAGTTCTTTCGATCGAAGTTTATTTATTGATCAGTCATATAGTGGTGCCTCCATTGATTTTACAGAGTCGGTAATTGATTTTTTGACTTTTTTTCCCCATTAGTGGAAAGACAACATGATTAACCCATTACCACACAATCCCTACTTTTGACGCCCTTGAGAAAGAAGCCTTTAGAAAACATTGTGGAAAAAGGAGAAAATGCAGGTAACCAGCATTCTCTCCTTTTCCCACAATGTTTTCTACCCTTCACAAAACAAATTTCAAATTTTCAGTCACTTTTATTTTGTCGTCTGCAGATCCTTTCAATTTGGACCAGTCTAAAATTATGTCGTTTGGTAATGAGTTCAAAAAGTATTGTCATGAGGCAGCTGATAAATGTGATCTGTTTAACCCTTTCCCAAACGACAAATTTTGGACTCTCCCAAACCAAAAGAGTTTGCAGAGGACAATTTAGATTTGGAGAAAATGGCAGAAAGTTCTCAAAAAGGGTAGAAAACTCTGTAGTAAAAGGAGAAATTGCTCGTTACAAGCAATTTCTCCTTTTCCCACAGTGTTTTCAAAAGACTTTTACTGCAGACACGTTAAAACCAGGGCTTGTTTGGGAAAGGGTTGAGGACAATGACATGAATGAGTGTATTTTATGCTCCCCACAACATAGTGGAAGGGGGGTATACTGGAATTGCCATGGCTGTCTGTCCATCTGATCATCCGTCAGTAGACACAACTTTGTCCAGAGCAATACTCCAACAGTTTTTCCGGTACTGAACTCAAATTTACAGACTTAGTTCCTATATATGTGAAGTTGTGCTTGTCCAATTTTCATAACCCCGCTGCGATTTGTTGTGGAATTAGCTCCCCTAGAACTGTTTTCAACATTCACTTTTGTACTAAACCATTCTGCATTCTGTGACAAAGACCTGTTTTTGTGACAAGGAGCTGTTGGAGGGTATAATCACATTTAGTGATAGCTCTAGTTGTGAATAAGTTTATCTTTTGTCGTAAACATCCATGTGTTTATGACCCTGGGAACAGAAAGAAAGAAGATAGCATTTTGTCCACTTCCAGCTATGTTTCTCTGATAAGAAAACTGTACTACATATTTTATGACAAGTATAGGCCTTTATCATACAATAAGGACTTTTAACTCTTTACCAAATGACAAAAATTTCTACAAGTCTAAATCGAAAGCATTTGCTGCTGACAAATTAACTCATTACCAAACGACAATATTTTCGGCTTGTCCAAATTGAAAGCATTTGCAGACGACAAAATACAAGTGATTGAAAATTTGAAATTTGTTTTGTGGAGGGTAGAAAACAATGTGGGAAAAGGAGAAAATGTTGGTTACCAGCATTTTCTCCTTTTCCCACTGTTTTCTAAAGGCTTCTTTCTCAGGGGTGTCAGAAGTAGGGATTGTGTGGTAATGGGTTAAACGTGACTGAAATACTGAAATTTGCTTTGGAAAGGCTAGAGAATGTTATGGGAAAAAGAGGAAATGCTAGTCACCAGCATTTTCTCTTTTCCCCATAATATTTTCAAAAGGCTTCTTTCTCGGGGTCATTTAAAGTCCGGATTGTGTGCTAAAGAGTTCAGGACCTGAAAGAGAAGGCTTTCGAAAACATTGTGGGAAAAGAAGAAAACACATGTTAATCAGCATTTACTCCTTTTCCCAAATGTTATCTACCCTATCATAATCATTATTTAAGCTTTATATATCATGCTGTCTGCATTTACGCTGAATTCATAACAGTCCAAAATTTGGTTGTTTGGTAAACAGTTACTCTATATAAATTCAGGAACGGCTTTCCATTGTTAGTCTTAGGTATAAAGCTCTTTACTACATGACAAATTTTTTACTTATCCATAAGGAACACATTTGCTATCAACAAATAAAATCTTGCCCCAATTATGAACATTGTCCAGGAAATAGAGAATATTGTTGGGGAAAAGAGAAATGCTTGTTATCAGCATTTTCTTCTTTTCCAACTTTGTTTTAAAAGGCCTCTGTCGGGATCATCAAAATTTGCAGTTTAGTTAACCCTTTACCCCATAAGGCATTTCTATGGTAACTCTAATAGACCCTAAATAACAGCAAGGATAAAGCTGTTTCTTATGTGTATATGACACCTTTTGATTGCATAGAAAACATTGTGACAAAAGGTGAAATTGCTTGTCACAAGCAATTTCACCTTTTGTTACAATGTTTTCCAAAGCCTCCTACAAGCAATGTGTCGAAATGAGATTCTATGGAGTAAAGGGTTAAGATACTTACAAAATGAGTTAAGGAAAATTTTTCAAAGCCTGTCTCTGGTTAGCTTGTCACATTTTTATGGACAAGTTCAGTAAACTTTTATTCTAGGAGTTAATGAATGTCATTTCTGTTGATCATGAAAAGTAATTGACAAACTAGATGTGCAAATCCATACACACACGAAGATGTTTCCATAAATGGCACCAGACTCACTTTTCTGAAAGAAATATACAGAGATGACTTGTGCCACTTATGACATTGCACAATACTTATCTAAGTTGTATGTAAGGCAAGAAAATTTGTATCTAGTATATTACACTAAGAAGAAGGGAGCTTATGTGATGAAATATAGTAAAGAGGGGAAAGTCCGATTTTTATAAGGCAACAAAAGGTTAGGTGTTCACCAAATTTCATGTAATGCATTGGCATCAAGACAATTCACATGAACGATATCCACATGAATGTTATAGCAGAAGTGGTTTAATTTTGTAGTCTAAGGCTTGGCCACTTATTGGCCGAGACTTTCTGCCTTAGCCAATAAGATGGCTGCTTTGTAACTCTTTACCAAACAATCCTGGGTCCGTATTCACAAACCATTCTTAAGAATGTTCTTGGTCTTCAAGATTTCCTGACTGTGAAAGTAACAGAATCCCTGATTGGCTAAACCAAATGGTTTAGCCAGTCAGAAGTTCTGTTACTTTCATAATGACAAAATTATGAAGAATAAGACTAAGAATGTTCTTAAGAATGTTTGGTGAATACGCACCCTGGTTTTTCACGATCCATAGAAAGAAACCTGATGAAAATATTGTTCAAAAAGGAGAAAATGCTGGTAAGCAGCATTTTCTCCTTTTCCCACAATGTTTTCTGTTCAATCACAGGCAAATTTTACAATCCAATGAGTATTAAATTTGTTGTCTGCAAATGCCTTAAATTTGAACCAATCTAAAATTATGTTGTTTGGTAAAGAGTTAAGCCAAGAACATAAGAGTGACATGTCAGATTGCTAGCCTTGGATTAAGATACAGTGCACTATTGCTGCAATAGAATTGTGTTAACTCTTTACCAAACAATCCCTTAGGAAGAAGCCTTCTGAAAACATTGTGGGATAAGGAGAAAATGCTGGTAACCAGCATTTCCTCCTTTTCCCACAATGTTTTCTACTTTTCTAAAGTCAAGTTTCAATTTTTGACTCGAGAAATTTATTTTGTTGTCTGTAAATGTTTTCAATTTGGACTTGTCAAAAATTTTTTTAGTTTGGTAAAGGGTCAAGAATGGTTGGTAAGTAGGGATAGAATATATACAGCTTACTAAGTTTACCTGGAACTCTATGGATGCCGCAGGTTATGAAAAGCAATAGTTTCTATGAAACTGCAACGGTGATAAAGAAATAAAGGCAAAATACGTAATACTCTCTTCTGTTATTCTTTTGCCTGCTAAAATTTTCTTCGTTTCAAACATTTTTTTTTTCCAAAATAAATAACAATGGAGCCTGAAATATTAACCCTTTACAAAACAATCCATTGTTTTTACAACCCTTGGAAAGAAGAGTTTAGAAAACATTGTGGGTAAGGGAGAAAATGCTGATAACCAGCATTTTCTCCTTTTTCCCCACAATGTTTTCTACTCTTCCAAAATCAAGTTTCAATTTTGACTTGCATTTATTTTGTTGTCTGCAAATGCTTTCAATCTGGACCAGTCTAAGATTTTGTCATTTGGTAATGAGTTAAGGGGAAAAATATTATTCAAAATTTGATTGGGATCAACATCTTGTATTCAGCCAATATGTACGTAAGGCATGCAACAGATAGAGTTTTTCAATATAGAACATTGTCACACCTATGAAATAAACCATCTGAGGAAATGAATGGTTTTTTTTGGTACAATTATTTTTATAACAAAAACACAAAATCCTATATACAGCATGGGTTTGTTTGTGAAAGGGGAAAGGGTATTTTTAAGTGCTTGATTTAAATCAATTGGTACTCATATATTTGATGATATGAATTCTTATTACTTTTAGACAAACAATGCATACTACATTAATATTCCTGCATATGCTTTTCTTGAAGTCTTTGCCACATACCTTAGATGATTAAATTTTCTGTTTGTTTAGTAGTTTTCTGACAATGCTATATACTGTGAAATTATGAAATACACATGTAGTTCTCTATTTATTCTCTGTATATCGGGATGGATAGCTCAAAATACATGTTTGCAAGGTGTGGAAGAAATGAGAAGCTTGAAATGCATAAGAATCGATTCATTATGCCAGCAAATAAATGACAGAGATAAAGATATTTGAGAATATAACCCATGTCTTGTGACAAACCAACACGATCCTTTTTCTGGGTTCCTCTGTTCTGTAGGTATTTCCACTTCTAGCTGACAAAATTTCAGACATTTTAAATTTTGAAAGAACTAAAGATATTGTTTCACCTTAAACCTTTACGACTTTCAACGTCCCTGAAAGAGATGGCCTTTTAAAACATGGTGGCTTTTGAAAACATTGTGGGAAGAGGAGAAAATGCTGGTTACCAGCATTTTCTCCTTTTACCACAATGTTTTCTACCCTATCAAACAAATGTGGTACAGTTGGGGACTTTAATCAGGGTCAGTATTTACCAACCATTCTTAAGAACGTTCTTGATCTCGGTCTTCAGAATTTTCTAAATTTGAAAGTAACACAACTTCTGGTTGGTTTATTTGGTTTAGCCAATCAGAATTTGTATTATTTTCAACTGTAGAAAATTCTGGAGACTGAGATCAAGAACGTTCTTAAGGATGCTTGCGAATACAGGCCCTAACAGAGTAGAAAACATTGTGGGAAAAGGAGAAAATGCTGGTTACCAGCATTTTCTACTTTTCCCACAATGCTTTCAAAAGGCTTCTTCCTCAGGGTCATTAAGACATGGGATTGTGTGGTAAAGAATTAAAGGGGAACAACGAGGCCTTTGTTTATATTATGCTGTATTATACGGTATGCATATTTCTGTTACATTGGTTTTTTTGTTGAGGGAGGTTTTTTCTTCTTTCTTTGTATGTTTTGCAAATAATTATTGATAAATTTTTATCAGTCGTAAACTTAATTTGTTATTTATTACTCTGGTCGCTGTGTTACAGTGACTGTATAAGAACCAACCTGCAACACAAACGGAATATCAAGCTAAGTCAAGAAGATCTGAATTTCAGTGAAAATGATTCATGTATGGTAAAGGAAGGTTATTGGAATCTACTTGTTTGAATAGATTTACTTCTTTTGCTTGGCAACTACTTAAGTTTCACAAAAATGAGACAATAGCGAAGTATGTCACCCTATCCTCATCCCTTGTTTTTACGTCCCTGAAACAATGTTTTCTGCCTTTTCAAACACAAATCTGTATCATTTGAACCTCTTAAAAATATCATTTGCAAATGCTTTCACCTCTCTTAACTTACCAAATGACAACATTTTATACTGGTCCAAATTGAAAGCAATTAAAGACTGCAAAATGAAAGTAACTCAAAAATAGAAGTTTGTTTCCAGCAGGGTAGCAAACATTGTGGGAAAAGGAGAAAATGCTGGTAACCAGCATTTTCTTCTTTTCCCACAATGCTTTCAAAAGGCTTCTATCTCAGTGTCAGAAAAGCCAGGCATTGTGTGGTAAAGGGTTAAGCTGCTAAACATTACTGAAGAACCTTTTGCAGACAGTGTAGATTAAGATCAACCTGCACAGAATGTGCAGTCTGATCTTGAATCTACACTGTCCAAAAGGCAGATATCTTACTCCAAAAATTACCTTCTGACATAGCAGAATTTGGATTTTTACAGTTGACTTGAAAGTTTCATTTTACTCATTCACCATGTTAAGGGTTAAGATTGCTACTGCTGGCGCACCACTGATGCTTATTGTTCATGAAATAAGGGGAGTGAGGATTCTATTGGGTTCCAGATTCGTAAAAAATACATTAGACTAAGAAAATGGGTTGCCTGGATGGATTATGATTTGAGAATGTGTATTGTTGACTGTATTTTTACTTTGAACAACTGAATAAATATTGTTAAATGTCAAAATGTATAGTTTGCTTTGATTGCTTTAAGTGTACCAAAAAATTCCAGGTTTAATGACTCTGTGACAGAAGCCATTTGAAAACACTGTGGGAAAAGGAGAAAATGCTGGTAACCAGCATTTTCTCCATTTCCCACATTGTTTTCTGCCCTTTCCACAAAACAAATTTCAATTTTTGAATCGCATTTATTTTGTTGTCTGCAAACGCTTTTATGACCCTAATGAAAGACACTTTTGAACAAAACTGTAACAGAAGAATATGTGCTGGTAATGTCACTATCTCCCTTCGATACTTAGTTGTTGTCTTTCTTAGTTGTTGGCCATATTCTGTAAAAAAGACTTACCAGGGCCAAAACTCTCTGCTTGTGGTCAATTTTGAGCATGTTCAAGGAGCAGTCTACCTAATGATTCAGTTTGCTGTTAGACAAAATAGATTTTACGAATTCATAATTTGGTGATGTCCTGCTTGTATCATTCATTAAGCCTCCTTTTGACAAATACAGAATAGGGAGAAAGGACTGCAGGAAATGAACAGGGATGAGCAATGCAATCAAACAAATTTAGAGTAACCAGAAAAAAGTTCATGTTTTTAAGACTGACTGCATTTGCATGTAGTAAGGCTCAAATATCCCTTTGCCAAACTATCCTCTATTCTTACAATCCTGAAAAGAAAAAAGCAATTTGAAAACATTGTAGGAAAAGGAGAAAATGCTTGTAGCCAGCATTTTCTCGTTTTCCCACAACATTTTCTACCCTTCCCAAATCAAGTTCTAATTTTTCAGTCCCTTTTATTTTGTTGTCGCTAATGCTTTCAGTTTCTACTAGTCTAAAATTTTGTCGTTCAGTAAAGAGTTAAGAATGTAATGGGTAACGGGGGAAAATGCTTGTAACCAGCTTTTTCTCCTTTTTTCGTAATTTTTCAACCCTTCCTAGATAAATCCCATTTGCCACATTCTGTAAATGCTTTCAATTTAGACAAGCCCAAAATTTTACAGTGACAGTACAAGATTAACTCTTCACTACACAATCCTGACTTTTAATGACCCTGAGAAATAAAGCCTATGATAACATTGTGGGAAAAGGAGAGAATGCTGGTAACCAGCATTTTCTCCTTTTCCCACAATGTTTTCTACGCTTTCCAAATCAAATTTCAACTTTTGATTCACATTTATGTTGTTGTCTGCAAATGCTTTCAATTTGGACCGGTCCAATTTTTTGTCGTCTGATAAAGAGTTAAGCAATTTTGAAGAATAAGTGCTTTCGACACGAATGAAAGAACTAATCAGAATTTTAACTTGTATCTTGCATGGTGTAAGATGCTATTCTTAATTTGATTCAGATTTACCCTCTTCTTGGTCCTTGAATACCCTTTATTTATTGATTCAGTAGCCTATATGACTGTTGAAACTTAGAAAGTGTCGCAAAGCTTTCAAACTTATCAGAAGGAAAATCTCATCACTTGAGTATCATTGCATGCCATCTTTCCGTCTTCGAAAGTCTGTTGTTTTGTGGTTAGAGTTAATATTTTCTTGTCCTGCCGTTGGTTTATATTTATTATTAAAGTTGATATTTAGTTGACTTATCGATCTTTGTACTGCTACGGCCATGATAAACTGATAAATGATGGAATTGTACTGCTTCATTTCTTTCTGCTTTCTTTTCGAATCCCTTTATTTCATTCATTATTTATCATCTTGAACCCTTTTCATACATTTTGTTTAGTTTAACCCATTACCACACAATCCCTACTTTTGACACCCCCATGAAAGAAGCCTTTTGAAAACACTATGGGAAAAGGAGAAAATGCTGGTAACCAGCATTTTCTCCTTTTCCCACAGTGTTTTCTATCCTTTTCCAGAACAAATTTCTATTTTTTAGTCACCTGTAGTTTGTCGTCTGCAAATACTTTCAATTTGGACCAGTCTAAAATTTTCTCGTGTGGTAAAGAGTTAACTCTTTACCAAACCACAACATTTTAGACTGGTCCTATTTGAGAGCATTTGCAAACAACAACATAACAGTGACTGAAAAATTGAAGTTTGTTTTAGAAAGGGAAGAAAATATTGTGGGAAAAGGAGCATTTTTTCAAAAGGCTTCTTCCACAGATTCGTTAAAAGTCGGGAATAGCAATAATTAGTCATGCTCTGTGAAGGGAAGGTTAACCCTTTACTCCATAGATACTCATTTCTATGAATTGCTTGTAGGAGCCTTTGGGAAACATTGTGGCAAAAGGTGAAATTGCTCGTGTAGAGCAATTTCACCTTTTGTCACAATGTTTTCTATGCTATCAAAAGGTGTCATATACACAAGAAACAGCTTCATCTTTGCTGCTATTAACCCATTACCACACAATCCCTACTTTTGATGCCCCTGAGAAAGAAGCCTTTTGAAAACACTGTGGGAAAAGGAGAAAATGCTGGTAACCAGCATTTTCTCCTTTTCCCACAGTGTTTTCTATCCTTTTCCAGAACAAATTTCTATTTTTTAGTCACCTGTAGTTTGTCGTCTGCAAATACTTTCAATTTGGACCAGTCTAAAATTTTCTCGTGTGGTAAAGAATTAACTCTTTACCAAACCAGAACATTTTAGACTGGTCCTATTTGAGAGCATTTGCAAACAACAACATAAAAGTGACTGAAAAAATGAAGTTTGTTTTAGAAAGGGAAGAAAACATTGTGGGAAAAGGAGCATTTTTTCAAAAGGCTTCTTCCACAGATTCATGAAAAGTCCATGATAGCAATAATTACTGGTAGTCACGCTCTGTGAAGGGGAGATTAACCCTTTACTCCATAGATGCTCATTTCTACACATTGCTTGTAGGAGTCTTTGGAAAACATTGTAGCAAAAGGTGAAATTGCTCGTGTAGAGCAATTTCACCTTTTGTCACAATGTTTTCTATGCTATCAAAAGGTGTCATTTACACAAGAAAGCGCTTCATCCTTGCTGC
This sequence comes from Tridacna crocea, assembly GCA_943736015.1. Taxonomy (NCBI): domain Eukaryota; kingdom Metazoa; phylum Mollusca; class Bivalvia; order Cardiida; family Cardiidae; genus Tridacna; species Tridacna crocea. The sequence goes on along the minus strand of OX031056.1, from coordinate 75,673,172 downwards.
TATTAAGGGTCAATTAGAGATGCCATAGGAATGCCTTTAGGGGTAAAGGGTTAACGCATCTGCAAAAAGTATTGATGTCAGTCAGCCTGCACATGTGAAGTTCAAGTAAGCTGACGTGAGTCAGTGTTTCTTGGAAGTGGTAAATTTCCTGCTAGTCTGTGGACCATTCTATCTCATGATTGAGCCAGTTATCATACGAAAAATGAATCCATCTTCAGTGATAATGTTTTGTATAACCCATTACCAACCACACAATCCCTACTTTTAATGACCCTGTAAAAAAGAAGCCTTTAGAAAACATTGTGGGAAAAGGAGAAAATGCTGGTTACCACAATTGAAAGCATTGCAGATGACGAAATAAAAGTGACTGAAAATTTGAAATTAATTTTGTTTTGTGAAGGGTAGAAAACATTGTGGAAAAAGAAAATACTGGTTACAAGCATTTTCTCTTTTTCCCACAATGTTTTCTAAAGGATTCTTTCTCAGGGTCATCAAAGGTAGGGATTGTGTGGTTATGAGTTAAGCAATAAATTGTCTATCCCAAGTTTATCACATTCAAACAGGCCAATTTATTGTTCTCCCGAGATTTGTTCCTACCCTGTAACCCTTTTTGTACTTTGATTGTGCTCCTGAAAAAATCTCAACATTTTGGTCGTTGGCTAACCGGAAGTAATAGAATCCAGACAGGAAGTTGATTTTTCTATAGCAACCTGCAACAAAGCGACCTTGTTGCCACCATCAGATTTTTAAATGCGTGACATTTGATACACAGTGGACGGTAGAAATTGTAGATAACCAATAACAATGGCATCAGCTAAACTGGAGAGTCGCGAAATTCCACCGGAACGTCCGGCACCTCTTGCAGAAACTTCTGGAGGATCTAGGAACGAAAATACGGAGATAACTTACACTGGAAATACTGGTCACGATATGGGGATATCCACCATGGGTTTTAGGTCATCAAAATACAACCCAACAGAGTGGCACGAGAATAATTATTCTAAATATTATCAGTCATTCGTCGATCGTGATAACGCTGAAAGAATTCGACACGAATCTAAGCGCACAGTAAACGAAACCGAGTCTACCACGAATAAAACACAGGCAGAGGTAACCAAGAAGTTGGGAGAACGAATTCAAGACATCAACTTTTGGAAGTTTGAGCTGGAAAGAGAAATTAGAGATGTCATAGATGAAACTGAATTACTGCTTGCACAGAAAAAGCGTTTAGAAAATGCATTAAGAGCTACTGAAATTCCTCTTCACATTGCCACTGATAATTTAAATTGCAGACAGAGAAGAGAAAATGTTGACTTGGTTCAGGATGATGTGGAATTGTCATTGTTAAAGGTATTCATTTTTGCATTCATGCATTTATTCCATGATACTTTGGCTCATACACAACTTTTTTCCATTGTTTTGTTTTGGCTTTACCGGAGCTCCAGATAGAGGGAATGATTTAGATTTCAAAAATAAAAATGTTAATTATTCTCCACTAAACCCTCACCATCTCACCGAGACGATTCTAATGAGTACCCACAACATACGGTTTGAAAGAGAAATAATGGATATAGAATACCATCACTCCCTCTTATCCGGAGCTCTGTAGTTGGACAGTGAGATATCTAAGCGTTTATCATTTGGTCTAGTCATATTCAATGAATTCATATTAATTTGGTAGCACCTGATTTTGGTAAATTGGATAGAGTAGGCTGTTGTTTTTTTTCTATGGTAAAGATATTTTCAGATCTAAAAATATGACAGTGAAGTTATTTATCATGTAGCAAACTAACAAGGTGGCAGATGATGATAAAATTGATACTTGTAAGTCTCTCTGATCTCCAACTGAGTGAAAGAAAGTGTAGCTTTATCAATTACAGTCTATAAGTATGGTCTTATAGGTCCATTAGTTCTATATGTTAGGACTTTTGTCAGTTTTATAAAATTCACAGGTTATTTTCGGTTAATATGCTTATCTCTGGTATGAATGGCAGCTATATTAATTACTATTCCCCCCCTCCCCCCCCCCCCAAAAAAAAAAGTGTTTCATATTCAAATAAAGCAGCCATCGAATTCCAAATTGGTACAGGTGTCCTTAACTCTCTGATAACATTGTAGGAAAAGGAGAAAATTTTGGTCACCAGCACTTTCTCCCCTTTTCCTACAATGTTTTAGAAAAACTTTCTCTCCTGGCATCTTGAAATCAATGACTTTTTTAAAGGCTTAGATTGCAATATTTCCAAAATTTATTGTCTTTATCTGAACGTAAGCAATATAATTATGATATATAATTGACTTGTTTTCTCTTACAGGAAGTGGAGATTATCAACAATGTTCAAGATCTCCTAAAGAAAACTATCGATCAGGCTGAAAAGCAAATTAAGTAAGTTAAAAGGTTATTCTGAATATTTAATTTGTTTGACTATGTCAAGTATTTATGCTTGTGACAAAAGTAATCACTTAATTTTCATAAAACTTTTGAGCCATACTCTATAAAGAAGGGGTTTGATGTGTCTGCAAAAAAGGATGGATCCATGTCACCTGCAGATTCCATGCAGGCTGATCCGTGTCAATACTCTGTGCTTTCTATAAATTACCTGCATGTCCAAGGACCATTCTACTTCAGGATTTAGCTGGTTGTTAGACAGGATGGAATTTTATAGATTTATGTATTTAGTGACTTAATTGCTTGCTATTATACATCACACAGAACTCTTGCTTCTGAGTTAACTCTTTACCACACGACAAAATTTTAGACTGGTTCAAATTGAAAGCATTTGCAGACGACAAAATAAATCCGACTGAAAAATTGAAATTTGTTCTGGGAAGGGTAGAAAACACTGTGGGAAAAGGAGAAAATGCTGGTTACCAGCATTTTCTCCTTTTCCTACAGTGTTTTCAAAAGGCTTCTTTCTCAGGGGCGTCAAAAGTAGGGATTGTGTGGTAATGGGTTAAATGCTGGTTGTAAGAAATAAAACTTTGACGGAATAATTAGACGTTTGATAATTTTCTATCAAAGAAAATCATGTCTTACTACATATACATGTCGAAATACTATTTACCTGTTTTTTGCAATTTGCTCAATGCTTTATGATCATCAAAGACAAAAAAAACCACATCAATTGAAAGTTCAATTCTGATTTCCAATCAGAAGGCTCATTTTAGAATTTAGATTTGAATAATATTTAGAATTGTCTCCAAATATTTCAAACGTAATATAAGTCAGAAATTGAAACTTCAAAATCAAACTAGAAGCTTTGAAATGGCAAAAGGTATCACTCTTTTTAATTATTGTGTTTTGCAGGTTAAACAGAGAAGCTAAACAAAATTTGGAAATGGACTGGTCAGATAAGAAAGAAGCTTTAGAAATAGACACAGTCTCAGGAGCTCTTAAAAACCATCACACCAACAAACAGTTCTACCCAGGTGCAGCTAAATTCCAAGAAATGTAAGTACACTTTTCTAAATAAAGTTCAGCATCTGAACTCACCAAACACTCCCATTTCAATACTAATTTTCAATTCCTAGACTAGTTACTGAATTAGCTATCTAGCACAAAGTCATTCAATCTTGGTCAATCGGTATGGTTTGTCTTGAAAAAAGATTTGGGTGAATACTTAGAAAATGTTGGTGAAAGCTAATCCAGGACATGTGCTTCCAAACTGTTCTTCGTTTCACTGTTCTTAGTGTTATTCTAGATTTAGAAAGTAACACAACTTCTGATTGGCTAAACCATTTGATGTAGTGTTTCTTTCAAATTTAGAAAATTCTTGATAAAAAGACTGAAAATGTTCTTAAGAATGGTTTCTGATTACAAATTAAACTTTGATGTTCTTGTGAGGAAGGGCTAAAGCCAGTATCCCATTTAATATCTCTGTAAAACGTTTTTTTTTTCAAAGAGAAAATTAAAAATGCAATGTTCTATATTGATATGCATTTTTCTCTCACTCATAATCTAGTCAATCAACACCAGAATCCTGGGCACAGTATTCACACGACAACATTGTACGAGGTGAACACGAGAGGATGGCCTCTATGCAACTGCGCCAGTTGATTGACAACATTCTTGAAGACACGTCTAGAGACGAGCGTGAGCAGTGTGACGCCGTTGATGTGGCCTTCCAGAAGAGAGTAACAGAAATGGAAGACGCCAAGACAAAGATGGAAGAAAACCTGAAAAAGGTAAACTGAGTTAGATAAATGATGGTTTATTTTTACTTTGAAAATCTTGAGGTTTGTCAACAAGTGAGATATGCTTTGAAAGGAGATGTTTTTATTATATCTCCATGATGCATTATACCAGCAAGTCATTATATACTTACCTCCTCCATTTAGTCTAACAACTAAATGAATCCAGGGTATGTATTCACCAACCATTCTTAAGAACATTGTTTGTCTTGTTCTTCAAAATTTTCGAACTGTGAAAGTAACAGAACTTCTGATTGGCTAAACCAAATGGTTTAACCAATCAGGAGTTCTGTTACTTTCACACTGATAAAATTCTGAAGAATAAGACAAAGAATGTTTTTAAGAATGGTTGGTGAATACGGACCCAGGGCCCGTATTCACCAACCATTCTTGAGAATATTCTTAGTCTTATTCTCTGAGGTGTTCTAAATTTATAAGTAACACAACTTCCAATTGGCTAAACCAAATGGTTTAGCCAATCAGAAGTTGTGTTTCTTACAACTGTAGAAAGTTCTGGAGAACAAGACAAAGAATGTTCTTAAGAATGGTTGGTGAATACGGACCCAGATGTAGAGTGGTCCTTGAATATGCTGGGAAATTCATCCATAGCAAATTTTTAAGTTTTCTACACTGGTCAGCCTGCATGGACTGTGCAGGCTGACCGGAGCCATTATTTTTTGCAGATGCATTAACTCTTTACTGATCGACAAAATTTTAGACTACTTCAAATTAAATGAATTTGCCAATGTTTGTGTCTGATTGCAAGGTTTCTTTCTTAAGGTCATTAAAACTCGGGAATGTGTGGTTTAGAGTTAAAACTTTGGCGAAGGTGATAAGAAATCCTTTCAAGTAAGAATTTTTTTTAAATATGTAAAGTTTTTTTGTTTCCTTTTCTTGACAGGTATGTGAGGAGATCAGTCAGATGGAGAAGAACATTGAGAACTTGAAGAAAGCTATTCGTGACAAGGAGAACCCAATGAAAGTATCTCAGACTAGACTAGAGAACAGGACCTACAGACCTGGGGTTGAGCTCTGCAGAGATCCTGTGCAATACAAGTAAGTACCGGGGTGGGGTATTTGCCAGCCATTCTAAATTCAATGCTACTTCCCTACTACAAATGCCTTTACAACAAAATCTCAAGTTTTAATGACCTTAACAGAGAAGACTTTTGAGAACATTGTTGTAGAAGCAGAAAATGCTGGTGACCAGTACTTTCTGATGACCAGCATTTTCTTTCTTTCTCACTATTTTATCTACCCTGTAACCCATTACCACACAATCCCTACAGATGATAATCCTGAGAAAGAAACCTTAAGAAAACGTGGGAAAAGGAGAAAATGCTGCTAACCAGCATTTTCTCCTTTTCCCACAATTTTTTCTACCCTTCACAAAACAAATTTCAAATTTTAAGGTCGCTTTTATTTTGTCATTTCCAAATGCTTTCGATTTGGACAAGTCTAAAATGTTGTCTTTTGGTAAAGGGTTAAGAGACAAATAATTTGAGCTGCCCTTCATTCGTTGTCTGCTAGTGTGGAAGAAGGAGAAAATGCTGGTGACCAGCATTTTCTGATAATCATTTTCTTTCTTTTCCACCATGTTTTTGTACCCTTTCAGAGACAAACAGTTTGAGCTGCCTTTAATTTGTTGTCTGCAAATGATTTCAATTTGTTCAAGTCAAAACTTTTGCCCTTGGTAAGGTGTTAAATCTAAGAGTATCTTGTTTGTTAATATCAATTCTTTACCTGCTAGAGGACAAAAATTTAGACTTATCCAAACTGAAAGCATTTGCCTCAACAAAGTATTGTATGGTGTAAGAGACAGATATGTCTTTGAAAGGTTGAAAACATTGCTGGAAAAGGAATACATTCTGGTAACTAGCATTATCTACTTTCCCCACAATATATTCAAAAGTTTTCTGCCTTAGGGTTGTTAAAACTTGAGATGGAGTGGAAAGGGGTATATATAGATTGGCAGTGAAGTAAGTCTGTTGATTGAGTCTAGTCTAAACTTTTAGGCTTGTCTTTTCTCCTTTTCCAACAATGTTTTCTAAAGGCTTCTTTCTCAGGGTTGTCAAAAGTTGGTATCGTGTGGTAATGGGTTGTGTTATCTGAAACATGTCATTTCAGGATTTGAACGTGTTATTTTAATCTGTTAATGTTAGTGGAATGTGTCTCGAATAACAAACTCAATTCTGAAAATTTGAGCAAAAAAAGACAACTTAAGTTTTTTTGTGAAACTGGGCCCTAGTTAATCTCTAGTTCACTACATGGTAAAAAAATTTAATAGTCTGATAAAAGGTACTAAGTAAAATTATTCTATTCCAGGTTAGTGGGAGAGGTAAATGAAATCCATTCCTCCATTGATGCTCTCACAGAACAGCTGAATCAAGCCATGAACTCCCTGAAGGACTTGCAGGATAACCGTATGGGTCTAGAAAAGGAAATTTCCATTAAGAAGAACAGTTTATTCATCGACAGAGACAAGTGCATGACCGTCCGAACCAGATATCCCAGCACCCTCAAATTACAGGGATATCAATAGACGTTAGATGTTTAATTGGCTTTTAAATTTGATATTTTGTTTCATATAAAAATATAATTTTTTGAAGCATATGTATCCCTTCATGAACAAGACATTTAAATCAATTTGAGTACTAATTTTCATTCAAGATTATCCCAATCAATACTGTTATTGATTTCTTTGAAAGAAATTTGATAGAAGATACAACTGATAAAAGTTGCAATGCTCAAATATATTGAACAACTGAAAAAGTTGCAGGTTTCACAAAATTTTTATTTAATACCATTAATTATATGTTACTGCAGAATGCAGAAGCAGACATTTTGAAGTCTGTATTGTAGACTGGCTTGTGTAATGATTCCATTTTTATCTTGCATAATCCGTTAGCTCATTTGTGTATCAGTATTATGTTTATTTACCCTACAAATGTGCTCATAATGACACCTTAATCCAGAATGTACAGGCATTTCACAGTAACAGTGTTTAGAAATGCTGAACTAGCATATATATATGATCTGACATGAGTTGGCTGTTGAAATAAAATGCTATTGAAAGAGTCAAGGGAGAATGTTAATAACTTTTTTCTTGAGGAGTTCTATAGAATTTTTTATCTTGATCGCTTAAGAATGTCAGATTCCTTTAGCACATAATTATAGATCAGAATTTGCAAAACCATCAAAGGGTGCACATGTTGTAATACCCATAAAACCCCATTCATTTCTACAAAATTAATCACACAATTGTGAAATTCAACATAGATAAGAAAATTCTTATGGGTATATTACACTGAAAACAAGGGAGATCTTGTGATAAAATTGAATCCTATATGGAAATAAAAGAACCAAAATGTACTACCAGAGATGAAATCAGACTTTTCATCAATCAACAAATTTGTTATGTGGAAGCAAATTTATTGGTTTTTATGATTTTTCAATTAATCATACATATTTTCAATCCCAGGAGTGTCAATTAATTCTTAACATACCTCTCACAACTATAGTTCCCTTTGCAGCCAGTGTAGATCAAGATCAGACAGCACAAAATACGCAGCCTGGTCTTTGATCTACTATGTCCGCTTTCTTATTCTCCTCTTAAAGGAATTATACTCAACAGGTACAGGTCAACATAGCTTTTGTAAGCCCCCCCCCCCGAATCGCCCCTCCTTTGTCCCCTATAGTGTGTTTTTTTTCCAATCCTCACCAGCATCTGAGTGATATCACCCCTTTCTATTCTGTGCTATTGTGTTCCATTATTGTCCATCAGTCTGTGTGTGCATACTTTGAATCTGGGAAGAGTTATACTTATTGCTCAGTAATTTTGTTATTAACTCTGTAAGGTTACTGCTAAGTATATCAAAATAGCTCCAGATAGAGGGAGTGATTTTGATTTCCTAATTGAAAAATATGAATAATTCTCCACTGAACCCTATGTTGTGGGTACTCATTAGAATCGTCTCATTGAGACAATTCTAATGAGTACCCACAACATAGGGTTTGGAAGAGGAAGTACAGATTTGGAATACCATCACTCCATCTTATCTGGAGCTCTGTCAAATAATTCTGCAGTCTGTGACTGAAAGTCATTTCAGAAAATACAGCAGTCAAATGCATTCAATTTGCGTCTCTCCTTCACATGCTTCTGACCAAGGTCAAATATGAATCTTTTGTTTTTGACCTTGATAGACGGGATAACAGTTTTAATACAGGGTAAATTATTACAAAGTTACAAATCTGTGGAAAAACAAAAGTTATTATCTTATTATCTTTCTTTAGACCATGCAAATGTGTTATTACTGTTTTTGTTTCCACAAAACGTAATAACTACTGCCAGATTAACACAAAGTTGCACCATTTTATCCCTTTTGTGTAAAACATTTGAACATTTTCTCATAATGATAAAATGTTCCTTTCTGATGCTTTATTTCATAAATATATTTTATGGTTATTATAATGGAAAGCTTCATTTTGTGAATAAAATGTCATTATTCAAGACATGTTTTCATATTGTGATTTGACCTTCAACCCATTACCACACAATCCTGCTTTTGACGCCCCTGAGAAAGAAGCCTTTGGAAAACACTGTAGGAAAAGGAGTAACCAGCATTTTCTCCCTTTCCCACAGTGTTTTCTACCCTTCCCAGATCAAATTTTAATTTTTCAGTCACCTTTATTTTGTTGTCTGCAAAATGCTTTCCATTTGAACCAGTCTAAAATATTGTTGTTTTGTAAAGAGTTAAACTGTAAATAACTATCAACATTATTTCAGTCCTACTGCATTGACAGCCTACTTATTCATGTTTGTGGTAGGTTTCAACAACACTAAGTCTAGGCTCTGTAGTGTCTTGCTAAAGGATACTCTGAGAAAACACCCTGCATATAGCCCTTTTCCAAACGATAACATTTGGACTAGATAAAGTTGAAAGGGTTTGCAGACGATAAATGTAATGCAAACGATTTTAGTCTAAGAAAGGGTAGAAAACAGTGTGGGAAAAGGAGGAAATGCTGGTTACCAGCATTTTCTTCTTTTCCTACAGTGTTTTCAAGAGCCTCCTTTCCTAGCATCATAAAAACCAGGAATTGTTTGGGAAAGGGATAGATCAGTACTAATCCTAGATTGCCAGAATGCAAATCCTACAACTTTACCACCAAGCCACGCAGGACTACAAAGCACTCAACAGAATGTCAAGAGAAACAGAAGATGACGCCCAATTCACACATTATACCACAAGATATAATATCATTTTCACAATGTTTATCATCAAATATATTATTCATGTTGTAATAAAGTGATTCATCTGAGGTTATTATAAGAAAAAAAAAGATTTAATAACAAGTATGAGTTAATAAAATAGATGAGTCAGGCCATGGAAAAAGGAGGTTTAATGCACTTGTGAAGCATCAACCCTTTATCCCATAAGGCATTTCTATAGTATCTCTAACTGACCCTAAATATCAGCAAGGATGAAGCCATTTCTTATATGTATATGACACCTTTTGATAGTGTAGAAAACACTGTGACAAAAGGTGAAATTGCTCGTCATGAGCAATTTCACCTCTTGCCACAATGTTTTCCAAAGGCTCCTACAAGCAATGTGTAGAAATAAGTATCTGTGGAGTAAATGGTTAACTAAGCATGTTGTCAAATGAATACGAGTCCATATAATGCATTTCGCCCGAGTTCTGAGGTTGAATGTCTTTGAACATTGCCTGTGAAGCCTGACCGGGGTCAATACTTTTTGTAGATACATTAAACCCCCTTTTCACAGAGCATGGCTCAAATTTGCCTCCGAGACATCCCTGAGATAAAAATTTTGGTAATACACCAACTAAAGTGAACAAACCAATCCCATTTTAACTTCCCTCAGTAAAAAGCCTTTGTGAAACATTGTAGGAAAAGAAAAAAATGCAGGTAACTTCAATGTTTTCTTTCCTTTCAAAGACAGATTATAAAATTTTAGTCACTTGCAATATGCCATCTGCAAATGCTTTAAAAATTGGAAAAGTCCAAAATTTTGCGGACTGACTCGTTACCGAACAAAAAAAAAAAAAAAAATAGATCTTAAAGCACAAACAGATTAGTGGAATCAAATGTATAGAACACATACAAAAGTATAGAACATATTTCTAAGGTTCCTGGAATGTCAGAAACTCATTCATTTGTTTTTAAATTAATAATTTTAGTCTTGTCAAAATTCAAAGCAATATATTGCTTTGATAGTTTGTATGGTGTTTAATCCTTTACCACTCAGTCCCAACTTTTAACGACCCTACCAAAGAGACCTTTTGAAAAGATTGTGGGAAAAGGAGAAAATGCTGGTAACCAGCATTTTCTCCTTTTCCCACAATGTTTTCTACCCTTCCATAAAGAACATTTCCATTTCCGAGTCACACTGATTTTGTCGTCTGCAACTGCTTTCAAATTGGTCAAGTCTCAAAAACTGTCGTTTGGTAAAGAATTGAAAACAATATTTCAGTTATCTTCCCTGCCGCACAAGCATATCCCATTGCTGTCCTGGAGTCAAAGTTTACCATTTCTTCACAATGAACTGCAAAATGTACTGTGTACGTACATATCACCTGCTGTAACAGAGTCGAGGGATGTGATTAATGGATCAACCAGGAATTGTGACCTCTTACACTGACTGGTACCCTGTTTTTATGAAAAGTCTGGTTTTTCAACTTCCTGAAAGGTCTGGTTCCTGGACATCAGGTTCATCTATGATGGTATCTCTCACAATGACTGGTACCCTGTTTGGATTTGTGGATAACATGGAGTAGGTACAGCGTAAAACTTGGATGAACTCACTGGAATAATTTTAAAAAGTAAATCCATCACATACTCTTGTCTTGTTGTAAATGTATAGTATTCATTGCAAAATTCTCTTTTCCTACACACATTTAAGATAAGCAAAGTGTGACACCATATGGCTTGAAACACACAAAAAGGATCATTTGTGTAAAATGCCATCTCAGATCAGCCTGCAGTGTCTAATCTGAAGCAGCACTTCACGACCACATTAGATTTTGTCCTTCAGTATACATGGGGAAAACCCGAAGTGCCCCCATTCTCCATTATAAAATGCTTAACTTTTTGCATAATAATTTATCAACAACACAGACGACGTCAGGGTTCTGACAATAACTGATTGTTTGTTTTTTGAAAAACAGCCAAGAAAAGCTCGTTAAAATTCATATGAAACTATTAAGGCATGTGAACAATGATTCTGCCTGGTTAGCAGCATTTTCTCCTTTTCCAACAAAGTTTTCACAAAGCTATTTTCTTCCAGGTCATTAAAACTTGCTTGTATTGGAAGACTTATTACAATACCAAACAATCCCTGAGAAATTACACTTTTGAAAAGTTTGTAGTAGAAGAAGAAAATACTGGCAAACAGCATTTTCTCCTTTTCCCACAATGTTTCCTAACTTGTCAGAAACCAATCCAATCCTCTAACCACATTTAATTGTCGTCAGCAAATGCTTTCAATTTGGACTGGTCAAAAATATTGTCATCTGGTATATGTATAGACTAATAGTAAACAATTTACCTAGGTGAGGGTTCTGACAATGGATAACTGGGAAAGCAGCCAGTGGTTTTGAAAGAATATTGAATGCAGTACTGGTAAAAGAAACAAAGAAAAGCATGGGTAGGTGCCCTGGCTGCAGAAAAATAACTGAAATAATAATGATGATGTCGTTAAACACCAAACAATCAATCAATACCTTGATGACGGATGCATAGACTGCAGTAATGGTAATGTATGCTCTCCAAGAATGTCCATAGAATCTATCTGAAGCTGCAACAACTGGGCCTGGTGGATCAGGCTATTGTACTTTTCTAGCTGTCTGTATGCTTTATATCTCAAAGAGCGATCTGCATTAAAACCTAAATGGAAAATATAGAATATGTATGAATATCAACCTACTGCATTGTGTTAATCCAGTTAATATTCCTAAGGGAATAAGTTGCACACAATTTTGAAATGTTTACGATATATCAATATTTCGGCTTTTGCCTTTATCAAGAAATTTAATGTGAAATTGATCCTTCTCAACATTGTGACTATTTTCAAACTACAATTTTTGAATAAAATTTTGAATTTTCTACATTAATTAAATTAAAGACTTAATGAACAACTAAAATTAAAAGTTACTTACTTAGTTTTGTCCTAGGATTCCACACTGTCAAACTCTCCTTGATAGCAGAGGGCATTTTCTTTTTGTGGTTACCATAGCAACAGTCTGTTGACTTCAAAATACCTTTAAGTTCCAATAAAATATGAGTTTTTTAAAAAAAATTAATTTGTGTACTTTTTGAAAGAAAGAAATCACCTAACATTTACAAATGATGATGAATTACGGTATATATGGAAATTTTTCCAACAGAATTTTTTGCACTTTTGCAAATTTACAAAATTAGTAAACATTTCTGTTTGCATTTTTTACCACAAGTATACCAACAGATAGGAAGTGCCTTGAATTTGGAAACATTGAATTTTCCATACCCAGAAGGTCTGAAATTGCTAATTCACAAATTTTTAGTATTTTAGTATTCAAGTGATTTCGTTGGGAATACCGTAGATATTAAAAGTTTCCGGTGTGAAATAACATTTTATAGTAACTTTCTTGCAGCTTGTATTTGCTTCTTGCAAACATATGAAAAACTCCCCTCCTTGCTCAAACTTCATCTTGTGCAATAGGAAGTTTCCACATACTGCTAAAGGCAAACACAAGATCCTGTAAAGCTAATATGTGTATATCTTAGCTTTTTTGTATTTACCTAATGGTGTAGAGCCTAGTTGTGTTTCTGTCTCATGGAATGTAGTTAAAATGTATTCCAGGGCTTTTCTGGCTAATAGAACATGTTCTGCTTTAGAATCACCTGCAACAGTCAAAAAAGTTGGCTAATATTCCTTTACCCTTAATACTCCAATGCCTTTACAAACCTAAGGTAAAGAAGAATACAGTAACAAGAATTTTTTTAACACCCCCCCCCACCCCACAACACACTCTTACGAACGAAGTCCGTAACAAAGAAACAAATGAATAAATGCATGGCAGAAATAAGGGTCCGAGCGGGATTCGAACTCCGAACTCCCGGACGCAAAGCCAATACCCTAACCACTGAGCCAAAGAGATATCTCCCTGACGCAGTAGCCAGGTATTGTATTTAAATCGGGAGTATGCCATGCAGGAAGGAGTGGTCTCCCGTAACACACCCCCTCTTAAAGTCATCATTTATTGATGACTCAAAGCCTTATTAGGCAGGAAGTCCAATTTTGGACAACAAATGGGATTAATGGCTCAATGGCCAATCCCGGACGAGCCCCCATCTTACGAACGAAGTCCGTAACAAAGAAACAAATGAATAAATGCATGGCAGAAATAAGGGTCCGAGCGGGATTCGAACTCCGAACTCCCGGACGCAAAGCCAATACCCTAACCACTGAGCCAAAGAGATATCTCCCTGACGCAGTAGCCAGGTATTGTATTTAAATCGGGAGTATGCCATGCAGGAAGGAGTGGTCTCCCGTAACAACACCCACACACAATGTTGTATACATGCCCAAAGACATATACCATCACTTAACTCTTTACCAAACGACGCATACACATTTTTGGACTGGACCAAATTCAAAACATCTGCAGACGACAAATTATATCTCGGTAAAATGATGATTTCTGACTTAATAGGATAGAAAATATTGTGGGAAAAGGAGAAAATCATCATTACCGGCATTTTCTTCTTCTCCAACAATATTTTTAAGTCTTTTTTTCTGAAAGTCGTATGGTATAGGGTTAATCTGACCTAATAATTTTTTTTAAGACTGTCTAGAAAAGCGTTTGAGAAAACACTGTGGGAAAAGGAGGAAATGCTGGTAACCAGCACTGTCACCTTTTTCCACGAAGTTTTAAAGACTAATGCCAGTGTTTGTGCCATGTTTATCTCTTTACAATCGCACAGATAGGAGCCTTTTGAAAACATTGTGGGAAAAGGAGAAAATGCTGGTAACTACCCTGCTGGAAACAAACTTTTTTTTGAGTTTCATTTCTGGTCCAAATTGACAGCATTTGCAGACCACAAATTCAATGTATCACAAATTAAGAAATTTTTCTCTGAAAGATTTGAAAACATAGTGGGGAAAGGAGAAAATGCTGTCTGGTAGACAGCATTTTCTCCTTTCCCCTTAATGTTTTCAACAGTTTTTAAAACTTGAGATTGTGTGGTAAAGAGTTAAGTGACAAAAAAAACTTACTGCTAATGTTCTGCAAATGAAGGTTTTCCAAAAGTTCTGCCAGATTTTTGTATACATTGATGAAATATTCTGCTTGACGAGCTGCCATCTGTATTTTCACAGCTTCTGGATCACCAAACTGGAAAAAAATAATGAAAAAAAAAACCCCCCCAAGATAATCATTGATTTTAGCTGTTTCAATCCTTAGCATATCATAGACAGTGTGGGTCATGATCTGGCTGCAGTGTATATGGATTCTGGGTCAGCAATTGAAAACTGAAGGAAACAGCTGAACAAGACATCACTGACACATAAACAGACAGGGGGATAGACAATAAGCTCTCAGTCCAAAGGAGAGAAGCACCAAGTCTGTAATATGATATGTGACCCATAAGGCAAAAAGGGACATTCTGGGAATTCTGTACATCAGTTAGAAGAAAACAAATGAACAGCTGTGCAGGTCAATTTAAGTTGATAGTTCAAAAATGATTGTGTAACAAGGTAGAATGACCACTTTTCATACAGAAAATATCATAAAAGCGAAGTGTTGACCCTGCACAGCCTACGCAACCTGCGCAGTCTGACCAGGGTTGACACTTTCTGCAGTTCATAGACAGTCCCTTTTTGCATGATGGATCACAGACTAGTATATATATATGAAAATGGACAACAATGGTGGAGGGAGAAATTCTAGCAACAAAACATTTTTCCTTTTGCCAGAATGTTCTCAAAAGTGGCAAGTCAAGAAAAACTATCTGTCAGAGAAAATAAAATTAAAGGTATTTTTAAGAGCGGAAATTTTATGGGTATCACTTTGTATGCAAGGGACTTCTATTATACTAGTTCAACTTTTAACAGCTTTTGAGGGAAACAACTTTACCATGGCTTATATGATGGGTTTGTCCTTGTCTTTGTAAGGGTGGAAAACCTTGTGGGAAAAGGACAAAAGTAATGATAACCAACATTTTCTCCTTTTCCTACAGTGTTTTTAGATGTCTTCAATGTCACAGTTGTTGGAAAAATTTTCAAGTTACAAAGACTCTGAGAGAAGAATAAAGTCAATATGACTTTAATCCTTTATCACACAATCATGACTTTGAATGACCCTGAGAAAAAAAAACCTTTGAAAACATTGTAGGAAATGGAGAAAATGCTGGTAGCCAGCATATTCTCCTTTTCCCACAATGTTTACTACCCTTCCCATGACAAATTTCTTTTGAGCCACACTTATTTTGTAGTCTGCAAATGCTTTCAATTTGGGGAAGCTAAAAATTTTGTCATTTGGTAATGAATTGCAGACCTAAGCCTTCCTTGAATGACAAAATTCATAATGAAACCAGGGCCGTTAAAACTTGGAATTGTGTGATAAAGGGTTTGAAAAACTTACCGTATTGTGTAACTGGATTGGAAACTGCTTGTTAGGTTGTGGCGATTCAACTTTTCTTGTAACATTTTGTGTGTAAATTTTCTGTCTCAACTTTCTGTTCTGTGTAGCAAGCTTTTTTAACTTATTGGGTAAACTGAGTGAATGCCTACAGAAGAAGAGACTAGTTATAACTAAGGATACATAAAAATCAAATTACGATCTTTTCATCAACAGTATCTACAGATACGAAGTTAGCAGGCTCACCTCTGGCAGATGAGATCATGGTGAACAGTGCTTTCTCCATTACCCACAACGTTTCTTTGCCCTTTCTTCTATCATTTGAGTCTATGTTTTGTCTCATATGGAAAAGTCTTGAAGTGTTTTTTTTTTTTTTATGAATGACTGAATGAGGCAAATACATGTATATAACAAATTTTTCATTCATAAATATGAAATTTATCATGAATTTCAATGTAGTAACTATGTTTAGATGCATTTTCTAACAGTATGGCTGCCATATGTCATTTCCAAATACATATAAACATCGAAGTGGCTAAAAAAGTATGTTTCCTTGACTGTATTTGTTCTAGGCTATGGCTTCTAATATCGTGGTGGCAGAGGATTTATCAAAAATCCTGATTGTATGATAAAGGAGTACACGGGCATATAATACGGACATGCAGTCAAGTATACATGTAAACATTAAGATAAACAGTCATACCCATCTTTAGATAAACTGAACAGATTTTCTTCCCTGCTGGTCTGACTTTCTGTATTCTGTAACTCACTCAATTTTGAACTGACCCCATCACTGATCTTTGTATCTTTAATATCTAAGCCATCAAGACTATCTGACTGCATCTGAACTCTGTTATCATCTGTTAAGTTATCTACCTCTTCAACATTTTTTTGATCACAATCAATATGAAGAGTCTGATCTGGACTAGCAAGAGAATCTTTATGTGTTACACCTTTATGTGACACAGCAACTGGCCGCTTATCAGTCTCTTTAGAAACTGGTCTTTTGAATGGAGCAGAGAGGGTTCCCTTGGCTCTGACACCAAGATTGGCAGATTGTCTCGCTGCTGAAACCACTTTTCCAGTGGCTGCACCATACTCTGTCTTTAACTTGGAACTCATTAGTCTTGGGTTAGTTTGAAATGGGGCACTAACATGTGCTGGGGTGACTCTCTTGCCAGCTGACCTAACTTTATGAGTCACAGTAATCTTATTTGTGTCCTTTAGGTTACTCCTATTTGTTGAAGAATTTTCCCCCATTTTGCTGTCTCCACCTCTAACTGCTGCTGAATCTTTGTTAGGTTGTACCAATTTATCTTTTCCTGTTTGTCTTAAATGAGGCTGTGAATCCTTTGTGTTGTTGGTTTGTGCAGTTTTGGAAACTTGTAATGGTTTGTGTTGCTGTTGATTCACTTTTACAAGGCCATTTTTTGAAGCTATCTCCTTTGTATTTGGGATTTGATCTGACTCTTCAGTTTTTCTGTTCCTTTTTGGCTCCTCAAGCTATTTGAAATTAGAAACAATTATTACAGAAAAAAGTCACATCAAGCCAATTTATAAAAATATTTAGGTATTTAATTCATGGTATATTCTAGCCAGGATACTCATGTATTGAAATTCTTGAAGATCAATCTGTGAAATAATGTAAGTATCAAACAAATGAAAAAAGTGTGTAAGTAACAACAAGCACAAAGACAAATGTATGTGAGCCATTCAGTCATATTACATGTGTTCTTCTGCGGCTATGATTAATTCAAAGGAACATCTTCCGGCAAACAGGGCAAATGATCTGCCTGCATGTGTACTGTAGAACTTAATTCATAAACAACATAGAGCGAATTGGTCTATTACCTTTTTTTGAACATCTCTGGCTTTCTGAGCTTTTTGCAACAGTTTATCAACAAGGCTCACACCTTCCTTTTCTTCTTCTGTGAGTCCTTCTGCAAGATTTTCATCAACACCTGTGGATTCTGAAATGTGCAGTACGTAACATGTACATGTGTAGTTTGCATCTTTTCCAAAATGACCTGTTATCACACGGCAAAATTTCAGACCTAACCAAATTGAAAGCATTCGCAGGCGACAATTTCAAAGTGGCTGAAGTGGTGCAATTTTGCTTTGATAGGGTTGAGAACTTCGTGAAAAAAGGAGAAAATACTGATAATTATGCTAGTTATCAGCATTTTCTCCTTTTCCCACATTATTTTCAAGAGGCTTCTTCCTCAGGGTTGTTAAAAATTGTCACTATGTGGTAAAGGGTTAAACAATTCTGCATATGGACCATACATGCGAATAAAAGCTGAACTCTAACCAGAAGTTTCTAATTCACTATAAAGACTTGCACGCCACAAACTAAATGCAACTCAAATAATGAGTTCTGTCTTTGACAGGGTAGAAGACCTTACAAAGAATATGAGAAAATATTGGGCTCCAGCATGTTTTCCTTTTTTTACAATGTTTTCAAAGGTCTCCTCTCTCAGGTTCACTAAAATATGAGACTGTGTTGGGGGGATTGAACTAAAGATTCCACCTTGTAGAGTACAGAGAGGGACGATGCACAACAGAAAACAGACACAGAAAGATTATCAAAAGCTCACCTTGCACACTTTATTCTCATGTGAACTAATAAAAAAATTAGGTACCAGTAACTGTGTTTAGTTTTTAAAGTTACCTGTTTTGGGTTGTTCACCTGTTTTTTCATCAACTTTTTTTTCTTGGTCAGGATGAGGCCTGAAGTAAGAAAAAGTACATATATTGTAACAATTCACAGATTAAATTTTCAATATATTTTTGCTTGTCAGTCAAAGGAAGTTCATATACACGTGTTTTTAAGGTTCTATGGTCTTTAACACCATTTTCAACAGTACTTCAGTTACATTACAGTAGTAAAAGCACCTTTCCAAGCTTTTCCATTGTCTTTTTCATTATTAAAACAACAATAGTTTAGAATTTTCCATACAAAAAACATTTGCAGATGAAAATTAAATGTAACTCAAATGAACAAGGTTGTCTTGGAAAAGATAGAGAAGAATTTGGGAAAGGATAAAAATGCTGATTAATTAGTAATTACCAGAATTTTCTTCTTTTCCTACAATGTTTTCAACAGCCTTATTTCTAAGGCTGGTTATAACTCAGGACTGGAGAGCGATTAGGATAGAAGTAATCTCCCATTCACACCACAGGGACTCGATCCAGTAATTTTTTGGGTATCTTGTAAGTAAATATAAGACTATACTTACAAGATTACCCAAAAAATTACTGGATCAAGTCTCTGTGATTAACACCTACCATGCTTTGAAAAGGGCTTGAAGTGTTCTGTTGGCTTGTTCTAGTTCTAGTTTTTCTGTCTCGATTTTCATATACAGTGCATTCAGCCAGTCCATGTTGGAAGTCTGGCCTTTGAAAAGATAAAAAAAAGATATTTTAACCCTAAGGCTGCTATGCGAGACTCACTTATCTTTGTGAACAGTGTAGATCAAGATCAGACTGCACATAATGTGCAACCTGATCTTGGATCTACCCTGTCCAATGAGGAAATAGTATCCCCCTCCCTTCCCCGCCTCCCCTCCCCCAAAAAAACACACATAGAAATAGCAAAAGTTCATTTTGGTTATTTAACCCGTTACTACACAATCCCTACTTTTGACGCCCCTGAGAAAGAAGCCTTTGGAAAAAAATGTGGAAAAGAAGAAAATGCTGGTAACCAGCCAACCTTTAATTCTGTCGTCTGCAAATACTTTCAATTTGGACAAGCCTAAAATATTGTTGTGTGGTAATGAGTTAACAGGATAAGGGCTAATAACATAGCTACCACATCTGCATAGCTTCTAAAAACTTAATGTTTTTATCAAGTTTTTGCATCTGTCCCAGGTATATGTCCCTCCATGTTTTGAAGCCAACTGGATAAATTCCACCTTTTGTGATAGCCAAAAGTACTAGTTAACTTCAATGAAGAGACAAAGAATTAACATTTGCCACTGGATGTGAGAAGGTCTCATGCACTCTTTCATACTAGAAATATCTTTTTGACATCAAATTTAATGTGATTGTACCATCAAAATAAAGATACAAGAATCAAAGCCAAGGATAAATATCATTTTAGGTTTGTAAAACATGTACAGTAAAGCCTCTCCTCTCGACCACCCCAACAGTGCGAGCAACCCGCTATTAAGAACGATTTTTGCCAGAACAGAATTTTTCCTTCTTCAAGATCAATGATCATAACCCCGGAAATACGAAAACCCGCTATTCCGAAATTACGACCACCGTTTTCAGTACCAATATGAATTTACCTGTGGATTTTCATCCCGAGAAACGACCGCTCGATTTCCATAACATCTTTGCAAGCAGCGGATTTTCACGCGTCCGTAATCACGAACCATAGACTGTGCCACATGTACGAATATTCTTGGGTCCGATGGAAATGACAATCAATTATCGGTCTGTTATTTGTCCACTGACAATTGATTGTAACGTGCTTGTGTTAATTAATCAGGATGTTACGTAACATAATCAAATGACCTGTGAATGGATATGTTTAAACCATTGATTTGGCTTTCACATGGCAATCAAGTGTTTATCACACGTCTCTGACCCGGATAACAAATATGTCTACATCCGGGTGACCAGGATTTATTGTTTATAGCTGACTGATGTAATTTACGACGTTTGGATTTAGCGGTGATCGAGATGGGATTATCTTTTTGAATTTGGAACTTTACATACTGTAATTATACCGTAACGAATAAGCGATTGTTAACAAGTGAACACGAAGACTGTAAGAGCGACGATTAGCAGGCCTGTTCGAATTTTCAACTCGGATGAAAAAAAAAGAGGGGTGGTGGGCGGTCCGTATATGTCAAACGTTCAAAGATCAGCCCGTATTCGAAAATCTATGTTTTAGACTGAAATTCGGCAGTTGGAGTATGAGTTTTTAAGACTACACGAAGTAAAAAAGCATAAATTCTATCAGAACTAACATAAGATCCTTTAGTCTTCAGAATCATTTAGTTCATTTACATACCTGGTTTTGATTGTTTTAAATAGGCAATTATGAATTGACATGCTTTTACAGGTGGATTTATTTCACAAATTTAAGGAAAAATAATACTTTTCAGTGAACATGAAAATGCTGTTGTCATTTTCATTTGTATACTTAGGCTTCCCTAGGTCAAATGCATTTACTACCTGCGTCATTTAGCCCTGCACAAGTCTACTCACAGCCTGGGTTTATATCAAAATGTAGGCGTGTGAAACCCGGACATCAGACCACCCCACTAATAAGACCAAATTTTAAAAGTACCGTGAGTGGTCTTAATAGTGGAGTTTTACTGTATCTGTTCTGTAAAAATTATTACATTTTTATTTATAATAATTTAAGATTAGTTACCAATAGTTTTCTGGAAGAAAATAAATTGTCTAGTCTTTAAAAAGGAGGCATTCAACAAAACTTTGACACGACTGGACTCTTTAAATTTGAAATAAACAATAGATATGTAATTGTCTATCTACACTTCAAATCAAACATGAAATATTAAGTTGTTAGGTGTTTGTTTATACTGTCCGAAATAAACTTCCGTCCGAATATCATTCAACTATCTTAGGCACAGTTTTTAAAGCAAGTGAAAGACGATAATGACATAAAATATATTCTTTACACAATGTTGGTTATCGACAGTCCAATACTAGCTTGAGTGAAGCACATGAGGTTCGTTAATGAAATACTATCTTCATCAATTTACTAACTTTAAAAACTCTTTTTGGTTTGGTTGACCGGTGCCCGCCGTGGTATCCGGATATTGAAAATGGGCTGGTTCCCAGCAAGAGTAAAGAACTAAGAGTATTGAAGCATGATAAAGTAATCTAAATGCGTTTTAAAAACCCCGTGGAAAAAAATCTTTAGAAGACATTTTGGAAAAAATAAGAGAAAATGCTGGTAACCACCATTTTCTTCTTCCAAACAATCTTTCCTTCCCTATCAAAGAATATTTCCACAATTTCAGCCTCTTTTACTTTGTTGTCTGCAACTGCTTGGAACTTAGAGATTTTTTTTTACAAGCAGTACCTCTTAAAAACAAAACATTGCGGATTCAAACAATATGCCCCTCCAAAAACTTACTGCCTGATCGGTGTTTTTATTAAGACCTTCTCACTAATGGTGCTACACTGAAACGCGTGGAATACTGTGATTCTTTGTTAAGGAAAACAATGCATATTAAAAGTATTTTACATCCCACTAAATTCATTCGTAATGTAGTGCTGTTTTTCGTCTTTTTCTTTATTCATTTATTCTTCTAACAATTCCGCTTTCATTTTACACAATAATTAGATTCTTATTCACAACAAATGTAGTTCTATGCCATGTATTGTAAGAGGCGATCAAGAATAAATAAATGGTCTAAGGGAGAAAACTCCTGCAAACGTTCTTTTATCATACCAGAGTTGCGTCCCTTCCTGAAGGTATATAACCATAGGCGAACAAAATTTGAAACACATAAAAGGTTAAGAAACCATATCGGTATGAAAACTTTTTTTAATTGTCAAGCCATAATGAATGATGTATCTTATAGTGCATTACTAGACCATAAATGTTAATCCTTTACTCCATAGATACTCATTTCTACGCATTGCTTGAAGGTGCCTTTGGAAAACATTGTGGCAAAAGGTGAAATTGCTTATGATGAGCAATTTCACCTTTTGTCACAATGTTTTCTATGCTATCAAAAGGTGTCATATACACATAAAAAACGGCTTCATCCTTGCTGTTATGTAGGGCCAATTAGAGATACTATAGAAATGCCTTATGGGGTAAAGGGTTAAGAGATGATCGGACAAAAGGAAGTGAAGCTAAAAGTATTAAAACGTTCTGTGATCAAAGGATTGGTGGGCTCCCTTGAATTTATAACCGCAATAATTTGAAGTAAGAAATTACAGTAGTTGGTCAGATCTGGCAAGGTAGGCTTTCAGAATGCCTATAGACTTGGTTTAGCAATATTAATGATTATGAACAAGCTTAACTCTTTACCATACGACAAAATTTTAGACTGGTTCAAATTGAAAACATTTGCAGATGACAAAATAAAGGTAATTGAAAAAATGAAATTTGTTCTGGGAAGGGTAGAAAACACTGTGGGAAAAAGAGAAAATGCTGGTAACCAGCATTTTCTCCTTTTCCTACAGTGTTTTCAAAAGGCCTCTTTCTCAGGGGCGTCAAAAGTAGGGATTGTGTGGTAATGGGTTAACTCTTTACCAAGTGACAAAATGAATTTTAGACTAGTCTAAATAGAAAGCATTTGCCGACGACAAAATAAGTGTAACTTAAAAATCGAAGTTTGTTTCTAGCAGGGTAGAAAATATTGTGGGAAAAGGACAAAATGCTGGTTATCAGCATTTTCTCCTTTTCCCACAATGTTTTCAAAAGGCTTCTTTCTCAGGGTCGTCAAAAGTAGGAATTGTGTGGTAATGGGTTAATAAAGAGCGGAATTTGTGTCATAAGGGGGGATAAATCCTGATAATTTGATTTTTAAGGACAGACGAGTTTTTTGTCCCTTAAAAATAGGAGTCTTCATGTGACCAGGACTTGTCCAGATGTAGTCGAATACTTGTGGGATACATATACAATTTCATACTAAGAAATGCACAGGGTTCTACAATTTTCTGACTTGTTTTTACTAGAATCCTTGCAGAAGTGAGATCAAAACAGAGATTGGTCCGAAGATCAGTTTTTCTCTTGGCAGGGTAGGAAACATTGTTTCGACAGGAGAAAATGCCAGTTACTATCATTTTCTCCTTTTCCAACAGTGTTTTCAAAAGGCTTCTTGAACAAGGTTGTAAGAAAGGCCAGATAGTGTGGTATTTAACTCAAATGATGAAATGTGTTATTGAAAGGATGGAAAATTACTGTAGCATAAGAAGGAATGCTGGTGAGGAACGTTTTCCTTTTTCCACAGTGTTTTCAAAAGATCTGGTTATGAAGACCTATAACATGGATTGTTTGGTATAAGGTTTACAGTATTCTGCCGAGGAAAGGGCTGGGTGAGGATGCATACTAAATTGATCCATGGAAATGCACAGATATGAGACTTTTCACTTTCAAATCTATTTGATGATAAAGTCTTTAAAGTTTATTTTGTTCAACTTACTTTAACCCTTTACCACACAATCCCGACATTTAACACCCCTGCGAAAGAGAAGATGCTGTTAACCAGCATTTTCTCCTTTTCCCACAATGTTTTCTTCGCTTTCTAAAACAAATTTCTATTCTTTAATTACATTTATTTTATCAATTGCAAATGCTTTCAGTTTGGACCAGTCTAAAATTTTGTTGTTTGGTAAAGAGTTAAAGGTATATATATTTTTTCTTAAAGCACGTGAAACTATAGCCCCCTTACAAAATAATCTTCCACAGAACAACAGGGTTTTTCTCCATTTCCAATGATGTTTAAAGAGTATTTTTTTGCATGGCCTTTTTCCCTTGGATTGTTAAAACTTATTGTTTGAAAAAAGCTAAATTCCATAACACAACAGTCTCTGACTTATCCAAAACACTTGCAGACAACAAATCATATATAGTTCAAATTGTGGTATTTGTCTCTGGAAAGTTGGAAAAGATTGTGGAAAAAGGAGTAAATAATGGTACACAGCATTTTCCCCTTTTCAAACAACATTTGCAAAAGCCTTCTGCCTAAAGGTTATTAGAACTCTGGATCATAGGAAAACAGGTTGAAAGCCTCAAAAGAAAAAACCATTAACCAACAACACCTTAACTCTTTACAAAACAACTTCAAGTTTCAAGAATCCTGAGGAAGAAAACATTGTGGGAAAAGGAGAAAATGCTGGTAGCAAGCATTTTCTCCTTTTTCCCACATGGTTTTCTACCCTTTCAAAAACAAATTTCAATTTTTGAGGCCCATTTATTTTGATGTCTGCAAGAGCTTTCAATCTGGACAAGTCTAGAATTTTGTTGTTTGGTAAAGAGTTAACCCTTTACCCCATAAGGCATTTGACAGCAAGGATGAAGCCGTTTCTTATGTGTAAATGACACCTTTTGATAGCATAGAAAACATTGTGACAAAAGGTGAAATTTCTCGTCACGAGCAATTTCACCTTTTGCCACAATGTTTTTCAAAGGCTCCTACAAGCAATGTGTAAAAATGAGTATCTATGGAGTAAAGGGTTAAGCATATTAATTCTACAGAGATGGAGAAACAAGTTCTTGCAACTTATACTAATCTCTCAATTCTGCGTCCTGGGAATTACACCAATACTTGTGCCGAATATATGGGCAGTGAACAGTCCTAAAGTTGCCACCTGCTCCCTGGTATCAAACTCTGGACCTACAGGCTACAAGCCAAACGCTTGACCTCACAACCATGGACTACACTAAAAGTTTGCAACAATATGATAAGCTAAGAAAAATTTGACTCGAAAGAAACTGAAGTCAGACACATTCTTAGTAATCAAATTTAATGCACACTGTGAGTGTGAAATACAAATAATCTCAGTAAAGATGTGATTGAAAATTAGCTAAATCATGCATGTATGCTATATATAGTAAGTATGGAAAAGAAGAGTGTGTTATGCTGCTTTCAATATTTTAAGCTAAGCCCTGGAAGTGCAGCCAGTATTGCAGAGGGCTAGTTATAGTCACTGCAACAGGATTTTTTCCCTCTCTCACTGTGATCATTGTTATGGCAATGATGGTAGGAAAGCAACTAGTGGCTGTGGAAGAAAATTATGCAAAGTAACAGAAACCCCAAGAAAGCTTGGATAAGTGCACTGACCACCTCAATATAACAGAATATTATTTAACCCTTTACTCCACAGATACTCATTTCTACGCATTGCTTGTAGGAGCCTTTGGAAAACATTGTGGCAAAAGGTGAAATTGCTTGTGACAAGCAATTTCACCTTTTGTCACAATGTTTTCTATGCGATCAAAAGGTGTCATATACACATGAGAAACTGCTTCATCCTTGCTGTTATTTAGGGTCAATTAGAGATACCATAGACATGCCTCATGGGGTAAAGGGTTAAAACCAATTAACTCTTTACCAAACGACAAAATATAAGACTAGTTCAAATCGAAAGCATTTGCAGACGACGAACTAAATGTGGATCAAAAATTGAAATTCAATTTTGGAAGGGTAGAAAACATGGTGGGAAAAGCAGAAAATGCTGGTTAACAGCATTTTCTCCCTTTCCTACAATGTTTTCTAAAGCTTTCTTTCTCTTTTGGGGAATGTTTGGTAAAGAGTTAATTAATTCACTGTTTCATTTATATCGGTTGATGTCAGCCAAAAGTTTTAGTAGCCAAAAGTTTTTTCCGTCAAAACCCGGGATCAGTCAATCAGCATAATCAACATTACTTGGTCTTAGTGTCATTTTCTAAGATCACAGCTGACTTATTTGTGTTTCGCTAGAATTTACCAGTCCTAAGCTGAGGATCAAGGACATATCCTTACGAAAGTTTGGATAAACTAACTAGTAACATCAATTACAGGCATATGTAAAGCATAACCCCTTGAAGATGAATCCCATCTGCAGATGCTTTCAACATACAGGAGTCTAATAAGATTTTATCATAAATTTAAAACCTCTGAATGTTTTAAATCCAAATTGTTTGATGTTTGAACATAGTAATTTTAGCTGCATTTACAATATGAGCAAGATAAGAATAGCATCTGAAAAATTTAATTCTCACACATATTTTCCAAAAAAGAATTAAATACTGCAGCAGGTGAACACAAAGTAAAAATGTGAACATTCTATAGAGCTACTGGTCATACTGGCTAGCAGGGCTAGTGACGACCAAACAAAGGCAAGAGCACCGTATGCAGATGCCTCTGCTAGGCTAAATTTGCTTGATTTGCAGTGAAAATTCTGAATTGAGAAAGGGGCATAACTGTAAAAAAAATACTTCGGTGGGTATCTGCCCTTTTTGTTTCAGTTTGAAACAAATATTGTCGGTATTAACAGACATATCACAAAATGTAACTGAATGGGTCAAAGATCATTCAGGCTGCAGATTTTATGCAGTCTGATCTTGATCTCTGTTGTCAGCAAAAGTCCATGTTTGGCCCATGGTAACTGTCAACTGTTTACCATTTAATCCTGAGTTCTAATGACCCTAAGAAGCCTTTTAGGCCTTTTAAAAACATTGTGGTAAAAGGAAAAAATGCTGGTAACCAGCATTTTCTCCTTTTCCCATAAGGTTTTCAACACTATCACAGACACTTGCCATCAGTCAAGCAAAATCTGATATGTCATTGGCAAATGCTTTCAGTTCGGACCAATCTAAAATTTTGTTGTTCTGTAAAGATTTAACCCATTACCACACAATCCCTACTTTTGACGCCCCTGAGAAAGAAGCCTTTTGAAAACACTGTGGGAAAAAGGAGAAAATGCTGGTAACCAGCATTTTCTCCTTTTCACACAGTGTTTTCTACACTTCCCAGAACAAATTTCAATTTTTCAGTCACCTTTATTTTGTCGAATGCAAATGCATTCTCTCGTCAAAACTCGGCCGATTCCGTACCTACATCTGGCCCCCATCACCCGAGGTATGCCGAATGCAAATGCTTTCAATTTGAACCAGTCTAAAATTTTGTTGTTTGGTAAAGACTTAAAGTTCATCATGAAGTGGAGTACATACTTTTTCATAATGACAGTCGTCAATGTGATGTTTATATGCAGTTCGGACTGTCTTATAAATACACTGATAGTCCTCACACACTGGAATTTTGATTGGTTTTTCATTTACAAATATTCTTAGTATCAAATCTTCTTCATCAAAACTACTACTACTACTACCATCACAGTTGTATAATATAAAAGCAATATTTGCGGAAAAAGGAAGAATTTGAGAAGATCTGAATGTTCTGTTTTTCATTTTTGAGAAATTAGCTGCTGACACTGGGTCTGAATCGTTGAATAAACCAAGAGCTGCATAAAATGGTGCCAGAGTTTCAACATGACCGAAGTAAAATGCTGTGACATCTCCTCTGCAAATAGAACAAAAATGTTAAAAATTGTTAGGATTACTGAAGTTTCAGTTTGCTGAAAATTAACCCTTCCCAAACCAGCCCTTGTTTGTACGTGTCTGTAGTACAAGTCTTTTGAAAACTCTGTGGGAAAAGGAGAAATTGCTCGTAAGGAGCAATTTCTCCTTTTCTCACAGTGTTTTCTACCCATTTACAGAACTTTATGCCATTTTTACCAAATTTGAAATTGTCGTCTGCAAACTCTTTGAGTTTGGAAGAGTCTAAAATTTATCGTTTGGGAAAGGGTCAAAGATTATGTAGAGAAAATTCATCATTTATTCATCGCAATTTTTCTTAATTTGATCCATATGGCATTGATCAACTACTCGACGATTTTCCGAAAAATACAGATTATGTGAAAAATTACATCAGTTAAACTTATTTATGAGAGTACTTCTTACTCTTACGAACGAAGTCCGTAACAAAGAAACAAATGAATAAATGCATGGCAGAAATAAGGATCGGAGTGGGATTCGAACTCCAAACTCCCTGACGTAAAGCCAATACCCTAACCACTGAGCCAAAGAGATATCTCCCTGACGCAGTAGCCAGGTATTGTATTTTAAATCGGGAGTATGCCATGCAGGAAGGAGTGGTCTCCCATAACACACCCCCTCTTAAAGTCATCATTTATTGCTGACTCAAAGCCTTATTAGGCAGGAAGTCCGATTTTGGACAACAAATGGGATTAATGGCTCAATGGCCAATCCCGGACGAGCCCCCATCTTACGAACGAAGTCCGTAACAAAGAAACAAATGAATAAATGCATGGCAGAAATAAGGATCGGAGCGGGATTCAAACTCCGAACTCCCGGACGCAAAGCCAATACCCTAACCACTGAGCCAAAGAGATATCTCCCTGACGCAGTAGCCAGGTATTGTATTTTAAATCGGGAGTATGCCATGCAGGAAGGAGTGGTCTCCCATAACATTACTTTGGTCCATAAAACAACCTTTTGCTGCCAGTAGCAGGTATCGAAGGAGATCAGAGGAAGCTGCATCTTGAAATAACACTTTTTACTACTTCATTTTAACTCTATCTGACAACAAGCTATAACAAGTGACACAAGGAGTGAGTGCTTTACCTCTTTACCAAATGGCAAGTTTTTGGACCAGACCAAATTCAAAGCATCTGTAGACAACTAATTAATATCTTGGTATTATGATTATTTCTGACTTTGATAGGGTAGAAAATATTGTGTGAAAAGGAGAAAATGCTGGTTACCAACATTTTCTCCTTTTCCCACAATGTTTTCTTTAGGCTTCTTTCTCAGGGTCATTAAAAGTTGTGATTGTCAGGTACAGAGTTAAGACATACATTGTTCGAAAAGAAAATATCCACCTCCTTTTTGCATATACAGTAGTGTTTGCCACAAACTTTGGAATGGTATTTATCAGTCTTTCCAAATATTCTCTTTTGTGAAATTTGTACCAATGACATCCAGTTTTTCTAAAACTGACCTACTGACACATTGACTAGTTGATGAATTTCTCTCTCTTAGCTGCTTACAGAAAAAGGAAGCAAAAATACCTCCTGTTCATGTTATTAAGCTCCATTCTTGCTGCTTTATCAAGTGCGGTGAATATGGCTTTCACCAAAGGACATGCCATTTTCTCTATTATGGGATTACCATAAGCTTTCCTCCAATATTGCTGTAAACGGAGAAAATAAAACTGTAAGTTTCTAACACAAGGACTGGATACAGTAATGTTCTAACTTTGGGAAAGTACTCCAATACATGAGCCATGCTTTATGAATAGGGGGTTTAATGTATCTGCAAAAAGTAAAAATATTGATCTGTGACTTGCCTTTTAGGTTTGGAAAATTTTACTGTATATCAAAGGACCATTCTACATGAAGCTCTGGCTTCAACCAGTTATTATACAAAACGAGTTTTATGTACACATTACTATGTGCTGACTTGCATGGTATTATACATTAATGAGATGCATTCAACCCCCTTTTACCAGAGCATGGCTCTTATATACTAGAAGCGCTTGATCACTGAAGAAAAAAAGCTATGAAAAACATTGTGAGCAAAGAAGAAAATAATGGTAACCTGCATTTTCTTAGTTTTCCACAATAATTTCTACCCTTTTTGATACAAGTTTTACGAATTTGAAGATACATGTATATTATGTTGTCTGCAACATCTTTCAATTATGACCAGTTATAAAAATTTTGTCTTCTGGTTATAGTTAAAGAGGGTCTTGTCACAAACCATTTTGGGTGGGGAAACATCAAAAGATAGAAAATATGTATTGTAGCAATTGTTTTATTGAAGTTGCAGGATCAGTTTGATTGGATATCAAATGCTTTTTATAGAAGATTTGATGACTTGTCCTATCTTGCAATTAAACAAAAATGAAGATTAGGAAAATACCTTAATATCGTTGTGATATTCCAACACCTCTCTGTCTGAATCATTCAGCAATTGGCACCAATCATCTTTTTCTAGAATAATCATCTCAAAGGTACATAGAAAGTTTATCAATTTCAGTTCACCTGAAAACACAGAATCAAGATGAAGGTTAATATGAAATTTAAAAAAGTTTGAAATTAGCTTGATGTTTGAAGCTCACTTGGATGCATACTAGGATGCACTGCAGGTATGAAAGATAAGATTTCTGATACCTCATTCAGTGTTGGTCTGTCTTTTCTGCTGAGGTCCTGTGGCTCAGTCGGTAGTGTGCAGGACTTGAATAGAAGGGATTGTGGGTTCGATCCTGGCTTGGCCATTTTCTTTCCAAGGATTGATGATAGTCATTGTGACAGGTTTCATCCCTCTCCTACTGCTGACTATTGTTTTGATGATGATTATATGGGAAAGCAGTCAGTGGCTTGGAAAGAAAATTGTGCAAAGTAATAGAAAAAGAGGCTCCCGGAAAGCATGGATAGGTGCAGTGGCCACCGTGATATAACTGAAATAATAATAAAAACAGTGTTAAACACTATCAATAAATCAATCAACTTTCTTTCTTAATAATTAAATAGATCGAATCAATTGAAAGCATCTAAAGTGCAA
The DNA here is from genome assembly GCA_943736015.1 of Tridacna crocea. Classification (NCBI taxonomy): domain Eukaryota; kingdom Metazoa; phylum Mollusca; class Bivalvia; order Cardiida; family Cardiidae; genus Tridacna; species Tridacna crocea. The sequence continues at coordinate 75,642,277 of OX031056.1, read as the reverse complement.
AAAAAACATCCAAAGGAAGGGCTGGGAAGGAGCAAAGCCTTGCATCTCTTGAAACTTTTTTATAACTACATAACCAAAACAAAGCAAAATTACTTTAACTTTCTTAACCCTTTACCAGAAAACAAAATTTTAGCCTTATTCAAATTGAAAGCATTTGTACAGAACAATTTCAATGTGGCTCAAATTGTACAATATATATTTTTCTTTGTCAGAGTAGAAAATATTGCGGAAAAAGGAGAAAATGCTGGTAACCAGCATTTCTCCTTTTCCCACAATGTTTTCTGAAGGCTTCTTTTCCAGGGTCGTTAAAAGTTGGCATTGTATGGTAAAGGGTTAAATGTCTTGACTTTTTCTGTTAGTTTCATTTCCAATCCAATCTTTTTTCAAAGTTTGACATTTATGTGTTAGTGTTACCTGCATCTATATCAGCATGTTCTATACCAAGGCGTTGTTTCACGTTTTCAGCTATTTGCATCATTTCTGGACTTGTTTTGAAGTTTTTATGTTCAGTGTTATAAGTTTTATTCTTTTCAACTGCAGTAATGTACATTTGACAAGACTCATGGAATCTTAAAATCTTGTTGTCAATATCAGGCACTAGATCATCACTAGCCTCATCCAAGATAATTTCTGTCAAACCTTCATAAAATGCTGCTGCACTATCCTTACATCTTTCTTTGCTTGATGAAATGAAGTTAGCCTTTTTTACACTACCATTAAATAAATCTTTCAGCCTTGTTCCAATTCTCAGACCAAGCAAGTATTGTTCATCCTCTCCTTCATCAACCAACAGCTTTTCTGCGTCTTCAGGAAAACCATTTTCCCAGGTCTTCAAGAAAGATAGAATGTTTGTGTTTGTAACCACTAACAAGAGTTTCTGATGTAATTTCGACATATTTCGTATATCTTTTAAACCTGGATACCTGGCTCCATGTCTGAAAAAAACTTGTGAATTTATGGCTGTACATCGACGCCCTTCAAACTTGATATTCATCCATTCGTTCTCTTCGACTTTCTTATCTATGTCATGTACCCATTTGTAAGCTGTTTTGGTTGAAAAAATGTCTTTTCGAAATTCACAAATTACGTGTTGAAGACAGATTGAAAAGAGAAAACATATCGTCTGCAAGTTTGCCATTTTTTTCGATTTTGTTGTTGTTGTTGTAAGATGGTTGTTGTTTTCTTTGGTTGTTGTTGTTGTATTTTGTTAGTTGTAGTTCTAATAGCTCGTGTTGCGAATGGTTACGTATGTTAACGTTGCTGTATCATGTATGAGCACTACGGTGTATGTTCACTTTGACAGCCGTTTTATTTGAATGTTTTTTACGGGCATTGGACACATTAATTCAAATAATGAGATACTCGAGTCAAAAATTAAAATGGTCGAAATGGGTAGCGGTGCCGTGTAAAATCAACGAACGTGAATAAAGGCAATTTTCCCGAAATTATCTCCCGGGATGGTTACTGCAACTAGAAATAAATCCTGAAAAATAGACACTTTTCTTATTGTAAGGAGCATGGAGACCTTCAGATAAATCAACATACACCAATTTATGATAAATCAGTCTTTTCCAGGTCTACAAAGGATTAGGTAAATTCTCATTCTGAAGTTTCGCAATCATATGGTTTTATCACACGGAAGTTTCGTCCACCTAGGATTTCGCTACCGAAAGTTTGTGTACCTTGATTTTCAACACTTTTAAGTGCCCTTGGAAAGTAATGTAGGTCATATAGATACTATGCTAATACCAGAATGTTGAATGATTCTTTCAACCTTCTATTTAGTCATAAAATGACAACACAATGTATTAATTATTTTGTACGCTGGGACTCGGATCTTCATTGCTCATGGACATAACGCTTAACCACACAAACAGAGTTTTAAGGACCCTGAGAAAGAAGCTGTTTTTAAAAAAATTGTGGGTGAAGGAGAAAATGGTGGTAGTCAGGGTTTTCTCATTTCCCACAATGTTTTCTACCCTATCAAAGACGATTTCCATCATTTTAACCACATTGAAATTGGCGCCTGCATATGCTCTCAATTTGGAAAAGGCTAAAATTTTGTCTTCTTGTAAAGGGTTAAACAAGGGGCCCCCTGATAATAAAGCTTTTTTCTTCACCTCTTATAAAAGCTGGATTCCTTTGACAGCATCGTAGGCCCCAGATATAATATATATGAGGAGTATGGAAGGGTTGAGAATGACTAATTTTTGGTTGGCAGCCAGTTTTTGAAGAAAACATGTGATATTATCATAGCCCTGTCATCCTTTGTGCAGAGAGAAACATTTTGTAATTTCATCTCTTTCAAGTCTGAGTGAAGAGTTTTTACTTCAGACTTGGACAAGTATTTTTCTATTGAAAGACACAAAGAATCACTCTTGTCACATTTTAAATCATTATCTGTAAATATTTTCTATTTGGACAAGTAATAGATCTTGCGGTTTTAAAAAGAAAAAAAACAAAAAACAGAGAGGTAAAGTCATGATTTGTTGGTAAAAAGATAAAATCTATATTGAAAACTTTATTTACAGGATCAAGTTAACGGTGTAACACCAAAGATGTTTGTTTTAAAAGAGATGAAGGATACAGTCCGAATTCCACCATGGAGATTTGACAAAGATATTAATGAAGCAGTAACAGAAGCCTTGAATAAGAAATTGGCAAACAAGGTAATGTTGAAAAGACAACAAAACCTCTTTCAGCTACCCAAATTTTACACAATTTTAGTCTTGTCCAAATTAAAAGCATTTTCAGATGACATGGAAAAAGTGACCCTAGTGATGAAATATGAATTTGCAACAATGAGTCTTATTCTCCAAGGTTTTCTAAATTTTTAAGTAATACAACCCCTGATTGGCTAAACCAAATGGTTTAGCCAATCAGAAGTTGTGTTACTTACATATGTAGAAAATTCTAGGGAATAAGACAGAGAACGTTCTTAAGAATGGCTGGTGAATATGGGCCCTGGTAACTAGCATTTTCTTCTTTTCCCACAATTTTTTCAAAGGTAGTCTATGTCTAGGTCATTTAAACTCTGGCTTGTGTGGTAAAAGGCTGACTCTTTATCCTATTACAGACTACCTGTCCCATTTTCAAAGCATCTGCCAACACCAGATTAAATCTGGCTAAGATTATTGGATTTTGGGGAAGGGAAGACGACATTGTGTAAGAAAAAGAAAATGCTGGTTACCAGCTGATTACCTGCATTTTGCTCCTGTTCCTACAATACTTTCAAAACATGTTTTTCAGGAATATATTGTAAAGGGTAAAGCATGCATTGCTACAACCTGAATTAACCCTTTACCACACAATCCTGACTCTTATTGACCTTTAGAAAGAAGCCATTAAAAAACATTGTGGGAAAAGGAGAAAAAAAAAATATAACCAGCATTTTTTCCTTTTCCCACAATGCTTTCAATCCCAACCAAAAGAAATCTGTGCTTTCCTGGAGTTTCTTTTACCAGTAGTCCATACAATATCCTTTCCAAGCCACTGGCACCTTTCCCATATAACCATTGTCAAAAATCTTGAAACAGTGATTAGCAGAGAGAGAGGAATGAATCCTGTGGCATTAACTATCATCAATCCTTGGGGAGGAATTGGCAGAGCCAGGGATCAAACCAGTGACCCCTGTTCTTGAGTCCTGTACACTGCCGGCTGCTCTACTGGAGCTTGTCTGTTGTAAGGCAAAAACAGGGTCCGTATTCACCAACCATTCTTGAGAATATTCTTGGTCTTATTCTCCAGGGTTTTCTACATTTGTAAGTAACACTACCTCTGATTGGCTAAAATGAATGGTTTAGCCAATCAGAAGTTGTGTTACTTACAAATCATTGAAATGTAGAAAATTCTAGAGAATAAGACAAAGAACATTCTTACGAATGGTTGGTGACTACGGGCCTTGGTGTCTTTATTTTATACTTTTTGGTGGGATATCGAGAAATAGCAGTGAAAATATTTTTCGATATTCCACAGGTATGACCAGTGAAAATATCAATTTTTATATTCTAGTTACCTAGGTAAATTGGGCGTTACCCACTACCTGGTGGAAATATGTCATTTACTGTACATTGCTTACACTTGACTTAATACTGTAATGCCTTGCTATGCGAGAGCGGTATGCCACGAGGAATAACTGAAATGAACTGTACTGGATTTTGATAAAGCACCTCCCAGAAAGGGTTAAAAGCATGAAATAAATAGAATATTTGGGGGTTTTTTTGGTGAAAGATTGAAATTTTTTTCATCTTGTGAACACCATTGGTAATATTTTCACTTGTGGCTCCACCATTGGTAAAAATATTACCGATGATGTTCACTCGATGAAATGAATTTCAATCTTTCACAGAAAAAAACAAATATCCTCTGTTTACAAGCTAACAAACTGTTTTTTTCTTCCCAGGTTGTGCATAATCTGGGACTCTGTATAAGTTTATGGGACATACAGAAATTAGAAGACAGTTACATCTTTCCTGGGGATGGTTCTCATCACACTGTTGGTATGTTGGTTCACGATTTTCTTTGAAGTAACGGTGAGATTAGTGTAAAACACCATTCAGTCATTGACAGTTTTCCTCTTCTTTTCTCTTTTTCTGGCAAAAATAGAGAATTTTAGATTACAAACATGGCTCATATATTTCTTTTTAGTGTTTAAATCTTTACCAAACAACAAAGTTTTAGACTGGTCCAAACTGAAAGCTATTGTAGACGACAGAATATAAGTTACTGAAAATTTGAAATTTGTTTTGTGAAGGGTAGAAAACATAGTGGGAAAAGGTGAAAATGCTGGTTACCAGTTGCTGTATTTATTTTCTTTTTTATTTACAGTTCATTTTAGATATGTAGTATTCAGACCATTTGTAGATGAAATTTTACTGGGAAAAATCAAGTCATGCAGCAAGGAAGGCGTTCATGGTAGTATTTTATTTCCTTATTCAACCCTTTATCAAACAATCTTATAGTAGTATATTGGTCTAGTCTCAATAATGAGACGCTACGGTGATTTTTTTCATATTTTGACATTTATTGTGCACCATACCATCTCAAGTCTATGGTAGATATTCCAGTAGCAAAGGTAGAGTGCTATACTGCCTTTCTGTTTCATCAGTTTAACTCTTTACCACACGAGAAAATTTTGGACGGTCCAAATTGAAAGCATTTGCAGACAACAAAATAAAGGTGACTAAAAAATAGAAATTTGTTCTGGGAAGGGTGGAAAACACTGGAAAAAGGAGAAAATGCTGGTTGCCAGAGTATTTTCTCCTTTTCCCGTAGTGTTTTCAAAAGGCTTCTTTCTCAGGGGCGTCCAAAGTAGGGATTGTGTGGTAATGGGTTAATCCGTATTGCAGGGAAATGCAACTAAATTTAAGTAGCTAACAGGACCAAAGGCAGATAATTAATCCTTTCGTCACCTTAAAAAGCTTGTTAAATCTTTTATAACATGTAAATCTCAGAAAAAACACTGACGAAATTTATCATGCGTAGCACATTTACCACATAATCCGGACTTTTAACGACCCTGAGAAAGAAACCTTCAGAAAACATTGTGGGAAAAGGAGAAAATGCTGGTAACCATCATTTGCTCCTTTTCCCACAATGATTCTGCCCTTCACAAAACAAATTTCAAATTTTCAGTCACTTTTTTTTTGTTGTCTGCAAATGCTTTCAATTTGGACAATCCTAAGGTATAGTCGTTTGGTAATGAGTTAAAACAAATTTTAAATTTTGACTCCCATTGATTTTGTCGTCAGCAAATTCTTCAAATTTGGACTAGAGTAAGATTTTGTCGTTTGGTAAAGAGTTAAAATACCAACACACACAAAACATAAGCTTTGTACCAGGCTTCTTGTATCTACATCAATTTCTGTCAAATTTATTTCAGTAACAATGGGTTTCTTTGATGACATAATGATCCCACCAGATGCACTGCAGCACCCTACTAGATTGTATCCTTTTGCTTGAGAAGTATTCCCGCCTGGATGACTCAGTGGTGAGTGTATCGGACTCATGACCTGGTGTGCGTGAGTTCTATACCCACTTGATGTGAACTCTCTTTCGGGCTTATTTTTGCCTCTCACCTCTGCTTGAGCATGTGAGAAAAGTAGGCGGTGGCTTTGGAAAGAAAGTTGTGTTAGTACCAGTGTGAGAAAGCCAGGAAACTTATGTGCGTCACTGACCGCCATGAAATGACCTTAGCTGTTAAAGTGGAGTTAAACCCCAATACAACCAACCAGTTGGAAAGTATTAGGCTTTCGAAAACATTATGGAGAAAGGAGTAAAAGTAGACAACTCATATATACTCCTTCTCTTGAAATGTTTAACCCTTTACCACACAATCCCTACTTTTAACAAACCTGTGAAAGAAGCCTTTCGAAAACATCGTGGGAAAAGGAGAAAGTGCTGGTTACCAGCATTTTCTCCTTTTCTCACAATCTTTTCAAAAGGCTTCTGTCTCAGGGTTGTCAAAAGTCGGGATAGTGTGGTAAAGAGTTAACACTTACTCCTCAGTATCAAACTCGGACCTTATGGTTACAAGGCCAACAGTCTTCCTCTCAACCATGGACAGCACTGAACTTTGATTATTATTTTCCTGAACTATCTGAACAACAGTGATGAGAATGAACAACTCTGGGCATGGGAATATGAACTGGAGGATGGTAAACATGATCTATTTATGGATATTGGAGAAGATGTCAGGTCAGTATTTGTCTTTGTTTTTGGTTTAAAAATTACAGATGATAAATATAAAACTCTTGTTTTCTGTTAGTAGATGATGTACTCGTATTCCTTGTAGGCCTGTGTTTTATCTACCTTGAAGAAGGAGTTTTTTGAAAATGTTAAAGAAAAATGAGAAAATGATGGAATACAGTATTTTCTTATTGTCCTAAAATGCAGGTAAACAGCATTTCCTCCTTTTCCCACATCGTTTTTCAGAGCCTCCATCCTCCTGGTCAAATCAGGACTGTGTGGTAAAGGATTAACCCTTTACCAAACAATCCCTGATTTTTACGACTCTTAGATGGAAGTGTTTTGAAAACATTGTGGGAAAAGAAGAAAATGCTGGTAACCTGCATTTTCTCCCTTTCTCGCAATGTTTTCAACCCTGCTGGAAACATTTCAATTTTTGGGTTACATTTACGTTGTTGTCAGCAAGTGCTTTCAATTTGGACCAGTGTAAAATTTTGTCGTTTGGTAAAGAATTGATGAATGTAAAACGATGTTGTAAAAACCTGAGTTTGGATCAAACATTAACCCTTTACCACACAATGACGACTTTTAATGACCCTGAGGACGAAGCCTTTTGAAAACATTGTAGGAAAAGGAGAAAATGAGGTAACCAGCATTTTCTCCTTTTCCCACAAAGTTTTCTGTGCTGTCAAAGCAAAATTGCAAATGCTTTCAATTTGGTTAGGTATAAAGTTTTGCCATGTGGTAACCAGCATTTTCTCCTTTTCCTACAAAGTTTTCAACCCAATCAAAGCGAAATTGCACTATTTTAGCCACTTTGAAATTGTTGTCTGCTAAAGCTTTCAATTTGGCTCGGTCTAAAATTTTGCCTTCTGGTAACAGGTTAATGGCATAACATATGAACAGAAGTCTAAAATTAAACAGCAAACCTGACATACTGGCTCAAAAAAAAATCATTGTTTTGGCTTTCTATCTGTAGGTTTCGAGTTGTTGATGGTGTATTTGTGGACACAAGTCCAACAGGTCCAGAGAATGCAAACAAAGACCAAACTGCTGATGTAGGAGAAACAGAAACTAAAAAATCACCATACTCAATTATAGTAAGTGTTTGATGCACTTGTTCTTTTTAGTTGCCTCAGCATGAACTAATTACCCCTTTTACCAAACTATCCTATCCCTCTACGACCATGAAAATGACGTCATATTACAGCCAATGACGTCACGTTGGTCAAAGTGCGCAAAAACGTCATGTGCAATTTGGTCGAAAATACAATTTTTTATCTCTCTAGAAACAGGTAAATATGTGATCGTTTAATCAATTTAACGAAGTTGCCCCGCTCGACATCACCCGACGTTGCCATAGTGACTGTAGGTAAAGCATAAGTATAAATATTTTACTTTTTCCTGCCGGACCATAAGCATATTTCCCGAAAGTATCAGTGTTGAAAATTTCATCACGGTTAGTGCACAAATGAAAAAGTTATGAAACCTTTCCGGATACTTTTCTAATAGCCCTTGTATATGACACCTTTTGATAGCATAGCATAGAAAACATTGTAACAAAAGGTGAAATTGCTCATCACGAGCAATTTCAACTTTTGCCACAATGTTTTCCAAAGGCTGCTACATGTAATGCTTAGAAATGAGTATCTATGGAATAAAGGGTTAACATGAATGAATTCAAAATTTTATCATCTGAATAAGGATGAAGTAGATTTGAGCCATGCTCTGTGAAAAGGGGGTCTAATGCATCCGTATAAAAGGATCGATCCAGTCAAGCCTGCTCAGTGTGTGCAGGCTGCACTTTGTCAAAACTTGCTTGCTATTGGTCTATTTTCTGCATGTCAAAGGTCCAGTCTATCTCATGATTCAAGTGATTTTAAGATAAACTGGATTTCATGGTTCCACTGTATTACCTACTTTGTATGATGCATCATGGAGGTGCATTAGTCCCCCTTTTTATAGAGCGTTGCTCATTTCTATTTTGTTTGCAGGGCTCCATCAGTGAACCTGGGCTTGGACTGTTGTCATGGTGGAATACTTGACAGAAAGAATGGTGACATTAGTTAAAAGACTCAGACAGAATGGAAGTGTTTTTACGGCCCGGGATGAAACAGCCTGGTGTTGGTTGACATTATGTTGTTTGAACTTTGACATAAGTTACACATCAAACACAGTATAGAATTGGGTTTTTGTTCAGCCAAGGATGGGACAGTCTTCTGTCGTTATCCATTTGTTGAGAAATTTCAATGAATTTTGAACTTTTAATGAGATTTTTCAAACTTTTAGCCAAGTGAATAAAGATGGCAGAGTCCTGGTGTGAGACTGATATTGCCTACTAAGTTACAGCGGGAAAATATTTAAATAAACGCCACATGGTAAAATTTGAGACTTCTCCAAATTGAAAGTATTAGCACAATATGATAGGATTTGTCTCTTTACCCTTTACTACACAATGACAACTTTTGATGCCCCTGAAAGAGAAAGCTATTGAAAACATTGTGGGAAAAGGAGAAAATGCTGGTTACCAGCATTTTCTCTTTTTCCCACAATGTTTTCTACCCTATCAAAGAAAAATCATTTGATGAGATCCAAGCCGAAACTATCACCTGCAAATGCTTTCCATTTGGACAGGTCTGAAATTTTGTTGTGTGGTAAAGGGTTAAAGGATAGACAATTCTGGCTACCAGCATTTTTTTTCTTTTCCTGTCCCACAATGCTTTCAAAAGTTTGCTTTACTCAAGATTGTTAAAAGTTATGGCATTGTAGTTAGCTTAATCCTTTACCAAACAATTCCTGGTTTTGACTCTGAGATGAAAAAACTTTAGTAAACTTTGTGGAAAAAAGGAGAAAATACTAGTAACCAGCATTTTCTCCTTTTCCGACAATGTTTTCTACCCTGATGGAAGCAAATTTCAGTTTTTGAGTTATATTTATTTTGTTGTCTGCAAGTGCTTTCAAATTGGACCAGTCTAAAATATAGATGAGAGTTTTCAGGGCCATGATGACCCTCTTGCTCTTCCAATTAAATTAAAAGAATAAAATATCACCATTTGTTACTGTGTTTCTTTTCTGTCACCATTATCAAATTTCTTTTATAGGGTTCTATTGTTTGTGGGTTGTTTCATTCTTTCAGGGTATCTCAGTGATCTAACTTTTGACCTACTGTAAGTAACAAAATGAAATAAAATTGAAATGAAATGAATTGCTATTATTTGTTTTGTTACTGGCTAATTATATGTAAACTATGCAAAAGAAGTAATGGTCAGAATAGAACTTTACGGATGTTTGAGAAATGTGTTCATTACTAAACAATCACGCAATAATAACATTTACCTGTGTAAAAATTTTTTATGGCCATGCAGACATTAACCCTTTTCAAAATAAGCTCTCGTTTTTATGTGTCTGCAGTAAAAGTCTTGGAAAACACTGTGGGAAAAGGAGAAATTGCTCATAACAAGCAATTTTTCCTTTTCCCACAGTATTTTCTACCCTTTTTGAGAGCTTTCTGCAATTTTCTCCAAATCTAAAATTGTCGTCTGCAAACTCATTCGGTATGGAAGGGTCCAAAATTTGTTGCTTGGGAAAGGGTTAAATACTGGAAATAATGTCCATAATTTTACTCTTTACCACACAATCCTGACTTTTAACGACCCTAAGCAAAATAGCCTTTGAAATTATTGTGTGAAAAGGAGAAAATGCTGGTAAACAGCATTTTCTCCTTTTCACACAATAATTTCTACCTTTTCCAAATCAAATTTTAATTTTTCAAACATTAATTTTGTCATCTGCAAATGCTTTCAATTTGGACCAGTCTATTAATTTGTCGTTTGGTAAAGAGTTAAATGCTGTATATGAGATCAACAGCAATGAGTATTGGTGAGTTTTCGATTTCATTTTGTGTAGGAGACTTGTCACTTGTCACCTGTTTATCTGGTGAAAAACTGAAGTACGAAAGTAGCCTAGCGCTATCTTTTTTTTTTAATGTTTCTTGTTTGAGAATCTAAACAGGTTTCTACTTTCCCCAAATTTTTCTCTAATATTTTCAAAAGCCATTTTCCACAAGATTTTTAGCTCACCTGAGCACAACGTGCTCAAGGGGAGCTTTTAGGATCACCCGGTGTCTGTCGTGCGTCGTGCGTCGTCCGTCGTGCATCAGTGCGTCGTGCGTCGTGCGTCGTCAACAATTCTTTAAACATCAACTCCTCCTAAACCGCTGGGCGGATTTGGACCAAACTTGGCTGGAATGTTCCTTGGGAGGTCCTCTTTAAAAATTGTTCACAGAATTTGATTCCGTCAAAAACTCTGGTTGCCATGGCAACAAAATGGAATTTTTTAGCAAATTCTTTAAAAATCTTCTTCTCTGAAACCGCTGGCCAGATTTTAAAATAATTTCACACAGATGTTCCTTGGGTGACCCTTTTCAAAAACTGATGGATCAAAATTTACGAACAAGTTTTGAAAAGGTCACCCAAGGAACATCTCTCTGAAATAATTTCAAAATCTGACCAGGGTTTTCAGAGAAAGAGAATTTTAAAGAATTTCATCATGTCCATATAGTGCAAGTAGCCCCCATTCACAAGAGCCATGTTTCTTGATGGATCAAAATTATATGTACAGCTTTTGGAGAGGGTCCCCCAAGGAACATCTCAGTCAGATTATTTTAAAATCTGACCACAGGTTTCAGAGAAGAAGAATTTTCAAGAATTTCTTCATTTCCATATAGTGCAAGTAGCCCCCATTCACTAGAGCCATGTTTCTTGGCCAATCAAAATTTTGCAAACAATTTTAGAAAAGGGTCACCCAAGGAACTTCTCTGTGAAATTATTTCAAAATCTGTCCAGCCATTTTAGAGAAGAAGAATTTTCAAGAATTTCTTCATTTCTACATTTCAGAAATTTTCAAGAATTTCTTCATTTCTACATGTACATTGTATATAGTGCAAGAAGCCCCCATTCACCAGAGCCATGTTTCTTGACCAATCAAAATTTCGAGAACAGCCTGGTGTTGGTTGACATTATGTTGTTTGAACTTTGACATAAGTTACACATCAAACACAGTATAGAATTGGGTTTTTGTTCAGCCAAGGATGGGACAGTCTTCTGTCGTTATCCATTTGTTGAGAAATTTCAATGAATTTTGAACTTTTAATGAGATTTTTCAAACTTTTAGCCAAGTGAATAAAGATGGCAGAGTCCTGGTGTGAGACTGATATTGCCTACTAAGTTACAGCGGGAAAATATTTAAATAAACGCCACATGGTAAAATTTGAGACTTCTCCAAATTGAAAGTATTAGCACAATATGATAGGATTTGTCTCTTTACCCTTTACTACACAATGACAACTTTTGATGCCCCTGAAAGAGAAAGCTATTGAAAACATTGTGGGAAAAGGAGAAAATGCTGGTTACCAGCATTTTCTCTTTTTCCCACAATGTTTTCTACCCTATCAAAGAAAAATCATTTGATGAGATCCAAGCCGAAACTATCACCTGCAAATGCTTTCCATTTGGACAGGTCTGAAATTTTGTTGTGTGGTAAAGGGTTAAAGGATAGACAATTCTGGCTACCAGCATTTTTTTTCTTTTCCTGTCCCACAATGCTTTCAAAAGTTTGCTTTACTCAAGATTGTTAAAAGTTATGGCATTGTAGTTAGCTTAATCCTTTACCAAACAATTCCTGGTTTTGACTCTGAGATGAAAAAACTTTAGTAAACTTTGTGGAAAAAAGGAGAAAATACTAGTAACCAGCATTTTCTCCTTTTCCGACAATGTTTTCTACCCTGATGGAAGCAAATTTCAGTTTTTGAGTTATATTTATTTTGTTGTCTGCAAGTGCTTTCAAATTGGACCAGTCTAAAATATAGATGAGAGTTTTCAGGGCCATGATGACCCTCTTGCTCTTCCAATTAAATTAAAAGAATAAAATATCACCATTTGTTACTGTGTTTCTTTTCTGTCACCATTATCAAATTTCTTTTATAGGGTTCTATTGTTTGTGGGTTGTTTCATTCTTTCAGGGTATCTCAGTGATCTAACTTTTGACCTACTGTAAGTAACAAAATGAAATAAAATTGAAATGAAATGAATTGCTATTATTTGTTTTGTTACTGGCTAATTATATGTAAACTATGCAAAAGAAGTAATGGTCAGAATAGAACTTTACGGATGTTTGAGAAATGTGTTCATTACTAAACAATCACGCAATAATAACATTTACCTGTGTAAAAATTTTTTATGGCCATGCAGACATTAACCCTTTTCAAAATAAGCTCTCGTTTTTATGTGTCTGCAGTAAAAGTCTTGGAAAACACTGTGGGAAAAGGAGAAATTGCTCATAACAAGCAATTTTTCCTTTTCCCACAGTATTTTCTACCCTTTTTGAGAGCTTTCTGCAATTTTCTCCAAATCTAAAATTGTCGTCTGCAAACTCATTCGGTATGGAAGGGTCCAAAATTTGTTGCTTGGGAAAGGGTTAAATACTGGAAATAATGTCCATAATTTTACTCTTTACCACACAATCCTGACTTTTAACGACCCTAAGCAAAATAGCCTTTGAAATTATTGTGTGAAAAGGAGAAAATGCTGGTAAACAGCATTTTCTCCTTTTCACACAATAATTTCTACCTTTTCCAAATCAAATTTTAATTTTTCAAACATTAATTTTGTCATCTGCAAATGCTTTCAATTTGGACCAGTCTATTAATTTGTCGTTTGGTAAAGAGTTAAATGCTGTATATGAGATCAACAGCAATGAGTATTGGTGAGTTTTCGATTTCATTTTGTGTAGGAGACTTGTCACTTGTCACCTGTTTATCTGGTGAAAAACTGAAGTACGAAAGTAGCCTAGCGCTATCTTTTTTTTTTAATGTTTCTTGTTTGAGAATCTAAACAGGTTTCTACTTTCCCCAAATTTTTCTCTAATATTTTCAAAAGCCATTTTCCACAAGATTTTTAGCTCACCTGAGCACAACGTGCTCAAGGGGAGCTTTTAGGATCACCCGGTGTCTGTCGTGCGTCGTGCGTCGTCCGTCGTGCATCAGTGCGTCGTGCGTCGTGCGTCGTCAACAATTCTTTAAACATCAACTCCTCCTAAACCGCTGGGCGGATTTGGACCAAACTTGGCTGGAATGTTCCTTGGGAGGTCCTCTTTAAAAATTGTTCACAGAATTTGATTCCGTCAAAAACTCTGGTTGCCATGGCAACAAAATGGAATTTTTTAGCAAATTCTTTAAAAATCTTCTTCTCTGAAACCGCTGGCCAGATTTTAAAATAATTTCACACAGATGTTCCTTGGGTGACCCTTTTCAAAAACTGTTCGTGAAATTTTGATCCGTCAAGAAACATGGCTCTGGTGAATGGAGGCTTCTTGCACTGTACAGAAATGATGAAATTCTTAAAAATTCTTCTTCTCTGAAACCGCTGGCCAGATTTTAAAATAATTTCACACAGATGTTCCTTAGGTGACCCTTTTCAAAAATTGTTCGCGAAATTTTGATCCGTCAAGAAACATGGCTCTGGTGAATGGGGGCTTCTTGCACTGTACAGAAATGAAGAAATTCTTAAAAATTCTTCTTCTCTGTAACCTCTGGTCAGATTTTAAAATAATTTCACAGAGATGTTCCTTGGATGACCCTTTTCAAAAATTGGTCGCGAAATTTTGATCTGTCGAGAAACATGGCTCTGGTGAATGGGGGCTTCTTGCACTATACAGAAATGAAGAAATTCTTAAAAATTCTTCTTCTCAGAAACCGCTGGTTAGATTTTGAAATAATTTCACAGACTTGTTCCTTGGGTTACCCTTTCCAAAAAGTGTTCTCGAAATTTTGATTGGTCAAGAAACATGGCTCTGGTGAATGGGGGCTTCTTGCACTATATACAATGTACATGTAGAAATGAAGAAATTCTTGAAAATTCTTCTTCTCTAAAATGGCTGGACAGATTTTGAAATAATTTCACAGAGAAGTTCCTTGGGTGACCCTTTTCTAAAATTGTTTGCAAAATTTTGATTGGCCAAGAAACATGGCTCTAGTGAATGGGGGCTACTTGCACTATATGGAAATGAAGAAATTCTTGAAAATTCTTCTTCTCTGAAACCTGTGGTCAGATTTTAAAATAATCTGACTGAGATGTTCCTTGGGGGACCCTCTCCAAAAGCTGTACATATAATTTTGATCCATCAAGAAACATGGCTCTTGTGAATGGGGGCTACTTGCACTATATGGACATGATGAAATTCTTTAAAATTCTCTTTCTCTGAAAACCCTGGTCAGATTTTGAAATTATTTCAGAGAGATGTTCCTTGGGTGACCTTTTCAAAACTTGTTCGTAAATTTTGATCCATCAAGAAACATGGCTCTCATGGATGGGGGCTACTTGCTCTTATACAGAAATGAAGAATTCTTAAAAATTCTTCTTTTTGAAACTGATGGTCAGATTTCGAAATGACTTTTACAGGTGACCGTTTGAAAATTGCTTGGCAAAATTATAAATTTGGTTCCAATGTTTCAATACCTCAAAAAAAAAATAGACTATGGTCATCTCAAAAATTCAGGTGAGCGATCCAGGTCCATCTTGGCCCTCTTGTTTAAAATATGTTTAACCCTTTACCAAACAATCCCTGGTTTTTACGACCCTGAGATAGAAGCATTTTGAAAACTTTGATGGAAAAGGAGAAATGGTGGTAACCAGCATTTTCTGTTTTTCCCATGTTTTTTTTACCCTGCTAGAAACAAATTTTAAATTTTTGAGTTATGTTTATTTCGTCAATTGCAAGTGCTTTCAATTTGGACTACCGTAGTCTAAAATTTTGTCATTTAGTAAACAGTTAACATATCAAGCATTGTAATTCAAGGTTCAAACATCCAGCTTTCCCAAATTTTCTGTCCTTGAATTTTGATGAAGTCAGTGTTACTGAAGTCTTTATTGTTCTGTCAGTTTTGATGTGGAAATTAACTATTATCGATCACAGTAGCAATGAAGCATCAGCATTCAGCAATCAAGAAATTAGATGTGGTTCAAATGATGGAATTGGCCTTTGAAATTTCTTGTATTAACTCATTACCAAACAACAATATTTTAGGCTTGTCCAAATTGAAAGCATTTGCAGACGACAAAAGTGACGGAAAATTTGAGAGTTGCTTTGTGAAGAACAGAAACAATGAATGAAAACGAGAAAATGCTGGTTATCAGCATATTCTCCTATTCCCCACAATGTTTTTTAAAGGCTTCGTCAAAAGTAGGGATTGTGTGGTAGTGGGTTAAAATAAATGGTCCTATTTATGGTACTCCCAGCAAATGCTTGAAGTACTTCAGATACTTTGATTATTTTCACTTCAGATACTTTGATTATTTTCACAATCATCTTTGTCAGTGAACGCTTGATCAATTTATTTCACCAAACGCTCATTGCGGAATTGTTTAACCACGATAACACTGCATTTCCTTTTTCCTTGCCTTTGTACAAAAAATAATTTTCGAGATAATTCGAGTTCCACACATTGACACAAACTTGTAGTTAACCCAACAGTTCATCGAATATTGAGGAAACACCACCTACCTTTGTGAAAGATCAAACACGATTTAGAAAAATACATTTTCATGAAAAGTTGGGTGGAATTGGACCCTTCGAGTTCGAACATTATTACACTATAGCAGAAACATGAGTGCTCCTACAGGTACGTATTTGAAATGTGTATCTTGTAAATTACAAGGGAGGAGAGTGCACCACTGGAAAAGTTCCTGGGCTCTTCTCTTCTTCAAAGAACCTCTAATCCCGCCTCCCTCCCTTCCCCCCACCCCACCCAACTCTAAGGGGTTAGGTATAGAACATGGAACCAATTATATTCACTGCTGGTCATCATTCAGGAATGGCTAATTGACATGGATAGCAGCCAGTGACTTGGGAAGAATATTTTGGGAGGTACTTTGTGAAAGAAACTTCAGAAAAGTATGGAGAGCTACATGATCCTCATGATATAACTGAAATGTTGAAAGATGCATTAACTCATTACCAAATGATAATATTTTAGATTTGTCCAAATCGAAAGCATTTACAGACGACAAAAGGGACGGAAAATTTGTTTTGTAGAGGGTAGAAAACATTGTGGGAAGGAAGAAAATCCAGGTTACCAACACTTTCTCCTTTTCCCACAATGTTTTCCAAAGGCCTCTTTCTCAGGGTCGTCAGAATTTAATTTTTCGGAGTTATTCTACTCACCTGCCATAAAGATCACTACTCTTGCCTTGGAGCTAGGGACTTGAAAAGTACGATCAGAATGGCAGCCAGGGCAGTATCTCTGTGTCTCATTTATTTTCTGTTGCTGTTTTAATTTACTTCCTTTGTCAAACAGAGCACATGTGCAACTAACTTAAGAATCAAGAAACTGTGAATTGGATATCATAACAATCACTGGCAAAGCAGCGCAGGTGGCCGAGTCGATTATTTAACTCACCCTGTTGACATGTCCTAGGCTTGGGTCAGGTGCAGGATACACTCTTTTTTTAAATTTTAACATAAGTTTGACTCAGTTTACTGTGTTACAAGAAAAGTTACTTGAACTATGCATTTGTGTATGAAAAATCTGGCTTAATTGATACCTAGTATTTGAGAAAAAAATGAGGAAAGTGAAATCGCTGGTAATCAAGATTTTCTTCTTTTCTCAAAATGCCTACATTATGACGTTTGGAAAAAGGCAGGATCATTTGGTAAAGAGTTAATCCTTGTAAAGAGTTGGTTAGTCAAAGGATTGATTATTTGTGGTGGGTTTCTCTTCCAGATCATCTGACAACAGTGAAGCATGTGATATTGGTGCTGTCAGGTAAAGGAGGAGTGGGTAAAAGCACTGTGGCCTCACAAATAGCTCTTGGTCTTGTTCATGCTGGAAAAAAGGTAACATACTCAGCTTTTTACCAGAGAAAATTTTGAGGCTTGTCAGTTTTGAATACAACAGACTGAGTATGTTTCAAATGATGGGATTTGTTTTTGTAAGGACAGAAAACATTTCCAGAAGAGTTGAAAATACTGGTTATGAGCATTTTCAGTTTTCCATGATGTTCCTGGTTTGTGAATAAATACAGTCCAGTTAAGAGAAGAAATGGAAAACACTGCAAAAAAATGAAATAAAGAAACCTGATACCTAATAAATTATCACCGATTTAAATAAGAATGACAAAAGTAAGAAAAAAATGTTTTTCAAAGGTATTTGATTTCCTTTATGATCACAGTAGCACTAAAGCAGTCCTGTGTGGCTCAGTGTTGGAGTGTAGGACATGTAACCTGAAGGCCTCAGGTTTGAGCCTCGCTGGAAGCACTGGTTTTTGCTGGAGTGTCCTTGGCAAGTGTAGTACTAGTGAAATCCAGGACATACATGAATATGTGAGCTGTTGTGTTAATAATATGACTGAAATAACCCTTTACTCCATAGATACTCATTTCTACACATTGCTTGTAGGAGCCTTTGGAAAATATTGTGGCTATAGGTGAAATTGCTCGTAATGAGCAATTTCACCTTTTGTCACAATGTTTTCTATGATATCAAAAGGTGTCATTTACACAAAAGAAACGGCTTTATCCTTGCTGTCATTTAGGGTCAATTAAAGATGCCATAGAAATACCTTATGGGGTAAAGGGATAATGTTGAAAGCCATGTAAAACACCAACCAGTCAATCCACCAATTTCATCAAGCCATTCATCCATCAATCAATCAATTAACTCATTACCGAATGACAAAATTTTGGACTTGTCCAACTAGAAAGCACTAGCAGATGACAAAACAAATGTGACTGAAAAATTGAAAATGGGTTTGGGAAGGGGAGAAAACATTGTGGAAAAAGGAAAAAATGCTGGTTACCAGCATTTCTCCTTTTTTCACAATGTTTTCAAAAGCTTTCTTTCTCAGGGTCGTTAAAAGACAGGATTGTATGGTAAAGAGTTAATCCACTAGTCCATCAATTAATTAGTCAGTTAACCCTTTACACCATAGATACTCATTTCTATGTATTACTCATAGGATCCTTTGGAAAACATTGTGGCAAAAGGTGAAATTGCTCATCACGAGCAATTTCACCTTTTGCCACAATGTTTTCTATGCTATCAAAAGGTGTCATGTTCACATAAAAAACGGCTTCATCCTTGCTGTTATTTAGGGTCAGTTAGAGATACCATAGAAATGCCTTATGGGGTAAAGGGTTAACCAATCACAATCCAAAGCATTATGGTATGTTAATTGATTTGTCTAGGTCGGTCTCCTAGATGTAGATTTATGTGGTCCAAGTGTGCCTAGGATGTTTGGGGTAGAAAACCAGGATGTTCATCAGTGTCCAGAAGGGTGAGTTTGTTTCTTTAACCTCTTAACTTTTTACCAAACGATAAAAAATTAGGCTGGTCCAAATTGAGAGCACTTGCAGACGACAAAATAAAACTGACAGGAAAATTGAAAATTGTCTTTGGAAGGGAAGAAAACATTGTGGGAAAAGGAGAAAATGCTGGTTACCAGCATTTTCTCCTTTTCCCACAGTGTTTTCAAAAGGCTTCTTTCTCAGGGTTGTCAAAAGTAGGGATTGTGTGGTAATGGGTTAAACCTTGAATAAACCTGAAAGACATTTCCAGCCTTGAAATAAAACACAAAGGTGAGTTTGATCGCTTAATCAGTTAATAAATGATAAAAATATTGAACAGCCCAAATTCAAAATATTTACAGATGACCAACTGAAGGTGGTGCAAATGATGAGAATTGTCTTGGAAGGGGGTAGCAAACATTGTGGGAAATGAAGAAAACACTGTTTTTTTTCCCTTTTCTGAAGCTGTCTTTTTCAGAGTCATGATATAAAACTGTTGCTTATGTCACTCTTTCAAGTGTATTTATTTTTTTATCTTGATATTTGACATGCTGGTTACCTGTTTGATATTTACTTGTTTGATGTCTATTGTTTGTTTAGCTGGTTACCTGTATACGTGGACAAAGAACAGAGACTTGGCGTGATGTCAATAGGATTTCTGATTGGTAATAAAGATGATGCAGTAGTTTGGAGGGGACCAAAGAAAAATGGTAATGAGTGGATTTTAGTTTAACCCTTTACCAAACAATTTCGGTTTACAGAATGTCCATGATAGGTAATTTGTACATTTTTCAACGCAGATCAATATATATATCCATGTATACAATAGCGATACCGAGGCTGATATTCACCGGTCTTTCTAAATAGCATTCTTGGTCTTACTCTAGACTTTGAAAATAACATAACTTCTGATTGGCTAAAACATTTTGTTTAGCAAATGAGAAATTACATTACTTTCAAAATAGGCTAAAAATGTTGATCACAATGGTTTACCATTTACCACACAATGATGACTTTTAATGACCCCAAGGTAGTAGTCTTTTGAAAACATTATGGGAAAAGGAGAAAATGCTGGTAACCAGCATTTTTCTCCTTTTCTTACAATGTTTTCTACCCTTCCAAAATCAGATTTCAGTTTTTCAGTCATATTTATTTTGTCGTCTGCAAATGCTTTTAATTTGGACCAATCAATAAATTGGTTGTTTAGTAGATAGTTAATCCTAGCCTAGAATGTTTTATTGTAACCAAGGAAATTATTTTATTTTCTGTAGCAATGATCAAACAGTTTTTGAGTGATGTGGTATGGAGAGATATAGATTACTTGGTGATAGACACGCCCCCAGGTACATCAGATGAACATATAACTGTAGTTGAAAGTCTGAAATCCTACAATCCAGATGGAGCTTTACTAGTCACCACACCTCAGGTTTGTCTAAGTTTACCCTCATCTGTCCAATACTTTTGATGCTCACTGTAGTCTTCTTACCTTCTACAATATATAGAAAGTATGGATAGGTGCACTGCTGCAGTGCTAAAGCTGAAATAAGCATGTAACACAATGCAAACTAAGACTGAATTAAGCCTTTGTAAATGGTAACTTTAACACTAAGTTTTTTTTACTCTTTACCACACAATAAGTAATTTTAGCAACCTTAACAAAGAAGCCTTTTGAAAACATACTGGAAAAAGGAGAAAATACTGGGTAGGCACCAGTTTCTACCATTTCCACTATGTTTTTTTCCCCACATTAACCCTTTACCCCATAAGGCATTTCTATGGAATCTGTAATTGACCCTAAATAACAGCAAAGATGAAGCCGTTTCTTATGCATATACAGTATGACACCTTTTGATAGTGTAGAAAACATTGTGGCAAAAGGTGAAATTACTCGTGTTTTCCAAAGGCATCTACAAGCAATGCGAAGAAATGAGGATCTATGGAGTGAAGAGTTAAAAACATATTCCGTCGTTTTCGTCACATTTTGATTTTCATCTGCAAATGCTTTCAAATTGGACAAGTCTAAAATTGTTCTGTTTGGTAAAGATTTAAACTTTTTACAGGGAGTGGCAGTGGGTGATGTTAGGAGAGAGTTAACATTCTGCAGAAAAACAGGAATACCTGTACTTGGTATAATAGAAAACATGAGTGGATATGCGTGCCCTTGCTGTGGAGTAAGTTATACTTTTTACAAAACAATCCCAGTTTTTAATGAGCCCGAGAAAGAAGGCTTTTGAAAACCTTGTTGGAAAAGGAGAAAATGCTGGTTTCCAGCATTTTCTCCTTTTCCCACAATGTTTTCTGCCTTACTAAAGACAGTTTATGTGTCAGCTACATTTGATTTGTTGTCTGCATATGTTAATAATTTTGATCTGTCTAAAGTTTTGTTGTTGATAAAAATTTACCAATTAGTTTTTTGTTCCCACAACCCAGAGAAAAGTTGTTAAAAATATTTGTCGGGATAAGCAGTATTGTAACACACTTCTTTTACCTGCGCTTGACATAAATAGAAAATACAAGTCAATATATATGCCTTAGTCGTGGGGTAGATCAAACGAAATGACTGTATAGTATTACAACCCCGAGGAAAGTTTCTCAAATTATTGCAGGAAAAAGGAAAAAAAAAAAATTCTTGTAGGTCACTTCTATTTCCACAATCAAATCGTATCGTTTTGGCCTTTTACCATATAGAATCACAACTTTATGGACCTTAACCCATTACCACACAATCCCTACTTTTGACGCGCCTGAGAAAGAAGCCTTTTGAAAACACTGTAGGAAAAGGAGAAAATGCTGGTAACCAGCATTTTCTCCTTTTCCAACAGTTTTCTACCCTTCCCAGAATAAATTTCAATTTTTCAGTCACCTTTATTTTGTCGTGTGCAAATGCTTTCAATTTGAACCAGTCTAAAATTTTGTCGTGTGGTAATGAGTTAAAGAAGGCCTATGGAAATATTGTAAGAAAGAAAGAGAAGATGCTGATGTTTTCTTAAAATGCTTTAGATTCACAAAATACTCATACATCCCAAAAAATATAAACTAAGAAAAGTAAACTTACCCTTATGCAAATGAGAAGTTTAAGACTCATCAGAACTGAAAAAATCTGCAGGCTATAAATGTAAGACTGATTCAAATCAACAGAAGTTCATTTACAGGACAGAAATCATTGTGGGAAGGGTAGAAATGGCTGGTAGCCAGCACTGATTTGGAGCAGTAGGTAGCCTGCAGTTTACCGCATTTCAGAGATCTGACTGCACCTTAGTGCCTGTGAAAGGGTAAAAAAAAAAAATGTGTGAAAAGGAGAAAATGGTGGTGACCAGCATTTTCTCTTCTTTTTCCACATTTTCTTCAGCTTACTTTGGTGTTATTATAACTCGGGATTGTGCGGTAAAGGGTTGGTGAATATGACCCTTGACCTTAATTCTCTTTCTCAAACAACCATTAGCTCTTTACCAAACAACAAAATTTTCGACTTGTCCAAATTGAAAGCATTTGCAGACGACAAAATAAATGGGAATCAAAAATTGAAATTTTATTTGGAAAGGGTAGAAAACATTGTGGGAAAAGGAGAAAATGCTGGTTACCAGCATTTTCTCCTTTTCCCACAATATTTTTGAAGGCTTTTCACAATCTATTTGAAGGCTTTCTTTCTCAGGGTCGTTGAAAGTCGGGATTGTGTGGTAAAGAATTAAATGTTGCCAGTGCTTTTTTTTACAGACTATAACAATTGATTAATTGAAATCATTAATTATTTTTTTACAGGAAGTTACAAACATATTTTCAAAAGGTGGGGGAGAGGCATTGGCAACTCAGGCTAATGTACCATTTTTAGGTTTGTAGATTTTCAATTTTATCCAATTATTTACCAAACAACATAATTTTACACTTCTCCAAATATTGAAAGCATTTGCAGATGACAAATTTAAGATGGCTGAAATGGTGGAGTTCGACCTTGATTTGGGAGAAAACATTGTGGGAAAAGGAGAAAATGCTGGTTGCCAGCATTTTCTCCTTCTCCCACAATGTTTTTCAAAAGGATTCTTTTCAAGGGTTGTAAAACCGGGGATTGTTTGGTAAAGGGTTAAGCCAGATACATCATCATGTATAGGCTCTTACAATGCTATGGTATAGGGCCTTTAACAACAATTTGAGAAAACGACAAAATGCTTGTTATTAGCATCTTTTTTCTACTTCCAAGATGTTTTCTACTCCATAAAGGACAAGGTTGAACCATAGTAGACCAAACAACAAAATTTAGACTTGTCTAAAAGGAAAGCCTTTGCAGATGACAAATTGGGTGTTGCTTAAATTTTCACCATTTTCTCCTTATCCCACAATATTTTCTGAAGCTTTTCAGATCTGTTGTTAAAACTCGGGATTATGTGGTTAATGGACATGCCTTTAACCCATTACCACTAAATCCTGGCTTTTAATGACCCTGAGAAAGAAGCCTTTAGAAACATTGGGAAAAGGAGAAAATGCTGGTAACCAGCATTTTTTCCTTTTTCCAGAATGTTTTCTACCCTATCAAAGCAAAATTGCACCATTTTAGCCACTTTGAAATTGTCGTCTGCAAATGCTATCAATTTGGATAGGTCTAAAATGTCTTTGTCTGGTAAAGAGTTAAAGCTTTTTTCAAAAATTTGAGGCCAGTGTAGATCAATATGAGACTGCACAAACTGAGCAGTCTGATCTTTGATCTGCATTGTTTGCTTTTGCCACAACACTGTAGATGAAAGAAACCTTAATTTTGTACCCGATTTGGTCATATTTCGAGACTTAAAATATCAGATGGTTTTTTTTGGCCCTCTAAACATTAATTTGTCCTCTCCAAATGTTTTCAGCGTGGAGTCTTTTAGTTAATCTTCAAACATTTTGGTCGTCTGGCTTTCAGGCCTATAACTAGTACTTTTTAATTTTTATGATTAAAATATTATCATTGTCTGGTCCCAGGCTGGTCATCTTGTAATGAGCTAATTATTTATCAATTTCAGGGTGCATTCCCATGGACACACTTTTAACGAAGTCCCTTGAAGAAGGCAAAGATTTCCAGCAAGCTTATAAAGACTCTCCGACAGTGAACTCTCTTAATAAAGTGTTAGCGCGATTGATAGCTGTGGATAGAGATTTCTGATGAATACTGGTATTGCTTTACTTATCAGTCCTCCGTTTAACCCTTTACTCCATAGATACTCATTTCTACGCATTGCTTGTAGTAGCCTTTGGAAAACATTGTGGCAAAAGGTGAAATTGCTGGTGACGAGCAATTTCACCTTTTGCCACAATGTTTTCTACATTATCAAAAGGTGTCATATACACATAAGAAACGACTTCATCTTTGCTGTTATTTAGGGTCAGTTAGAGATACCATAGAAATGCCTTATGGGATAAAGGTTTAACTCTTTAATAAACTACAAATTCTTAGGCTGGTTAAAAAGTTAACCCTTTAGCAGACGACAAAGTTTTAGCCCTTTCCAAATTGAAAGCATTTGCAGATGACAGTGTCAATTTGGCTCAAATGGTGCAATTGTTTACTGGTAGGGAACTTTGTCGTCTGCAACTGCTTTCAATTTGAACAAGTCTAAACTTTTGTCGTTTAGTAATGATTTAAGAGCTTTCAAGAAAAAAAGAAAAAGAGACAAATCAGAACTAATGGGGGCCTGTCATTTGTTTTTAATTTTGTAAATATTGTTATTTTACAAGTGCCAAGAAATAAATTTATGGAGCATTTTTTTGTGCTTGATTCCTTTTTATTTTCCTAAAAACTCTTTACCAAACGACAAAATTTTAGACTGGTCAAAATTGCAGACGACAAAATAAAAGTGACTGAAAATTTGAATTTTGGGAAGGGAAGAATACATTGTTGGGAAAGGAGATAATGCTGGTTACCAGCATTTTCTCTTTTCCCACAATGTTTTTAGAAGGCTTCTTTCTCAGGGTTGTTGATAGATGGGATTGTGTGGTAAAGATTTAAAATAGAAGTACCATGAAACATGTTACAAGCACTTTCTCTAAATTTTCAGAGAGAGCGAGAGGTAGAGAGGGACAGAGAGACAGAAATGATTATGGTAACACTGAAAATATTTCACTTAAACTGGTTCATAAATATTTAATATCGTAATAACAAAAAAAGTAAAATAATTTTAATGCATGAAATGGTTTTGTACCATAAAAAACTAGATTTGAGTAAAACTTCAAACATACATTTTATCACAGTGTTTAAAACAATAACTGTAGCTACATCCTTCATGTTTTCATGAACCTTTCATCTTTTGGTCGTGTTCTGATTTTTCACCGCAACATGGGCACATGACAACTCCGTTATTTGGAAAAGAGCATGCTCGCATTTTTGCACACATCTCCTTCAGTTCCACTGCAGTAGAAGGCTCTTGAAAACATTAACATTCTGCTACAAAATATGCGAGACTAAAAAAAAAAAACATTTTGTCCAGTCAATCTGTAAAGCTTATTTAACCCTGTACCACACAATTCAAATTTTTAACGAACATGGGATGGAATTTAATGCTTTACCAAACGACAAAAGTTTAGACTAGTCCAACTTGAAAACACTTGCAGATGACAAATTATACACGACTCAAAAATTGAAATTTGATTCCAGCCAGGTAGAAAATATTGTAGGAAAAGGAGAAAACACTGGTAACCAGCATTTTCTCCTTTTCCCACAATGTTTTCAAAAGGCATCTATCTCTGGACTGTAAAAACCAGGGACTGTTTTAGGAACGGTTTAAGCCTTTTGAAAACATTGTATAAAAACAAAATAATGCTAGTAAGCAGCATTTTCTCCTTTTTCCAAAATTTTTCTACAAATCTTGCAACAGAAATTATCTTTTGAGCTAAATTTAATTTGTTGTTTGTAGTTGCTTTCATATTGGATGAGTCTAAAGTTTTGTTTTGTAGAAAAGAGTTGATAACAGACTTCTGTCTTGATTTCCCGCTTTGATCTGTGATGGATATTTGGATAGATATTTGCGCCATGCTCTTGAAAAAGCTAGCTTAACCCATTACCCCATAAGGCATTTCTATGGTATCTCTAATTGATCCTAAATAACAGCAAGGATGATGCCGTTTCTTATGTGTATATGATACCGTTTGATAGCATAGAAAACATTGTGACAAAAGGTGAAATTGCTAGTGACGAGCAATTTCACCTTTTGCCACTATGTTTTCCAAAGGCTCCTACAAGCAATACGTAGAAATGAGTATCTATGGAGTAAACGGTTAACACTTTATTACACAACAAAAATTTAACCCTTTACCCCATAAGGCATTTCTATGGTATCTCTAACTGACCCTAAATAAGAGCAAGGATGAAGCTGTTTCTTATGTGTATATGACACCTTTTGATAGTGTAGAAAACATTGTGGCAAAAGGTGAAATTGCTCGTGACGAGCAATTTCACCTTTTGCCACAATGTTTTCCAAAGGCTCCTACAAGCAATACGTAGAAAATAAGTATCTATGGAGAAAAGGGTTAACACTTTGTCACACAGCAAAAATCCAAATTAAAAGCATTTGCAGATGACAATTTCATGTGGCTCAAATGATGCAATTTTTCTTTGATAGGGTAGAAAACTTTGGTGACCAGCATTTTCTCCTTTTCCCACAATATTTTCAACATGCTTCTCTCTAAAGGTTGTTAAAAAGTATTATTATGAGGTAAAAGGTTAAAACATCTCCATGATGGTTACCAGCATTTTTACCAGAATTTTCTCTTTTTCCCACAATGTTTTCAAATGGGTTCTTTCTCAGGGTCGTTAACAGTTGGGATTGTGTACTAAAGAGTTAAATAGAATTATCTGTTGGAATGAAACAAACAGACTAGCATCTTCTTGAATTGTCACAACTAAATTTCATCAGAAAAATTTAGTTTTTTCCATGTATACTGAAGTGAATCTTAGCAAGCCAAGGTTACGATCACTACGTGGAAATTACCTTGGCTGATTGAGCTGATTTCGAGATTTCTGTGATGCGCCGTCTATTGGATGCTGGTTATTACCTCCCTTTACATCATATTTCTAAAAGCCAATGAAATATCGTTTTACAAACAGCTTACGAATACACATGAAGCGATAAGCAGACATCCATGTGGTTTTCCATGTTTACCTTCAATTTGAAAGGTAAGCGACCTTGTTCTATTTTTAACAAAGATGAAATGCTACGAGCGATTTCATTCGTTGCAGTTAGAGCTGGCTGCATCCATTGAAAAAGCATACGGGGGGAATGTAAAAATCAAGCTCGATCCGCCAAGGGTAGAGTAGCGTAGTGAATCGTCGGCCTTGGCTTGCGAAAAAGACTGAAGTGTAAATCAAAGCAATTTCTTCTGTCCTTGTTATTGGGCCATCAGTGCCTGTTCCAATGCTATATAAGCTCCTGTTGACAGTGAATCAGGGTCCCTCTGAAATACACAAACAAACATTGACAGTAAGTCATTAACACACAATCCCGGGACCGTATTCACCAACCATTCTTGAGAATATTCGTAATCTTATACTCCAAGGTTTTCTAAATTTGTAAGTGACACAACCTCTGATTGGCTAAACCATTCGAATGGTTTAGCCAATCAGAATGGTTTAGCAAATCAGAAGTTGTGTTACTTACAAATGCAGAAAATTCTAAAGAATAAGACAAAGAATGTTGGTGAATACAGACCCTGAGTTTCAAAGACCCTAGGGATAATGCTTTTTGAAAACATTGTGGGAGAAGAAGTTGCTGGCAACCAGCATTTTCTTCCTTTACCACCATGCTTTATCTTTTACAGACATATGCCATTATTTGTCCCACGTTGCATAAACTTTTCATCGAACAACATTTCATCATGGTCTCATTTCTTTTTAGTTCTTTTCAGTTTTCCGATTTTGTAAAAGTTCAAACTTCTCATTAGAAGGGACAATAAAACACTTTTGTTTAAGGGTTGAAAACTCTTCACCATCACCAATGATGAAATTTGAGGATAGAACACATTGTGGGAACAGAAGAAAATGTTGTTACCAGCATTGCCTCATTTTCCCCTAATGTTTTAAAAAAAGAGCCTTTTCCACCTGGACATTAACCCACTACCACTTTTGACGACCCTGAGAAAGAAGCCTTTGGAAAACACTGTAGGAAAAGGAGAAAATGCTGGTAACCAGCATTTTCTCCTTTTCCCACACTGTTTTCTACCCTTCACAAAACAAATTTCAAATATTCAGTCAGTTATATTTTGTAGTCTGCAAATGCTTTCAATTTGGACAAATCTAAAATTTTGTTGTTTGGTAATGAGTTCAATACATATAAAACTTGAGATTAGGTGAAAAAAGAGCAAGGTTGATCGATTGATTAAGTGGTGTTTTACACCGCTTTCAACTTTATTTGTCATATCACCGCAACAGCTCACATATACATGTATTTCCTGGGTTTCATCAATTCAGGCTAGGGTGAAGTGTCTCATCCAAGGACACTCCCATGAAAAACTGAGTGGATTTAGAGAGGCCTGAACTTTGAGCTCAAGGTCACGAGGCCAACGCCTTACCACTGAGCCTCTAAAGAGCCCACGAAATAGTGAAGACATAGGATTACTTGGTATAGTATTGGAGTTTAGTTCCACTGTCAGCCAGTAAAACTGTATGCCAAAGGTAATGGTTAGTTGATTCATTGAATTGTATGGTGTTTAATGCTGTTTTCAAAATCATTACAAGTGTATTGCAGAGGCCAGCACACCCATCCATGCTTTGCTGGAATCTCTTCTACAGTACTCCACACAATTTTCTTTCCAAAGCACTTTCCAACGTAACCATCATCACAGCAATGGTTAGCGGTGGGACACGATTTAATCCTGTCGCAATGACTATTATCAATCCTGAGGAAAAAAATTGTCGCAGCCAGGGATCGAGCCTAAGACCCCCTGTTCTCAAGTCCTATATGCTATCGACTGAGCTACTGGGGCTTGGTGGTAATGGTTAGTGAATATGGTTAAATTTGTATATCTAAAACAGATGCAACCTTATTGTAAACCAGGAAACTTTGAAACCAAAGCTAAGGGGTACCTTTCAGTAAGCTGCATGCATTTTACCCAACTTTTGGGGATTGGATATGCACATGTACAATCTCTGCTTTACCCAAAGATATGAAATGGCGTACAGTTATGCCAATACGAAATCAAATTATAAAGTTATGCAGTTCTGTGAAACTTGTTTTCAGACGTAATGCTTGCTTACAAAAACTGTGTACAAAAATTTCATGCATACATAGTTCAGTGAAAGGTACCCCTAAGTGATAAAACTTATAAACCAACACTAAATAAAAACAGGTTCCTTACCTCTTAAGCTTTTACCACACGATCCCAAATTTTAACCCTTTACCACACAATGAAAAATTTTTACACCACTGAAGAAGACACCTTTTGAAAAAATTGTGGGAAAAGAAGGAAATGCTGGTGACCAGCATTTTCTCCTTTTCCCAAAATGTTTTCAATCCTGTCAAGATCAAATACCAATATTTGAGTCACATTTAATTTGTAGTCTGCAAATGCTTTGAATTTGGACAAGACTAAAAATTTTGTTGTCTGGTAAAGAGTTAAAAAACTCTGAAGAATAAAACCTTTGAAAACATTTTTGGAAAAGGAGAAAATGCTGGTAACCAGCATTTTCTCCTTTTCCAAAAATGTTTTCTACTCTTACAATTTCTATCATTTGAACCACATTTAATCTGTTGTCTGCAAATGCTCTTAATTTGGACCAGTTTAAAGTTCTGTCAATTGGTAAAGAATTAAACGGCTAAATGCATGACAAAATACTGGAAATCAAACATAAACTAAGCCAGTAGCAAACAAATTGTCGTAAAAATCTATAGGGTACTTCTTTCAATGGGTGAAAATCTAATTGTTAAAATGTCACAGCAGTTTAGATCAGACTATCCCAACACAATGTAGATCTAAGATCTGTTTGCATGTTTTAAATAGACTAATATCGATCTACATTCTGTCTGAAAAAAAAAAATGCTAATTTTTTTCTTTAAATAGGTTAATGACAAAATACACTAAAATTAATGAAAAAACTGTCAAAAAAGCCTTTTTCACTAGTATAATTTCTTCATTTTTTCCTTCTACAAAAATAGCAGCAGTTGAAATAATACCCCATCTAACAATTCCTTTGACTTTACCATACGTAATTGAAATCATTCAGTTGTATTTCACTCTTTCTAACTGAAGGTTTAAAAGCTTTTTGTCCCGCTTTTTCTTCCTATCTTCTTCCATGTTAAAGGCACTTGTACACTATAGAGCAGTCAGGACAAATTGAGATTAGCATTTTACCAGAAAATGAAATTTTGGACTGATCCAAGTTCAAAGCATTTCCAGATAACAAATGTGGCTCAAACGGTTGGCTTTGTCTATGAAAAGACAGATAACTTAGTGAGTAAAAGGAGAAAATGCTGGTTACCAATAATTTCTTTCTTTTCCCCACCATGTTTTCAAAAGCCCTCTTCCCCAAGGGTCATTTACCAGCTTTTTATTCTGCTTTTTCTTCTGATATTCCTCTGTGCTAATGGCACTGGCAAAGAGTAGACCAGTCAAGACAAAATGCGATTAACACTTTAAAATACTACAAAACAAAATTTTGTAGAGATCAATGGTTTGAAAATTAGTACCAATCTAAGCACAGATATAAGGAGTGTTGGAAAAGTATACAGAATTTCCTCCAAATACTTTGATGTGTTCTGTATCCCAAAATAGCAAGAAAATTTAGCACAACTCAACTGATGCGTACTGCTTGCTCGCTATGGCAACACAGAGTACTATGGAGCAAGGGAAGCACTCATAAAAGGAATATGGTGTCAACAGAATATTTTACTTTTTACAAATTTGGATATAACAGTACTTTTGACTGGCTAAACAAAATGCTTTAGTCAATCAGAAAATGCTTTACTTTCTAAATCTAGAATTAGACTAATTAAGAATGAAGGTAAGAACTGTTGGTGAATACAGACCTGAATTATTCAGCATTTGTTAGTGATCTACTCAA
Organism: Tridacna crocea; assembly: GCA_943736015.1. Lineage (NCBI taxonomy): Eukaryota > Metazoa > Mollusca > Bivalvia > Cardiida > Cardiidae > Tridacna > Tridacna crocea. Next base: position 75,611,238 of record OX031056.1, on the reverse strand, counting down.
CTTTACTTGACTGTGCATTTATTTGCTGAAATTGTTTATGAGTTTTTTGTATTGAAAATGTACTGATACTTTTCTTGAAACTTCTCCGACACTCCTCAAACTCTTAAACATAAGTACACTAACTAATAATGGTCTACTACCAATACAAGTGCTATTGATTCATTACTTATTGTGAGGATTATAATTCTATCTCTAATACTATCAATAAGACGTAAATTTTCAGTTAGAATATACAGCATTTTTCTAAGGATCACATTAGAATCAGATTAGGAAGTTGAGTGGACAGTCTACAAAGACATATTTTTACGATCTTTTTGAATCAATTTACATGTACATGTAATTCAAACAGTTGGTGGGTTTGTTATTTAGTTGGTGGGTGGGATGGTGGATTGGTTGGTCACTTGGTCAGTCAGTCAGTCAATCTGATTGGATACACAAGGAACACTGACCAATGCAGTTGTAATCTCCAGCCAATTAATCCTTTACCATACGAAACAATTTGCCCTTGTCCAAATTGAAACCATTAATTTTGCAGACTACAATTTCAATGTGACTCAAATGGTGAAATTTTTCCTTGATAGGGTAGAAAATATTGTGGTAAAAGGAGAAAATGCTGGTTACCAGCATTTTCTCCTTTTACAACAATGTTTTTAAAAGTTTTTGTTTTTCAAAGGGTCGTTAAAAGTCGTCATTGTGTGGTAAAGGGTTAAAGTACAACAAAGATGACTCCTACTTCTAGGTAGTAAAACTTTACCACATAACCCGGCATTTTGACAACCCTGACAGAAAAGAAGTTTTGGAAACATTGTGGGGAAAGAACAAAATGTTGGAAACCAGCTTTTCTCCTTTTCCCACAAAATTTCTTCACCTTTTCAGACTATTTCTATCAATTTTGACCTGTCCAAAGTTCTGTTGTCTGGTAAAGAGTTCGAGCTATGTTAGAAAATCAGCCGTCAAAAAAAAAAAAAAGATTCTCTCACAGAAGCAAAATGGGACTTTTGCAATTGCAAAAAAGGACTTTCTATGAAGCAAAATGGGACTTTTATGCATGCAAAAAAAAAGAATTCTCTGAAGCTAAATGAGATTTTCTCTGAAGCACTATATGACTTTTTCTGAAGCAAAAAAAAGGACTTTTTTTCTGATGGAAAACTAGCTTTGAAGCAAAAAGGGATTTTCTCTGTTGCAAAAATGGACTTTCTCTGTTTGCAAAAAAGGACTTTCACTGAGGCAAAAAAGGACTTAGTGGCAAAAAAGGACTTCTCTAACCAAAATGAGTCTCTCTGTGAAGCAAAATATGACTTCTGTGAAATAGAATGAGAATTCTATTAAAAGCAAAAGAGACCTCTCTGAAGCAAAACGGGACTCTCTCTGAAGCAAAATCTGGACTTTTGCAGAAGCAAAAAGGCACTTTCTTGGAAGTAAGAAGGGACTTTTGCAGAGCAAAAAGGTACTTTCTCTGAAGTAAATTAGGGACTTTCTATGTAGAAAAATAAAAGACTAACATAATAAAGCAAGCTCATGTTTCTAACAAAGGAGACAATATAGGAAAGAGCAGCTCAGTTATGGTTGTCGTTAAGCAAATATTATTGCCTCCGTAGCACATCCATTAACCTTTAACAAAATGGTCCTGAGTTTAATGACCCAAACAGAGAAAGTTTTGGAAAAAATGGTGGGAAAGGTAGAAATTGCTTGTCACAACCAATTTCTTCTTTTCAAACAATATATTCTACCCTGTCAGAGAATTTTAGCTCATTTGTACCAACTTCTATTTTGTCATCTGCAGATGCTTTCAGTTTGGTAGGTTCAAAATTTGGCATTTGGGGAAGGGTTAAATTTCCTCTGAAAATAAAATGCAGTAAGTGCCTCATAGAAAATATTAGAGTATCTATGACACTATAATAATACCTTTCTAAACCAGCATTTTCTCCTTTTCCCACAATGTTTTCTACCCTGCTGGAAACAAATTTCAATTTTTGAGTTAATTTTATTTAGTCTTCTGCAAGTGCTTTCAATCTGGACTGGTCTAAAATTTCGTCGTTTGGGAAAGGTTTTAGGGAAAAAGTATCAATGTTTTGGGGACAACTATCGAAGAGAGAGCTTAACAAGAGGGCCAAGATGGCCCTGGATCGCTCACCTGAATTTTTGAGATGACCATAGTCTATTTTTTTTTTTTCTTTTTTAGCATTGAAACATTGGAACCAAATTTATAATTTTGCCAAGCAGTTTTCAAAAGGTCACCTGTAAAAGTCATTTCGAAATCTGACCATCAGTTTCAAAAAGAAGAATTTTTAAGAATTCTTCATTTCTGTATAAGAGCAAGTAACCCCCATCCACGAGAGCCATGTTTCTTGATGGATCAAAATTTACGAACAAGTTTTGAAAAGGGTCACCCAAGGAACATCTCTCTGAAATTATTTCAAAATCTGACCAGGGGTTTCAGAGAAAGAAAATTTTAAAGAATTTCATCATGTCCGTATAGTGCAAGTAGCCCCCATTCACAAGAGCCATGTTTCTTGACGGATCAAAATTATATGTACAGCTTTTGGAAAGGGTCACCAAAGGAACATCTCTGTCAGATTATTTTAAAATCTGACCACGGGTTTCAGAGAAGAAGAATTTTAAAGAATTTCTTCATTTCCATCTAGTGCAAGTAGCCCCCATTCACTAGAGCCATGTTTCTTAGCCAACCAAAATTTCGTGAACAATTTTAGAAAAGGGTCACCCAAGGAATATCTCTGTGAAATTATTTCAAAATCTGGCCAGCGGTTTCAGAGAAGAAGAATTTTTAAGAATTTCTTCATTTCTGTATAGTGCAAGAAGCCCCCATTCACCAGAGCCATGTTTCTTGACGGATCAAAATTTTGCGAACAATTTTTAAAAAGGGTCACCCAAGGAACATCTGTGTGAAATTATTTTAAAATCTGGCCAGCGGTTTCAGAGTAGAAGAATTTTTAAGAATTTCTTCATTTCTGTATAGTGCAATTAGCCCCCATTCACCAGAGCCATGTTTCTCGACCAATCAAAATTTCGCGAACAATTTTTGAAAAGGGTCACCCAATGAACATCACTGTGAAATTATTTCAAAATCTGACCAGCGGTTTCAGAGAAGAAGATTTTTTAAGAATTCCTTCATTGCTGTACAGTGCAAGAAGCCCCCATTCACCAGAGCCACATTTTTTGACCAATCAAAATTTCTCGGACAATTTTTGAAAAGGGTCAACCAAGGAACATATCTGTGAAATTATTTCAAAATCCGACCAGCGGTTTCAGAGGAGAAGATTTTTAAAGAATTCCTTCATTTCTGTATAGTGCAAGAAGCCCCCATTCACCAGAGCCACATTTTTTGACGAATCAAAATTTCACGAACAATTTTTGAAAAGGGTCACCCAAGGAACATATTTGTGAAATTATTTTAAAATCCAACCAGCGGTTTCAGAGGAGAAGATTTTTAAAGAATTTGCTAAAAAATTCCATTTGGTTGCCATGGCAACCAGAGTTTTTGATGGAATCAAATTCTGTGAACAATTTTTAAAGAGGACCTCCCAAGGAACATTCCTGCCAAGTTTGGTCCAAATCCGCCCAGCGGTTTAGGAGGAGTTGATGTTTAAAGAATTGTTGACGACGCACGACGGACGACGGACGACGCACGACGGACGCACGACGGACGACGGACACCGGGTGATCCTAAAAGCTCCCCTTGAGCACGTTGTGCTCAGGTGAGCTAAAAACGGGGCTGTTCTAGACAAGAGACAATAATGGTGAAGCTGAGAGAAAGGCTGAAGCAGAGGTAGGTCTAGAAGTTGTCTATGGGAATATTTCATGTGATCACTAGAGAATCTGTCTTACCACTCAAGACGGGTATTGCTGCATCCTTTATTTAACATTAAACAATAATATTATTGACATGATACTGATATTTTTCACACCAAGAAATACCTACCCTGTCAAGCTTTGTTTGGAAAAATCCAAAATCAAATTGAGGGAAAAAATATTTCAATTTGGTCAAGTCAAAGTTTGGTATGGTACAGAGTGAAGTACTGTAAAAGGCTAGCTCTTTACCAAACGACAAAATTTTGGACTACTCCAAATTCAAAGCATTTACAGACAACAAAATAAATGTGATTAAAGAACTGAAATTTGTTTTGGGAAGAGGAGAAAACATTGTGGGAAAAGGAGAAAATGCTGGTTACCATTATTTTCTCCTTTTCCTACAATGGTTTCATAAGGCTTCTTTCTCAGTGAATTCTGATTTCAGGTGAAAAGTAAACAAAATTCAATGCAGCTAGACAACTGTTACTTAGGTTTAACCCTTTACCATACAATATAGTTTTAGACTGGTCCAAATTGAAAGCTCTTGCAGACGACAAAATAAACAGAACTCAAAAACTGAAATTTGTTTCCAGTAGAGTAGAAAACATTGTGAGAAAAGGAGAAAATGCTGGTTACCAGCATTTTCTCCTTTTCTCACAATGTTTTCAAAAGGTTTCTGTCTCAGCGTCGTAAAAACCAGGGATTGTTTGGTAAAGGGTTCAAGAGTCTAATACTTTATACTCATTTTCAGCCAGTTTTAACTCATTTTGTCTTTATTCTATCAAACTATAGTTTTTTTTAAATGTTAACATAGCGCCTGATTAGGTTTACAGTCGATATAAAATGCATTTTGCCGTCTTGCGGCCTTCCATGTAAACAGACTTGTCGTTTCCAGTTTTTTAAGTGAAGATTTCGATATATCTGTTATACACTTAGGTAGATTCATAGGATGATCATACATTCTGTAACTTGACTATATTTGACCTTTGCCCTGTGTCTAATAAGGAAAACAAAGGAAAATGGAGGCAATTTATGCAAATTACACCGTATCCCATTCTGGGCGGAAACCAACGATAAATTTCCAGTGACTCATACCTGGACCAAAACTACAATAACAGATTGTCATCTTCACAATAATTTCCATACTTTAAATAGTTTTATTTAACTGTAAATGTATTTTAACAATGCATTGTTTACTTTTAGTTGCTACTGAGCCTTTAGAAAATAGAAAACTTACCCTGAATTCTAGCATTAGAAGATCACTAAGTCTCCTGACTTCATTCGGCTGAGCCAGGAGGGACTGTTCTTTAGCAATATGATCCTTTCTGACTAGTCTCTGTTTCTGGCTGAAGGCTATACTATCTTTCAGACTTTTCTCATATATTCTAAATTGAATGGTAAAAAATCAATCTTTGTTTTAACTTATTACCAAATGGAATATTTTAGACCAGTCCAAATTGAAAGCATTTGCAGACGACAAAATAAAAGTGACTTAAAATTAAAAATTTATTTTGTAAAGGGTAGAAAACATTGCAGGAAAAGGAGAAAATGCTGGTTACCAGCATTTTCTCCTTTTCCCACAGTGTTTTGTAAAGGCTTATTTGTCAGGGTGGTCAAAAGTAGGGATTGTGCGGTAATGGGTTAAAACTTACCACACAATCCCAAGTTTTAATTACCCTTCTGAAAAATAGTTTTCAAACAAACACGTTGTGAGGAAAAAGAGAAAGTGCTAATAACCTTTTCTCCTTTCCCACAATCTTTCTTTACTCTTTCAAACACATTACTTACCTGTTTGCTACTGCAAATACTTCCAATTTAGGCTGGTCCAAAATTTTGTCACACGGTAACTCTTTTCCAAATGACAAAATTTTAGACTGGTCCAAATTCAAAGCACTTGCAGATGACAAAATAAACCTAATTCAAAGACTGAAATTTGTTTCCAAAAGGGTGGAAAACTTTGTGGGAAAAGGGGAAAATGCTGGTTTACCAGCATTTTCTCCTTTTCCCACAATCTTTTTAAAAGGCTTCTATCTCAGGGTCGTAAAAACTGGGGATTGTTTGGTAAAAGGGTAAAGAGTGAGAGATAGGCTGTTTACCCATTTTCCAATTTTGCCGACTAAAAGCAATGGCTCTTCTAGTATGGTGATAACTTGATGACTGTTTTATGGCTAGCATAACATTAACTTTTTACAAGACGAGAAGTATTATCGCTAGCACAACTTATTCTTTGCCAAACAACAAAATTTTGGACTCAACAAAACTGAAAGTATTTGCAGATGACAATTGTAGCACAAACTAGAGGTGTCACTAAATGTGAATTAACCCTTTCCAAAACGACAAATTTTAGACTCTTCCAAACTCAAAGAGTTTGCACACGACAGTTTCAAATTTGATAAAAATGGCAGAAAGTTCTCCAAATGGGTAGAAAACACTGTGGGAAAAGGAGAAATTGCTCGTTACCAGCAATTTCTCCATTTCCCACTGTATTTTCAAGAGACTTGTACTGCAGACACGTAAATACAAGGGCTTGTTTGGGAAAGAGTTAATGCCCCCCACCAGCACTTTGACAGAAAAAAAAGTGTCAAATTCAAGGGGAGATAATTCCTCAACCAGGAGGAATTGACACTTGAAAACTGCGTTTTGCAAATCTTCAATATATGTTCAGTATATTTGCAAAGTTTCAATACAATAGAAGGAAAACTGTAGGAGGAGTTTGTGACACAAAATTACTAGTATTTTGTACACAGACGGACACACTGATGGACATGTGGATGGAGAGACGGACACACGGATAGACAGGCTGATGCCAGCATAACTCCACAAATATTCGTTTTGCAGGGGTATAATAATGACTTGTATCTTTGATCAAATCTTTGTGTGTGAGTGTATCGAGAGTGTCATTAATTAACTCTATACCAAACGACAAATTTATGATCTGGACCAAATTCAAAGCATCTGCAGACTGCAAATTAAATCTTGGTACTTTGATGATTTCTTACATCAATGGGGTAGAAAATATCGTGGGAAAAGGAGAAAATGTTGGCATTTTCTCCTTTTAACACAATGTTTTCTATAGGCTTCTGTCTCAGGGTCGTTAAAAGTTGGGATTATATGGAAACAAGTAAAAGAATCAAAATAGAAAAGAACTTGGGAAATAAGAAGTTCACATGATGTTACTTACTCTTGATACTGTTTCTCTGTCTCTCTGACCTTCTTGAAACTTTCTTTAATTAAATCTCTGTAAGTGGGTGCATCCAGAGTGACTTTTGTTAAGGAATCAAGTTATACAAGAACCAAACACAGACATAAACCTAACACTTCCTATAAGCTTAACCACAGGGTCACACTTTAGCATCCTCTAATTTTAGCTTCCATATCAACACTTTCTAAATAACAAATTTAGGCTCTTTCAATTTCAAAACATCTGCAGACAACTAATAAATTGGCACAAATGAGCTTAATCTCTCTGATATGCTAGAAAACATTGTAAGAAAAGGATAAAATACTGGTTATAAGTGACAATGTTGTCAAAAATGTTCTTTCCTAGGATTGTAAAAATTGGGATTGTTTAGTAATTTATTGAAACAACTTGCTAACAACAACTTGCTGACGACAAATGTTACTCAAAATTTGAAATTTGTATGTCATAGGGTAGAAAACATTGTGTGAAAGCAGAAAAAGCTATTTTCTCAAGTTTGTTTAAAGTTGTAATCGTGTGGTAAAGGGTTAACAGGGCATCCTGATGAATTTCTATTTTCTGAGAAATGTATTCTTTGCCTATTATAGTGCTGGCAAGATTTCATGGTTTTCTAAGTAAACCAGGAGGAATTCATTTACTTTGTCATTTTCAAGCCAAATTTATAAAACAATACCTTCCTTACATGCTACTTTTTTCTTAACCCTTTATGACACAATGACGACCTTTAATAACCTTGAGGAAGAAGCGTTTTAAAAAGATTGTGGGAAAAGGAGACAAGAGGACCATGATGGTCCTATATCGCTCACCTGTGCACTAAGCAGTAAAGGTCAACAATGAAGATAAATACCAAATATCAAGTTCAAGGCCAAATGATAATGAAACAAGGGCAGCAAATTGTCACAAGATACACCTGTCTCACAGCCAATTATTGAAGAGGTATAATAAATGCAAAGGGCAGGAAATGCAACAAATATGTTTACATAGTCTCAAGTCAATTTGACTTGAGGTGACAAAGTTCTGTTCCGGACAAGCAAGAAATACTGTATAAATGAAGATCAAAGTAAAATCAGCGTTAGGTAGAATTATTGTTCTTGAGCAAATATTGCAACAAATACGCATTCCAAGTTTGAAGTCGGTCTGACTTGAGATGACAAAGTTATATTCCTCACAAGTACTAAATGCTGTAAAAATGAAGATCAAAGGGAAATAAGTTAAAGACAGTACAAAGTAGAGTTACAAATCTTGCACACTACACTTCCAATATCAAAACAAAATTGCCTCATTTGAACCACTTCGAAATTGTTGTCAGCAAATGCTTTCAATATGGACAGGTCTAAAATTTTGCTGTGTGGTAAAGTGTTAAATCTGCTGCAGATTTTAGCCACTAATTTTTGTGCATGTGACATTCTGAAAACAGCTGAGTAAAAAAATCAAAGGATATGGAGGTGGATTTTCCTGTTCTGTCCTTTGTACATAAACAGCTTGACCTGCCTCATGTGTTAAATTTTTCACCCTCAAGAAGTGAGCAACAAGTGGACTCTGTCCAAATATGTTATAGGTAGATTTACTTGTGTCTGGTCCTCGACAAGCAGGGTGAGACTGAAAGGTATTGAGAAAAAGAACAAGGAATTTCTGTGTGCAAATATAAACTTACAGTTTTGTTCTTGAATTCTGAAGAATAAGCCACATGTGGACTATATCCAAATAAGCTATACATGTAGTTGGATTTATCTGTATCTGGTCCTTTAACCCATTACCACACAATTCCTACTTTTGACGATCCTGAGAAAGAAGCCTTTAGAAAACATTGTGGGAAAAGGAGAAAATGCTGGTAACCAGCATTTTCTCCTTTCCCCACAATGTTTTCTACCCTTCACAAAACAAATTTCAATTTTTCAGTCGTTTTATTTTGTCATCTGTAAATGCTTTTGATTTGGAAAAGCCTAAAATTTTGTCGTTTGGTAATGAGGTATGCAGCAATAGAACAGAGAATTTCCTGTACAGAGGGCTAATCTTTTTGCAAATGGTTATGTGGGAAAGCAGTCAGTGGCCTACTGTGTAACATGTATGCATGGATAGGTGCACTATACATATGAAATAATGTCAAAGTGGTATTAACTCTTTACCAGACGACAAAATTTTAGACCGGTTCAAATTGAAAGCGTTTGCAGACGACAAAATAAAGGTGACTGAAAAATTGAAATTTGTTCTGGGAATGGTAGAAAACACTGTGGGAAAAGGAGAAAATGCTGGTTACCAGCATTTTCTCCTTTTCCTACAGTGTTTTCAAAAGACTTCTTTCTCACGGGCATCAAAAGTAGGGATTGTGTGATAATGGTATTAATTATCATACAATTAATCAATTGATTCTGAGCGCAGATTTATATGAACTAAGGTTTTGGCTCTCTAAATGTTAAAATCACAAGATCTTGGTTGATAACTCTTTACCAAACGACAACATTTTTGAGTTGTCCAAATTCAAGCAAGTAGACAACAAAATAGACATGTCTCAAAAATAGAAAAGTCTTTTTGGTAGGGTCGAAATTGATGTGGGAAAAGAGAAAATGCTTGATTAACCTACCTCTTTCTGTAATTTTCTTTCTATCTTATTGGCTGTTGCCATCATTTTGATAACCTGCTCTGATTGGCTCATCTTATCTCTAGCAGAGTCCATGTCTTCATAATCTTCAAATGTTGTTTCCCGGATCGGTGTGAGCGCTTCAACAAGTTTCCGAGGGTCTACTTGTTTTGGTTTGGAAGCGGATTTCTTCTGAGGCCCTGAGGCTGACTTTGGCTGCTCTGTAGAATCTGCTGGAATCATTGTGACAACTGCATTTAATGATTTTACAACCTGTTACCAATTTTGAATTTAATGAAAATGGCAGAAAGTTTTCCATAGGCTAGAAAACAATGTGAGAAAAGGAGAAATTGCTCATTACAAAAGACTTGTACAGCAGACACGTAAAAACTAAGGCTTGTTTGGGAAAGAGTTAACTCATTATTAAACAACAAAATTTTAGACTGGTCCAAATTGAAAGCATTTGCAGACGACAAAATAAAAGTGACTGAAAATTCGAAATTTGTTCTTTGAAGGGTAGAAAACATTGCGGGAAAAGGAGAAAATGCTGGTTACCAGCATTTTCTTCTTTTCCCACAATGTTTTCTAAAGGCTTCTTTCTAAGGGGCATCAAAAGTATGGATTGTGTGGTAATGGGTTAAGAAGCATTTTGCAGCCTACCTTCATGTGTTGAGGAGGACTCTGACGAGGAAGGTACCCGACTTGAAGCACTTTTTCTGTCATCCCTATATCGGCCGTATTTACCCCGCCTCTTGCCCCTGCCTTTCCCAGAGTGGGCGGAATAGTTAGAGGCTGATTGTGAAAGCGAGGCTGAGGAGGCGTATCTGCTGATGTTACTGGAGATAAGTGAATCGAGAAAATCGAAGTTCACACCAGTTGATGATGTTGTTGCTGTAGAAGAAATGGAAATACATGTATAGATTTGAGCAAATTAGTCAACAATTATAAATTTCATTCCAGGTCTAAATTCTAAATAGTAGCTCTTAACCCATTACCACACAACAAAATTTTAGACCTGTCTGAATTGAAAGCATTTGCAGATGACAGTTTTAATGATTTTTCTTTGATAGGGTGGAAAACATGCTGGTAACCAGCATTTTCTCCTTTTCCCATGATGTTTTCAAAAGCCTTCTCTTTCAGGGGTGTTAAATGTCGTCACTGTGTGGTAAAGGGTTAAATTGGCCAAAATAAGCCCTTTAATTTGCTGAAACCTTTTGTCTTGGCCAATCAAATGGTCTGTCATGGAATTTTGAATTTAAAGTAGAATGTAAAAAGGTTGGGAAATATGATTCCTTGGTTTCTTCTAACTAAACTTAGGTTCACAGTCACCTCAGTGTGCTCCAAGAGAGAAAAAGAGAAAGAGCGGGGGGGAGGGGGGAGGACAGAGCACGGGAGAGACAGAAAGCAGGAAGAGAGAGAGTGGGGGTGGGGAGAGTGGGGAGAGAGAGAGAGCAAGGGGGGGGGGGGGTTTGAGGGAGAGAGATTAGTTTGATAATCAAACCTTTTTGTATCTTTTACAAACTGTGTTGTTCAATATTCTTTACTTACATTTTTTCTTTGCATTTAAGATTTCCTCCCTCATTTTGATATTTGGGGGCTCTAGTTTGTCCATGTTCCATTTCGTCCAGATTCTTGGCGCAGGTTTAATGCCTGTAACAGTATGATGTGTATAAATAAACAAGGGCACCACATGTAAGTGCCAATGCTCATCTGCAGTGGCTTTCAGAAACAGACTGATTTTTAGTCAAAACTCCAAATTACTCTTTTCCACACAATCCTGAGGCAGAGGACCTTTTGAAACATTATGGGAAATGGAGAAAATGCTGGTAAGCAGTATTTTCTCCATTTTCCCACAATGTTTTCTGTATTTTCAGAAGCAGATTCCATCGTTTTGTCTGCATTTATTTTAATGTCTGCAAATGCTTTCAATTTGGACAAGTCTAAAAATATACCGCATGGTAAACAGTTAAAAAAGTTAACTAATCAAAGGGGAACCCATGCAAGAAGGGCAGGAGACCGTCGGCGTATTTTTGATATAGTTGTACCCTTAAACCTTTCCTAAACAATCCCTGGTTTTTACGGGTCAGGAATAGAAGCCTTTTGAAAATATTGTGGGAAAAGGAGAAAATGCTGGTGACCAGCATTTTCTCCTTTTTCCACAATGTTTTCTACCCTACCATATAGAAAAATCGTCTTTTTAGCAACTGTTAATCTGTCATATGCAAAATGCTTTCAATTTGGTCTGGTCCAAAATTTGCTGTTTGGGAAAGGGTTAATAATTCATCCAAGTTTGGAGTGAATATCTTCAGTAATGACAAGGATATTATCAAAAGGCCAAGTCTTTGCACGATAACTAGACAGACTATTGCAGTCACAATGCAGACTTCTAATGCTGATTAAGTCATTACCAAACAACAAAATTTTAGGTTTGTCCAAATTGAAAGCATTTGCAAGGACGACAAAATAAAAGTGACTGAAAATTTGAATTTTGTTTTGTGAAGGGTAGAAAACATCGTGGGAAAAGGAGAAAATGCTAGTTACCAGCATTTTCTTCTTTTCCCACAATGTCTTCTAGAAGCTTCTTTCTCAGGGGCGTCAAAAGTAGGGATTGTGTGGTAATGGATTAATGGTTACTAGCATTTTCTCCTTTTCCCACAATGTTTTTGAAAAGCCTTAAAATCAGGGTTGTTAAGATTGATTGTATGGTGTTTAATGCTGTTTTCAACATTATTTCAGTTATATTACAGCCGCCAGTGCATCTATCCATGCATTCCAGGAATTTATTTTACCAGTGCTTCGTACAATTTTCTTTCGAAGCCACTGGCTGCTTTCCCACAGCCAGCTGTAGTCAGCGGTGGGAGAAGAATGAATCCTGTTGCAGTGACTATCATCAATCCTCAGAAAGGAATTGGGCAAGATGGGGATCGATCGCTGGACCCCGAGTTCTCAAGTCTTGCACGCTACCGACTGAGCTACCGGGGCTCTGCCTGGGTTGTTAAAACTTTGGGTTTGTGTGGTACAGAGTTAAACTGTGGGTACTAACCTGCAATCCAACCATACACTAGTGCCACAAGGTCTTCTTTGAACTCCTCACCAAACTGTCTGTAGGAATCAGGAAAACAATGACAGAATGCTGCATACACTGCCTGAGATATAAGGCTGGGATAGTCCTGAAGTATCATAAAACACATGTGACAGAAAATTGGCAAAATGATGCAAATAGTAGTGTTATTTAAAAGTTTATTGTTAAAAGTTATTGACCAATAATCATATTTTTTAACATCCCTGAGGTAAAAAGCTTTTGAAAAAAAAAAAAAAAAAAATGAAAAAAAGGCACTTTTGATGAGCCTGAGACAGAAGCCGTTAGAAAACATTTTGGGAAAAGGAGAAAATGCTGGTAATCAGCATTTTCTCCTTTTCCCACAATGTTTTCTACCCTTCACAAAAAAAAAAAATCAAATTTTCAATCACTTTTATTTTGTCGTCTGCAAATGCTTTTGATTTGGACAAGCAAAAAATTTTGTCATTTGCTAAAGAGTTAAGACAACATCTTCTACCTTTTTAAAACACAGATCAAATGTTACAAGTACTAGTATTGAAAGTCTACTGCTGAAAGTTGTATACCATTGACCAATGATACGGTGTTTATACATCCCTGTGATAAAAAGCTGACGAAAACCTCCTAAAAAATACTGTTGAACAGTATTCTTTTCATCTTTAACCCTTTCCCAAACAACAAACTTTTGGACTAGACTAAATTAAAAGCATTTGCAGACGACAATTCAACTCTTGCTGAAAAGATGATTTCTGTCTGTGATAGGGTAGAAAACATTGTGGGAAAAGGAGAAAATGCTGGTTACCAGCATTTCTCCTTTTCCCACATTGTTTTCAAAAAGCTACTACCGGTATTCCATATCCGTAAAAACCAGGGATTGTTTGGAAAAGGGTTAAGTTGAAAGCATTTGAAGATAATACATTTAATGTGAGTAAAAGTTAACAATTTGCTATTGGGAGAGTAAAACAAACATTATGGGATAAGGAGAAAATGCTGGAAACCTGGTAACCAGCATTTTCTCCTTTTCCCATTATGTTTTCTTCCTTTCCCAACTCAAATGTCAAATTTTCAGTCACTTTTTATTTTGTCGTCAACAAATTATTTCAATTAAGACCAGTTTAAAATTTTGTCATCCAGTAAAGGGTAAAACAAAGATGATAACGTAAAACTAAATATCAACACCAAATTCTTACTTACTGTAAAGAATACGTCCCTATACATAGGCCCCTTCACATACATCATCAATTTGACGTAATTAAAGGATGCTCTATTAAACAGTTTGATCTGTGCATTTTTACTGGCTTGATATTTGTCCAGAAACATATACCAGAAGATATCCTGCAAACAAATAAAACAGCAAATATTACAGGCTTCATTTGTATTTAATTAAAGATAATAAAATTAAATGAGCCATGTATAATTTTTTACTATTATCGGTAATAAATAGAACTCCAAGATACGCCTAATATTAGTGACTTTATTTTCATGGAGATTAGCATAATACAAGAAGCAGAGAGTAAACTGACCACACATGCTTTATACTGTATATGGGTGGGGCTTATCAGTGGGCTATCTGCAGAGAGGCAGGATTAGCAATACACAATACCATGCTCTGACAGAAGGAGATTTAACTCATTACCAAACGACAATATTTTAGACTTGTCCAAATTGAAAGCATTTGCAGACGACAAAATAAAAGTGACTGAAAAATTGAAATTTGTTTTGCGAAGGGTAGAAAACATTGTGGGAAAAGGAGAAAATGCTGGTTACCAGCATTTTCTCCTTTTCCTACAATGTTTTCAAAAGGCTTCTTTCTCAGGGGCGTCAAAAGTAGGGATTGTGTGGTAATGGGTTAATGCATCTCCCTGATGCATTATAAATTATAGCAAACAAGTTATCACATAATTATAGATCCATTAAATAAATTTTGTCCAGTAAACGACTCAATCATGCAGAAGACTGGCTCTATGACATGCAGAAAATATTCACCAATAGCAAAATCTTTGGACCACGGTCAGCCTACATAAACTGGGCTGGCTGAACTGGGTCAGTAATTTTTACATGTGTGACCTGTCACATAAAAACGGACAATCTGGGTATTCCCTGCATCAATTTTCTTTTTCTCCAACAATATTTTCAAAAGCTTTCTTTCTCAAGGACATTAAATCTCAGGACTGTATGCGAAAGTTTTAAGAAAGACTTGTGAAAGAAAGTCTGATATCAAATTGTCACTGAAATTCTTTTTAACACTTTTCCAAATGACACAATTTTAGACATGTCCAAAGTAACAGCACTTGAAGATGACAATTTAAAAGCGGCTCAATTTGTATTTTAAAGGTGTGGAAAAACATGAAACTGTTAGCAACAAGCATTTTCTTCTATTCCAACAGTGTTTCCAAAAGCCATTTTTCTCTGGCTTGTTAAAAATTGGGACAGTGTGGTAAAGATGTAACCCTTTCCCAAACAACATACTCTAGACCTTTCTGAATTGAAAGCATCTATTGCCAATAAATATGAATTTACTTTGAGTAAAAATGAACTTAAGTTTGACAGGGTAGAAAACATTATGGAAAAAGGAGAAAATGCTGGTAACTGGCATTCTCTCCTTTTCCCACAATGTTTTTGAATGGCTTCTTCCTCAGGATCCTGAAAACAAGGATTGTTTCGTAAAGGGTTAAGAACTATGACAAACAGGGTTTAATACAAACCTGAAATACTGCTTGTGACATGGGACTATAAAACCATTTTTCGAAATGGGGTCTAAACTGTGGCTGAAAAGGGGGAAAAAAAACATAAGTTTAATATTGCAAAAATAAATACAGAAGAGGTATAATTCCAGCAGATATTTTAAGGTTCAAAGATGAATACATGTACTTTTTGGTACTTTTCTGGTTGAAATATATTGCACATCTACAGCTATGCTCATTTACTTTCATTCAGAATATATGGCTAGATAAAACTACAAAATAACTATATAAATCTTATCTATATATCAAAACTTTGGACTTTGCCAAATTTAAAAGAGTAGCAGGCGGCAAATTAAACTAGGCTCAAATTCTAGAATTCGAAACTGAAAAGGTATTAAAAGTATTAAATCTTTATCAAACAACCACAGATTTACACAGGGAGAGAAGGCTCTTGAAAACATCATGGGAGAAAATGTTGGTCATCAGCATTTTCTCCTTTTTCCCATAATGTTTTTGACCCCCATCAGACAGTTTGAGCTCATTTGGACCAATTCTGAATTTGTCATCTGCAGATACTTTGAATTTGAAAGACTGTGAAATTTGTAGTGTGGGAAAGAGTTAACCCTTTTAAAAGTTTATCAATTGGCAAAATTTCAGACCTGTCCCAATTGAAAGTATTTCATAGTAGCTCATAGTAGCTCAAATGACCCAATTTTTCTTTGATAGGTTTGAAAACTTTGTGGGAAAAGGAGAAAATGCTGGTTACCAGCATTTTCTCCTTTTCCAACAATGTTTTCAGAAGGCCTCTTCCCCAGGGTTGTGAAAAGTTGTCATTGTGTGGTAAAGGGTCAAACATTATGGTGAACAGCATTTTATTCTTTTTCCAAAATGTTTTTAAAACCTTTGTTCCTCATAATTGTAAGAACATGCAGTTGTTTGGTAATAAAGTCAGTAAAATGCCAACAAATTTAACACCTTTTTATAGAGGTCCATCTCCGCATCCGCAGCTTTACGTAACAGAGTCTTGGCGGCAATATCGTCTGGTAGAGTTGTCAGTTCTACTGGATCGTAGCCAGGATACTGATGCAGCTGTTATTATAAATGAAACAGGACATGATAAAGTAATTATTTTGAACCATGCTCTGGCAAAGGGGGGGGGGGGGGGGGGGGCGGCGGCTTTAACCCTTAACCAAATGACAAAGTTTTGGACTGGTCCAGATTGAAAACGTTTGCAGACAACAGAATAAACGTAAATCAAAAATTGAAATTTATTTCTAGCAGGGTAGAAAACATTGTGGGAAAAGGAGAAAATGCTGGTTACCTGCATTTTCTCCTTTTCCCACAATGTTTTCAAAAGATTTTCTATCTCAGGGTTGTAAAAACCAGGGATTGTTTGGTAAATGGTTAACCCTTTCCCAAACAAGCCCTGGTTTTTACGTGTCTGCAGTAAAACTCTTTTGAAAACACTGTGGGAAAAGGAGAAATTGCTCGTAACGAGCAATTTCTCCTTTTCCCACAGTGTTTTCTACCCTCTTTGAGACCTTTCTGCCATTTTCTCGAAATCAAAAATTGTCGTCTGCAAACTCTTTTGGTTTGGAAGAGTCCAAAATTTGTTTAGGAAAGGGTTAATTAATGCATCTCCTTGATCAATTATATCAAGCATGTCATTATATAATTATGCATCTATAAAATCAATTGACAAACAATTGAAGTCAAAGGTAGATTGGTACTTGGACAAGCAGAAAATTTACCAAAGCAAACAGCTTCGATCCTGGTCAGCCTGCCTGGACTGTGCAGGATGATCTTGGTCAATACTTTTTGCAGATGCATTAAACCTCCTTTTCACAGAGCATGGCTCATTTCTTATTTTGACCCTTTACCAAATGACAAAATTTTAGATTTCTCCAAATTGAAAGCATTTGCAGACAACAAATTTAATAATTTTGAAGATTGTTCTGGAAAGGGTAGAAAACATTGTGAGAAAGGGAGAAAATGCTAGTTACCAGCATTTTTGCCTTGCCTTTTCCCACATTGTTTTCAGAAAGGCGTCATTTTTAGGGTTATCAAAAGTCGGGATTATGTGCTAAAAGGTTGAAATGCAAAATGCACATACTGAGACGAAAACAAAAATTTATGTGTGACTGTCATCTCCTTTAGTTTTGTCTTCTTGTTGCAGCAGCCCCATTTAATGAAAATGATATTTTATCGTCTGCAAATGCTTTCAATTTGGACTAGTCCAAAATTTTGACATTTGGTAAAGAGTTAAAACTGGAAGAGTCTTTTGCAATTAATTTTTCAGAAGACACCAAAATTCTGGCACTGGTTATGGAATTTGTCTTTAAGGTAGTGGGCCCATAAAAGAAAACAGCTATTTCCACTATAATATTATCCTACAAAATTTGCTATGATTAAAAATGAGTATTATTGTACTACTTTAACAAAGCTACTTTTTCCTTTCTAAAATTATCACTTATAGATCTTATAATTATCTCCCTTTTCTTGAAACTAACAAAAGTATCAACAAATAATTTCAAGATAGACATCAAATGAATTTCTGTTTGGTTAAAAATGTGCAAAAGTATATATCTGTATAAATCCATATTTATCAACCATCGACAAATTTTATTCCATGTTGTACTAGAAGTCTTTTGGGTCTACTACCTTAAAAAGGATAGAAAACAGTGTGGAAAAAGGAGAAAAGGCGGGAAGTTATAATTCATATCTCCATTTAAAATGAATATGAGGTAAAAAAAAGGACATGGAATTTGGAAATCCTGCTGAAACTTGGCCATCCATCACAAAATCTTACCTCCACAAACTTTGGCTTTCCAGAATCTTTTTTTGCCTGAAAACAGAGAGTTAACAATGTCAAAGCTAACAGTTGAGCAAACTAAAGGTAGGATCCTGGCTTTGGCTGAGTGTGAAGTCAAAACCAGAATGAGTGAAACATGCTGCCTATCACGAGTTTTTCCGAATTCCTAATAATTTCTAAGAATTTAAAAGTGACACAAAGAATGTACATTTGCAGGAATAAATTTTCATCATCAATGAATTACGGCAGAAATAACAAAAGTGAAAATGTGTTGTCTAATACAAGCAAATGCTGCTTTTCCCTCAGCTTTTTCTACAGTTGTTGACAACATGTAATAAAGAAACCCTGTGTCTATGTGTTCAGAAGTTAATATTCAAGTTTTGACACATGGTTCATTTGCAGAATGTTAATCCACAAAATTATTAACTCAGGTGAGCTAAATTATATTGAAGTGATCAGTTTGTAGCATATAAGACTTGAGACCTGGGGCAGCCTTTCTAGATTAATCACCAACAGTGAAAACTTCTGATCACTGTTATGGTGATGCTTATCCCATGACCAAATGACAATATTTTAGACTGGTCCAAATTGAAAGCATTTGCAGATGACAAAATAAAAGTGACTGAAAATTTGAAATTTGTTTTGTGAAGGGTAGAAAACATTGTGGGAAAAGGAGAAAATGCTGGTTACCAGCATTTTCTCCTTTTCCCACAATGTTTTCTAAAGTAGGGATTGTGTGGTAATGGGTTAAGCAGGAAAGCAGCCAGTGGCATTGGAAGAATATTGAGCAAAGAAAAGGAACTCCATAGATAGGTGCACTGGTAGCCAAGACATGACTCAAAACACTATTGTACAACAAACAAGCAAACATTGGAATGAACAAACAAACATTTGAATGAACAAAAAATGTGGAAAAATATAGACTGACTAACCTGTGTCTGTTTACTGGGCGACATACTTATTTTTGAAATGTTTCTCACTCTTTCACTTCTACCAGGGAGAAATGCTTTAAAAGAGTGCAAAAAAAAAAAGCTCTGTCATAGGCAAGTATATTACAATGGCCCGTCAAAAATAAGCATCCCTCTGGGAAAAGGAGGTTTAATCTTTTACCACACAATGCCACAGAAAAAATATCTCGGTGAACTTAAAACTTAAAGGGGCAGATTCCCCCTGATGCTTAATGTGTTCATTTACAAATAATGCTCTGGGTTAAAACCTTTTGCTATTGGTTATTTTTTTGCATATCAAATGATTGGTCTACCTCATGATTGTACGAAATGTATTTTATGGATCCATAATTATGTGACAACCTCCTAAGTATAGTGCAAAATGGAGAAGCAACCTTTTGTAACAGTGCTACACAAATAATAATTCAGAAAAACTATTTTTCTTAACCCTTTCCCAAACGACATACTTTTAGACTAGACCAAATTGAAAGCATCTGCTGATTACAATTCAACTCTTGCTGAAAAGGTAATTTCTGTTTATGATAGGGTACAAAACATTATGGGAAAAGGAGAAAATGCTGGTTACCAGCATTTTCTCCTTTTCCCAGAATGTTTTCAAAAGGCTACTATTCAAGACCCGTAAAAACCAGGGATTGTTTGGGAAAGGGTTAAAGCATATAACTCTAATGAGAAAAAAAAGGTAAAATCATTTTGGGAAAGTAGTTTTTAACTCGAGGTAGAATGAAACTAGAGCACCTTGTAATTTTTTCAAAATGTTCAAAAATAGTTACATACTTTATCAAGTCTAAATAACATACATATAGCCTAAATTAGACCATCGTTTTTGTTTCACTCATTACCAAACAACAAAATTTTAGATTTGTCCAAATTGAAAGCACTTGCAGACAACAAAATAAAAGTGATTGAAAATCTGAAATTTGAAGGGTAGAAAACATTGTGGGAAAAGATTACCAGCATTTTCTCCTTTTCCCACAATTTTTTCTAAAGGCTTCCTTCTCTGGGTCATCAAAAGTAGGAAATTCTGTGGTAATGGGTCAACTCCTTTTGAGTCTAACTTACATGTTTACGGCCTAAATTAGACCACTTTTAAATATCTGTTTTGTTTTTTCTGAAGGCTAAAAATTTGGAAATAAAATGAAAAAAAAAAAGCTTACTTTGTTTTAGGGTATAGTATCCAGCAAATCTGTTTAACTCTCTTTGCTCCCTCTCTGTAATAAATTACATGTACAAGATAGTTAATAACAATAACCTATTATTATACATTAACAATTTATGATATGATACTAACTTTTTACTTCATAGGGGTAGAGATCTATGCTAAAATTAAGGAGAAATCAGCTATTCTATTATACCAGCGATTACTTCATTTCTCATATCACATTCATATACGGCTTGCAACACGCGAAAAGGGGCATTCGGACATCTGCGTAAAGTGTCGTCTCGGATCAGCCTGCGCACTCTGCTCAGACTAATGCAAGACGACACTTTCCGTTTTTCATGTCATTTTCTGTTTTGCACATGTCTGCTGTAGCACAAAATCTTATCGTAAAGTGCCGTCTCGGATTAGCCTGCGCGGACTGTGCAGGCTGATATGAGACGAAACTTTACGCAAATGCCCGAATGTCCCTTTTAGCATGTTGCAAGCCATACGAAATATTACAACGATCTCGGCAATCGACTTTTCTATGGCTGTTTCTCTTTTGTGTCACATTTACTTGTGACCGATTGATATATAAAAGCCAATTCAATCATTGTTGGAAAAGAACTAAATGTTAAAAATTTGAAATGAGACTTTATATGGCCATTCTATAAAAAACAATGTGTCATCTATAACACACAACTATATTATAAAAGGCATCCTATCAAAACAATTGACACATAGTATGCCAGCAGAAGTAACTTTCATACCAAATACACTTCTCTGATATAAGATGTTGTAAGTGGAAGTCAAGGAATTATAATATTTTGCAACAAATGTCCATCTAAGTACCTTTCCTTTCAATGATTTCTCTTCCAACAGAACTTTTTGGTCGATCACCACGTATAAACTGCTCCTCTGCAAGGTCTGATCCTCGACTTTCTACAATCAACTGGGTGTACTGCTGCAGTTTTCTATCAAGTTTACTGATCTTTTTGTTGACCTCTTCAATGGATCCAATCAAGAAAGCTACATCAAGCAGCTAAGGAATTTGATGAAAATATAAACCAATGTAATTAATGTAGTATACTGGTCTATCCCACAGATAGATGTAAAGGTATAATGTAGCTGGGTACAGGTATTTGGTGATATATAGTGCGGTTGTATCGACAAGTGTTTCGATAGCTCAGTTGGTTGGAGTGCAGGAACGGTATTTCTGAGGCCCTGGGTTCGAATCCCGGTCAAGCCGCGATATTTCACCAAATACCTGTTCCCAGCTACATTATACCTTTACACGTATCTAGTTTTGATCTGAGCCATGCTCTGCTGAAAGGGGGTTTAATGCATCTGCAAAAAGTATAGACTTGTAACAACCAGTGCAGGCTCTTGATGTCACATGCAAGTTAAGCATAAATCCTTTAACCCTTTACCACACAATGATGACTTTTAACAACCCTGAGGACAAAGCCTTTTGAAAAACAGCATTTTCTCCTTTTTCCACAATTTTTTTGAACCCTATCAAAGAAAAATTGCACCATTTGAGCCATTCTGAAATTGTCGTCTCCAAATGCTTTCAATTTGGTTAGGTCTAAAATTTTGTCGTGTGGTAAAGGCTAAGGCTACTTCCTGCATAATGCCAAACAGCCTTAAAAAACACACAAACTTGTATCTGTTTAGGTATGATTTTACTAGTTATGAAAAACTAAACCCTTAACCACACATTCCTGAATTTTAACCAGCATTTTCTCCTTTACTATCCTGTCAAAGAAAAATCTCATTATTGAAGTACATTTATAAATTTGTTTTCTGCAATGCAAATGTAGTCAAATATAGGCTGGTCTTAATTTCTGTTCTTTGGTAGACTTTGATCTGATATATCCCAATATATTGAATGTCGAAATTAATCCTTTCCCCTCTTTAAAAATGCCAGTTCTGGAAATTTTTACAGTCAAAAATGTGTGAATGAAAAAGATGACAAAATTCTTTGATTTGATTTTAGAACAGAATCTTGCCAGGTATCAAACACTTTCAAGATCAGATTAAACCATGCCTCAAAAATTTAAAAAGATCGCGAGGTGGGTAGGAAAAGGTGACAAGTAATTTGTAGGTAGACAGCATTTGACATTTGAAACTATGCCTGCTTTCTTGTTTTTATCATGTTTCGGTTAACATAATACAGTGAGGCAATTTACCAAAGAGTTCACAAGCAAACCTTGATATCTTTTCAGATTCAGTATTAGGTAAGAAGACTCCTCGAAAATTGTTAGGTCGACGATGCAGCTGACAACGGAAGCCCTAGCAACCAACTACTTGCCGTTTACAAGATAGAGATATCATGAAAATCTGTGAAATAAAAGGATACGAGACTGTGCTCTATGTTTCAGCTCAAGAGATTTCTTGTGTTTTTCTAATTTCTCTTTAGACTGTTCAAAACGTTCATCTATTAGATCCATCGGAGATCCCACCCGATTTATACCCGCCATCTTGACGCTTTCTTCTGAAAATTGGTGCCCTTTTGCGGCAGACTACATTAGAGTATGAGATAAAGAGAACCAAATATTCGAATATAGACTAAAACGCAGACTTTTTTTTTTCAACGCTAAAATTCGTCTCAATGAAGGAACAGAGAAATAGTTAATCAAAAAACATATTTACAGAAACAGACAGAAAGAGAAAGCAATATGGCATTAAAAAACAATTTTTTTTCGAGTTTTCGAGTGTATGGGATTAAAGAGACGTAAGTTTTTCTTTTCTTTTACCAAGTACCAAAGAGTGTCAGTTCTGTGAAGCAAAGCAAACCAACTATACTTCAAAAAAGACAGACATTGAACTTAAAAAAAAATCATATTCAGCAATTGAAGTCTAAAAACAAATGAATACTTTATCAAATGTATAATATGAAGTACCAAAACTTCCCAATAACTCCTTCTGAATTGCAATCCTTATCCCTTTACTCCATAGATACTCATTTTTACATATCAACAACAGAAAGAAGGACAGCTTTTGAAAACATTGTGGGAAAAGGAGAAATTGCTCCTAATGAGCAATTTCTCATTTTCCCACAATGTTTTCCACTCAATCAGAAATTTGTCAATATCTTTGACATTATATCTGTATTTGCTGCTGAAATGGAAGAGCCTCAAATTGGCATATCAGTTAAAGGGTTATACTTATAGCGCATGGAAATTTCCAAAAACATTGGGCAAAAAGCAGTAAACATCTAGAGAAAGGAAGCTCATATCACCCTTGCTTGACATTTTCGAAGGTTGTTTTATATCATTTACATTTTTGAGATCACTTTTCTCATACATTCAGTAAAAAAATGTCATTACATTATTGAAGTGTACGTTTGACTACATTAATAAGATTCAAAACTTTTTTTTTTCACATTACTTCTTTCAATTGTAACCAGAATAAATAAGCATGTAGAAAAAATTGTCAGAAATTTAACATTATAAACTTCCATTTAGTTATCTTATCATTTACTGCTTTGTTCTCAAAGTTTCCCCATTCCAACGCCGTTTTCCCTTGTCCAAGAAATCGTGACTGCTCCAAAGGTGTAAGGGAGAAAACTTGTAAGACCTGTCTCTAATCAATACCAGAGTTACCTCCCTTGCAAAGAGCAAAAAATACTGCAGGTTGAAATATGTTGTAAAAACAACCTATATTGAAACAATTACTTTTTTCTTCACGGTGTCATATGAATTCTTCTGTTTATGACAATATTGTAAACGTACAGGATTCTGAAAATGCCATGACATAAACCAGAATTAGCTGTTGCAAACTATTTTTGTAACCGCACGGTTGACCCGAGTAAACAAACGGTAGTCTCCCTTGTATTTCATCAGATTTCTAAACACAACAACCGCCAAAATTCAAATTTTGAAATCGGTTTTCACGTTGAAATTATTTACTCAAAACATGAATCTATTCTAAGCCATAAGGTGATGTAAATGGAAAGACAAATTTGAAGATAAACGCGATCATTAAGACCTAACAAGACTTTCAAAATTGGCATCTATAGATCTTGCTCCTTTGCAAATCTATGCTTGCTATTGTTCAGCTCGATTAGTCAAAAACGAATAATGTAATCATGCTTGGAGAGGTAACCATAGCTTTTTTATCCATAAGATTCAGGAAAAAAAAACCTTCTTACTTCTGAAAACACAATTGTTTATGCTTGAACTAAAATGGTTGTACAGTTTTAATTATAGATGGCAGTGAGGTTGACGTCAAAGTAGTTCCGGCCACTCAAATGTACCGGTGTATATATGGTTATACCGGAGTTTACGGATATCGGTACATAGTAAAAAACATTTTAAACGCTTAGCCCTTTTAGTTCAATCATGACCTAGAGAATGTGAATCCCCATTTACTTTATAAATATTTAAGTATACGCGCCATAATCTATTAGATAAAACTCGTCTACCTATTTATATCTTGTTTGAATGTTTAATAATCCGAATTATGTTTACATTCTGCTTAACAGTATAAATAAATCGTCACTTACAACTTCGAATTGTAGCGGTTGTTGCGTTTACAAACGAGTTGACATGTAAGGGAGACTACCGACTAATTAAAAATATTATTATCATTCTTTTACGCCTCTCTTGATTTTGGATTATATAGCAATCCGTCAGAATCGTAAATATTTACGTTACCATCGTGAAAACATTATATAATCCATTATAAGTAAGCGTGAGAGTTTTTTTTAATGCCGATCGTCTCCACAAACTATAAGCGTGTACCGTATTTTATTCGTCTTTGGTTTTAGGCGGCTCAGAATTGTAAGGGAGACGACTCTGGGACTTACGCAGATTTAAGAAAGTACGAGTTTTCTCCCTTAGACCATTAAATGTTTGCAATTTCGCCAGTCTTCAGTAAAATGAAACATAGAACTTGATTCGGGTTTTATTCGAATGAAGAGCGCAAAGGGAAGCAAATACGTGAGAAAATATGGAGAAAAAGAAATAAATATTTGTAAATAAATAGGTAAATGATTATGTTTTACTTAATGTGGCTGAACAATTTCCTCATTACATTTTCAATTTTGGTTGCTATTCAAACAGCAGGAACAAAAATACTGGAAACAAAGGAAATGACTCAAATCCATAATAAGTATTAACTCCATAAACAGTATCAGAAACCATTTTACCAAAATATTTTCACTAAAATGGTAAAGAGTTTTGAATTCCATTTTTTTTGGTACTGTTTTTCCCCATTGTTTGAAAGATCTTTTTTCCTCAGTGTCTATAATACTTAGTGTGGCAGGGTCACTTTTCATATGACTTGTTTGTAGAGCTAATCTATCTACCTGTGTCATGGTTCAATGGTCATTTCCCGCCAAATCAATCACATAACTTTATTTTTCACTCAGTCACTAGTCTTTATTGAAGAAACACTGTGTGTCTTGATTTTGGATAAAGGATTCTTGAGAAAAGAGTTTTTGAGATGTAAGTTTGTCATGAATTGGGATTTCCATTTGTTTCATTGTTTCTAGCATTTGTATAAAAAGGTTTTGATGATCTTTTCATTCCATTTGTCCTTTTAGATCTTCTTTCCATTTTGTTCAGAGGTTGAGCACAATTTCAGTTTTCCCTCTGTAAAGTCCTTGAAGTTAGGATTGTCCTTCATTAACCAATTTCTTATCTTTATACTAGTCTGCACTATTCTTCTATCAATATTTCAGTTACCTAATAGTCACAGAGAAGTAAGAGTATTGACTTGATTGGTGGAAGAGATCTAAAGCACTTAGTTCCTCAAATTGGTAAGCACTTGCATTGTTTTACGCTGTATTGTATTGTATTGAAAATGTATTTTTCATAGCATATTGTACATGATTATTTTGGTAGTGTTTTACAGTAGAAAGCGCTGTATTTCTTTGTTGTTCAACTAGAGATCATAGGATAAAGAGTTGGTCAGAAAGGATAACATTTTTATTAACCCATTACCACTCAATCCCTACTTTTGACGCCCCTGAGAAAGAAGCCTTTTGAAAACACTGTGGGAAAAGGAGAAAATGCTGGTAACCAGCATTTTCTGCTTTTCCCACAGTGTTTTCTACCCTTCCCAGAACAAATTTCAATTTTTCAGTCACCTTTATTTTGTCGTCTGCAAATGCTTTCAATTTGGACCAGTCTGAAATTTTCTCGTGTGATAAAGAGTTAAAGTATTATTGTGTAAAGTCACTGGTATTATGGGAAAAGGATAATCATGTCAGCAAATGACATGATAAGACTTTTCACAAATACCTAGAAAATGCATCCGTGATAGACTGAGATCAGATATTTCAGTATTAGTTGTTTGTTAAATCTATTGTCATTTGTTTTAAATTCAGAGTGTTGGTTCTCTATAGCCCAACAATAAAGATAACTAAACCCAGAGACAGTTCTTCTTTTCTTGCATATTTGTCCATAGTAGAAGAACCCACTTAATATCAGCAGAAATTCACTGTTAGTTAATGGAGACCCTGTTATACTTAGCAATGCATGTTGTTACATTATATTGCAGTTTCAAGACATGAAAAAAGCAAATATGCAGAAACTCCCAACCATTTTACCAAAATATTTTCACTAAAATGGTAAAGAGTTTCGAAATTCAATTTTTTTGGTACTGTTTTACCCAATTGTTTGAAAGATATTTTTTCCTCAGTGTCTTAAGAACTTAGCAATGCATGCTGTTACATTATATTGCAGTTTCAAGACATCAAAAAGCAAATTGAGTAGAAACTTCCAACCATTTTAGCAAACTATTTTCACTAAAATGGTAAAGAGTTTTGAAATTCATTTTTTTTTTGGTACTGTTTTACCCTATTGTTTGAAAGATCTTTTTTCCTCAGTGTCTACATTACTCAGCAATCCATGCTGTTACATTATGCACTTTCAAGACATAAAAAGCAAATTGAGTAGAAACTCCCAACCATATTTTAACAAAATAATTTCATTAAAATGGTAAAGTGTTTTGAAAAAAAAAATTCTTTTTCAACTCTTCGTCTGTGTGAGAGTAGGAAGAAGAAGTAGATACTCTGTACCATCTTACATGCACACAAAACACTGTTGGATTAAATTTCTGTTTCTTGAACATAAAGGTAGAAACTCTTTACCATCTTACAAAAAAATGAAGCTTACACGCTAAAGAGTTTCGAGAAAAGAATTACTTTTCCCGCAATGTTTGCAACAGCTTTCTTCCTGAGTGACCATAAAATTTAACACTGTATGCTGTAGATAAAGTTAAAGTTTTTCAGACACTGAAAAGCAAATAAAGTAGAAACTCTTTCCCATCTTTTAATATAAAATGGTAAGGAGTTTCGGAAAATTTGCTATTAATTCAAAATCAAAGGGCTTGTGGAAAAGGTTCGATTTTTTTGCACATATACGAAACAAATCATTCGATATGTATCATCATAGAGTTTTTAGGAACATTTTCATGATCAAAATTTTGAAAAGATCAGATTTCACGGCCTTGTGAGATTCCCCTGCTAGAAATTCCCGGGATTTTTTGGTAGCGGACGAAAAATAGTTCGTATGTTGAACATGTGTCTTTTGTTTCCAAGATGAAAAACAGTTTGCATGACCTCTAGAATTTAAAACTACAAGGAAATATTTACACTGTATACTTCTAACAATATTAAATGGCCGTATTCAATTTCTGTCAAACCGTACAACCATCGAAAAATGAAAAAATAAATAAATCGCCTGACCATTTTAGTTAGAGCCCAGTCCGCCAGAAGCTTGCGTATCACGAATCTTTCATATGATATCCGACGTACGTCTGAAAGCAGAACGGAATATATTACCTATTGGATACACCTCAGCGCAAAGCTTTGAAGAAATCGCGCCAAAATTTAACATGAAATGCAGTTCAGCACTGATAATTTATAACAAAGTCTTCTTTTTTAAATTAAAGATTGATTCATACTTTGATCCATCAAGCGTTTTATCACAAGGAAGAAGAAGTGGGGGGGGGGGGGGGTTATAAGGGAGATCACTCTTTAAAAAAGGAGATTAAGACTGTACGAGTATTTCCCCTTAGACCATAAAATGATCAAAGAATCCCATCGTCACCGATGATAGATACTAAAGTAAATATTTGTAGAGAGAAAGAGAGGGAGAATAAGCATAATAAGACAGGTAACTCAAAATAGTTAAATTTTGAGATGCTGAGAGTTTATCCTTATACTCTAAAAAGGGTATTTTGTTACATTTTAAAATGGAATCACTTTGCACTCACAAATGAACTATTATGGGAGTTGCATTCAGACAGAATTTGCTTTCATTTTTCAGTCCAACAATCTCTTACTGAAAACAGTTTGACTTCAGAATAGACTGAGTCACTTTGGTGATCCTTTGTGAAAATGTTGTGGAAAAAGGAGAAAATGCAAATAGTTAGCATATAATCCCTTTTCCATCTTTTCAGCCATCTTAACACTTTTCCACACAATCCCGACTTCTAAGGACCCTGAGAAAGAAGCCTTTTGAAAACATTGTGGGAAAAGGAGAAAATGCTGGTAACCAGCATTTTCTCCTTTTCCCACAATGTTTTCTACCCTTCCTGACACAAACTTTGATTTTTCAGTCACATTTAATATTGCCTCTGCAAATGCTTTCAGTTTGCACCAGTCTATACTTTTGTCCTTTGGTACAAAGTTAAAGGCAGGAATCATCATTTGAGCTAGGTGTAATATTTCTTCCAAACTGAAAAATACGCAAAAAGAGGCAACCTGCAACCTATTCTCGATTTTTTTACATTACGCACGTGCGTGGTGTGCGTAATAGAAGTTACGCCTATGCCGTTCTTTGGTAAAAAGGTCTAACCCTTGGAAATCCGAATAAAGCCAAAGTCGATTTCAGCCTAGAAACAAAACGTAACACACTACACAATCAATCTATGATCTCTGGTCCATCAAGGATTCTCACCAGCTTAAATTTTGCTTAGGACCTTAAATGTGGAAAAGTATCATTTTATGATTATCCCCTTTATCAAACGTCAAAATTTTAGACTGATGCAAATTGAAAGAACTTGCAGATGAAAAAATAAACATAACTCAAAAATTAAAAATTTCTTTAAAGCAGGATAGAAAACATTGTGGGAAAAGGAGAAAATGCTGGTTACTAGCATTTACTCCTTTGCCCACATTGTTTTCAAATGCTTCCTTTCTCAGAGTCGTTAAAACTTTTGTCTGTGTAGTGCAGGATAAAGGGTTAAAATAGACAAAGGGAATATGCTTGTTCACATATCCATTGAGGATTTCATCCAGAACTTTGTAGATGTTACTCAATGTAACCTTGCCTGAATTCCAGCTCGTTTATTGTTTTCGTTGGGACATTACTTTGTCAAAAATATGAACAGAAGGGATAAGAGATTGCTGCCAAAGATCAATAACGGACTACATTTTTACGGAGAACATGATACAGAGTTATTAAAACTAGAGCCATCATTAAATGTGATTATACCCCCTACCAGCGCCTTGTCACAAAAACAGGTCTTTGTCACAGATTGCAGAATGGTTTAGTACAAAAGTAAGCGTTGAGAAAAGTTCAAGGGAAGATAATTCCACAAAAAATCAAAGCAGGGTCATGAAAACTGCAGATGCACAATTTCATATATATAGGAACACTGTGTTTAAATTTGAACCCAGTACGTGATAAACTCTTGGAGAATTGCTCCGGACAAATTTGTGTCTATAGACAGACGAACGGACGGAAAAACAGGCAGACAGACAGCTATGGCAATTCCAGTATACCTCCCTCCACTTAGTTGTGGGGGCTATGATATATATATATTACCGCCTGGACCTAAGCCAAATTTGACCATAATCTACAGGTGAAATAAACAGACCACACAAACTCAAATGCTGTCAAGTAACAATTTATTAATGTACCATGTAAAGTAATATAAAAACAGAAAAAAAAAAGAGAAATATTTAAATAGAGTAACTGATTCTAATTCAACTTTCAATAAAACATAAATAAACTTTTCATACTGTGGTTGTATTGCTTTCACAAAAATTTTAGCAGCACTCTGGCATAAGCAGGTTCAACCCTTTCCCAAACAACAAATTTTGGACTCTTCCAAACTGAAAGAGTTTGCAGACAATAGTAAATTTTGAGAAAATGGCAGAAAGTTCTCAAAAAAGGTAGAAAACACTGTGGAAAAAGGAGAAATTGCTCGTTACGAGCAATTTCTCCTTTTTCCACAGTGTTTTCAAAAGACTTTTACTGCAGACACGTAAAAACCAGGGGTTGTTTTGGAAAGGGTTAAGGCATCTCAACAATACAATGTATCGGGAAAATTGCTTCATAATTATGGATCAAAAGATTCCATTCTTCCAAACAAACGACTGAATAATGAGGTAAAAGGGTCCTCGATCCAGCAGAAAATTGACAAATGGTAGAACGTTTTGATCCAGGTTAGCCTTTTCTGTCAAAATGTAATAAATGTAACAGATGTAACAAATGTAATAAATATGTGCACTTCTTTTGAATCTTTCTCATACATTTAAAAGTGATGGACCATGGTTCTACATATTTGAATATGTAATTAAATCAACATCTACCCATAGTCAACATCTAATGAAGTAATCTTTTTCATCATAATTTGAATCATTTGTGTATAAAAGAAAATAAAACCTCTGAAGCAGACATTAATGCGTAGAAGTAACAAAAAAGAGAGTTAGACCCTTTACCAAACAAGACAAAGTTTCTGTGACTTAGGAAAAAGGCTTTTGAAAAGACTGAGGGAAAAGGAGAAAATGCTGAAAAAGTCATTTTCTCCTTTTCCCACAATGTTTTCTACCTTCCTCAGACAACTCCCTTACTTGAACCGAAGTGAATTTGTTGTTTGCTAGTGTTTTTGATAAGGGAAAATCTAAAATTTTGTTGTTTGGTAAAGGGCTGACCCTTAATATGGAGCTAAAAAAGCTCCTTGCATACTGCAATTAAAATGGTTTTGTAAATAATCAATTTGTGACACAACCAAAAGTTGAACAAGATGGACAGGTTCTGAACGTGTATTGAAATAAAATTGCTTCTAACAACTTGTGGTATCAACTTTTACCAAAACAATAAAATTCCAGACCTATCCAAATTGAAAACCCTTTGTAGACAACAGAAAATGGTTTTTAACTCTTTACCACACAAGAAAACTTTAGACTAGTCCAAATTGAAAGTATTTGTGGACAACAGAAAATATGTGACTGAAAAATAGAAATTTTGTTTGAGAAGGACAGAAAACATTGTGGGAAAAGGAGA
The DNA here is from genome assembly GCA_943736015.1 of Tridacna crocea. Classification (NCBI taxonomy): domain Eukaryota; kingdom Metazoa; phylum Mollusca; class Bivalvia; order Cardiida; family Cardiidae; genus Tridacna; species Tridacna crocea. The sequence goes on along the minus strand of OX031056.1, from coordinate 75,579,742 downwards.
AAATGCTGGTTACCAGCATTTTCTCCTTTTTCCACAATGTTCTCAAAAGCTTTCCTTCTAAGGGTTGTTAAAAGTCAGGATTGCATGGTATAGAGATAAAAAAATCAATAAAAAAACTGGTATACACATTTCAGAACAAAAAAAAAATTAAATAAGGAATGTAAAATAAAATTTGAACCTTTCAAAAATGCATTTTCACTCGTTTTTATCAAGTTTTGTAACCAATTTTATCTTTATTTTATGAAATTATAATCACTCTTGTACCTTTGTGCCAAATGTTGCTGCTGAAGATTAAAATGGATAGAAAATATAATTTGTTCTATGGAGGCTGTCCCTAGACATTGCAAGCACAGTTTCAGGTTTAAATTGAAGACATATCTCTGGCATCTCTTTATCCGGAACACCTTATATTGATTTTTTTAATCTACGTATACACAGCTATCTAGATTCTACACACTGTAAAGTTTTAAGAGCGTTTGTTTACTCTCTGGCAGTATGGGTACATCTTTAAGGCTAAAAACATTACAGAGGCTTTAATGTAACAAATAACATCTATGTTGTTTTGGGTCCTACATCTTGATACTTGTTCTATATGGAATGTTTGACAGTTTGTTGTATTTAACTCTTTGCCACACAAGGAAATTCTAAACTGGTCTGAATTGAAAGCATTTGCAGATGACAACATAAATGTGAATGAAAAATTAAAATATGACAAGGGAAGGGTAGAAAACACTGTGGGAAAAGGAGAAAATGCTGATTTCCAGCATTTTCTCCTTTTCCCACAATGTTTTGAATAGGCTTCTTTGTAAGGGTCGTTAAAAGTCAGAATTGTGAGGTATCTAATAAAGGATATCCCAGAAGTCCCGCACAATCCTGATGTTCATTTTTGTTTTGTCTTTCAGGTTATTTACTGATATAGGTTTGTATTCACCAACCATTCTTTAAATCATTTTCTGTCTTATGCTCTAGAATTATCTAAATTTTAAAGTAACATAATTTCCCAGTGGCTAAACCATTGGATGACCCTGAAGTAGAAGGCTATTGAAAACATTCTGGGGAAAGAAAGAAATGCTGGCATTTCTTCTTTTCCCACAATGTTTTCAATTCTTCCCTAAGAAGATTTTTGACTTTTGAATCACATTTGTTTTGTCATCTGCAAATGCTTTCAAACTGAAGAAGTATGAAATTGTATGTGTTGCTTGATAAAGAGTAAATCATTCTAAAAAAGGACTTTAGAAAGAATTGTGGAAAAAGGGAGAAAATACTGGTTACCAGCATTTTCTCTCCTTTTCCACAATGTTTTCGAAAGTCTTTTTTTCCCTGGGTCATAGTTACTCCAGATTGTTCATAAAAGGGTTAGATAGATGCGGCAATTCTTTTCCCCTCAAAAGTTTTCTCCATTGTGACCAGTATGCCTGACAGTGTCTCTGCGGAAATTGTTCATAGTTCTCTAGGTCATCAGATGAGTCCTTTCAAAACCTTGAGCTGAAATTATACAACATTTTGTCTGGTGTTTAATGCTATTTTCAACATAATTTCAGAAGGACAGACAATGCTAAACCTACATGTTTTGCCTTTGACGGGTGATAATGAAAGTTTTTATTAACTCTCTAACAAATGACAGAATAAAAATGACACAAAAATGGAAATCTGTTTTGGATTGGTACAAAACATTGTGGGAAAAGGAGAAAATGGTGGTTACCAGCATTCTCTCCTGTTCCAGCAATGTTTTCAAAAGCCTTATTTCTCATAGTTGTTAAAAGTCCCACTTGTTTGGTGAAGGGTTGTACCATAGCCTCCAAAGGGTGAAATTCTTTTTCTGAAGGTCGACAGCTTCTAAGAAATATCTTTTATCTGATTTATAACCAACAATGCTGACTACTTACCAATGGTACACAGGATTACCTTAGCCTGTAACGAAAAAGACAGACATTAATTAGCGGTACTTGACTAACAATCAGTCATGCTGTTAAAACTACTTGGCATTAAATAACTAGAGCTGTCACTGAATGTGACTTAACTCTTTTCCACACGAGAAAATTTTAGACTGGTCCAAATTGAAAACATTTGCAGATGACAAAATAAAGGTGACTTAAAACTAGAAATTTGTTCTGGGAAGGGTAGAAAACACTGTGGGAAAAGGAGAAAATGCTGGTTACCAGCATTTTCTCTTTTTCCCATAGTGTTTTCAAAAGGCTTCTTTCTTAGGGGTGTCAAAAGTAGGGATTGTGTGGTAATGGGTTAATACCCCTGTCAGCGCTTTGACAGAAACAGGGAATTACTAGTATTTTGTACACAGACGGACACACGGACAGACCCATGGACAGACAGGCTGATTCCAGTATACCCCCAAAAACATTAAATTTTGTTTTGCAGGGGTATAAAAATGATGGATTGACTGATTAACCCTTTCCTAAACAAGCCCTGGTTTTATCGTGTCTGCAGTACAAGTCTTTTAAAAACACTGTGGGAAAAGGAGAAATTGCTCGTAACGAGCAATTTCTCTTTTTCCCACAGTGTTTTCTACCCTTTAGGAGAACTTTCTACCATTTTCATCAAATCTGTTGTCTGCAAACTCTTTCAGTTTGGAAGAGTCTAAAATTTGTCATTTGGGAAAGGGTTCAAACATTATTTTAGTTATATTGTGGGGGCCAGTATGTCTATCCAGTAATTCACGCAACATTCTTCCCAATGTACAGGCTGCTGTTTTCAGTAAATGCTTTCAATTTGGACTAGTCTAATATTTTGTCAGTTACAGCGCATTGCTCAAATATAAGTCTTACCTCGTCATGGTTTCTAGCCTCAAACACGTGACAATAAAAGCTCTCAGCCAAGCTGCAATAGGTTTCCCTGAAATAAACATTATGTTACAAAAGAATTTTAAATTCTAGAAAAAGCAAGTTTTAATCCCTTCACCACATAATTTAGAGTATAAACAACATTGTGGAAGAAGGCTATTGTAAAATTGCAAGAAAACTAGAAAATGCTGATAACCAGTCTGGTCTTTCCACAGACAATTTCAGTTTATAGGTAATATTCAAAGGGCTTTTTTACGCACTTAAAACTCGGTTCTGTGTCAAAAAGGGTAATATTGTTGAAAAATCAACCTAATATGATAAAATTTGTAAAAGTGTCGTATTACCATGATTGGTCTTCAACAAAGTTCTTGACACCAAATACATTTCAAAAATATTATGGATTACTCCTAAATCTAACAAAATGATTGCTTGCTCAGAGTAAGCAGAAATTCACCTAAATGAACCCGATACTCTTACGAACAAAGTCCGTAACAAAGAAACAAATGAATAAATGCATGGCAGAAATAAGGATCGGAGCGGGATTTGAACTCCGAACTCCCGGACGCAAAGCCAATACCCTAACCACTGAGCCAAAGAGATATCTCCCTGACGCAGTAGCCAGGTATTGTATTTAAATCGGGTGAATGCCATGCAGGAAGGAGTAGTCTCCCGTAACACACCCCCTCTTAAAGTCATCATTTATTGATGACTCAAAGCCTTATTAGGCAGGAAGTCCGATTTTGGACAACAAATGGGATTAATGGCTCAATGGCCAATCCCGGACGAGCCCCCATCTTACGAACAAAGTCCGTAACAAAGAAACAAATGAATAAATGCATGGCAGAAATAAGGATCGGAGCGGGATTCGAACTCCGAACTCCCGGACGCAAAGCCAATACCCTAACCACTGAGCCAAAGAGATATCTCCCCGACGCAGTAGCCAGGTATTGTATTTAAATCGGGAGAATGCCATGCAGGAAGGAGTAGTCTCCCGTAACAATACCAAACAATTCTGAGTTTTTAAAAAAGTGGGGTAGAAAGTTTTGAAAACATGGTGAGAAAAAGTGAAAGTGCTAGAAAACTGTATTGTCTTTTTTTCCCACAATTTCTTCGGAACTTTTAATGAGAAATCTGACTTTTTTGACAGTCAAAAACATGTCTGTCCTGAACATAGTTTTAACATAATTTTCCCTCCATGGCTTGTAATGGATACAGAGAGGTACAGTACAGAGACTTAACTGAACTTGGTAAATGGAGGAAAAACAAAGTCTCATGGCACACCACGTTTCAGACAAATGGGGCTGCCTTGGATGCCTAGAAGATGGTGTAAACATAAGAGCTAGTAAAGAGTAAAACAAGCACGAAACAGAAACAAATGCATTGCAATTATCTATTAGCCGCCTACTTTGACTAGGGTTGTTGAATTACCAAATGAAAAGTAACTGAGGTCAAAATTATAACCTTTACCCAGCAATGTATGAATAATGTAAAAGAGAATCTGTCCTCCGTCCACAAGCTGAGATTTCTGTGAATAAATGTTGCATCACAACCTGCAATACACAGAAATAAGGCTTGGTTACTGTAAAGAAAGTTAGTTTCAGGCTTCTGCATAAAGAATCCATCCATATCGAGACATGTAATCTGTGCTGCCTGACACAGGTCAATATTTTTGCTAGTCGTACATTTTCTGCATGTCAAAATATATTTCTACCTCATGTTTCAGTTGGTTGTAAGATACAAGTGGAACTTATTGATTCATAATTATCCCTTTCCCAGATGACAAATTTTCGACTCTTCCAAACTGAAAGAGATTGCAGACGACAACTTTAAACTTGATAAAAATGACTGAAAGTTCTCCAAAAGGGTAGAAAACACTGTGGGAAAAGGAGAAATTGCTCGTCACGAGCAATTTCTCCTTTTCCCACAGTGTTTTCAAAAGACTGATATTGAACACACGTAAAAACCAGGGCTTGTTTGGGAAATGGTTAAATGATAATCTGCTCGTTATCATGCATCACGGCGATGCATCAAGACTATTTTTGCCAGAGAGCTCAGCTCAAATATATTCAGTTCATTATATGTTTCTGAAATTTCCAGCTAAAATACATGCATAGCATGCATGATAGAAAAAATCCATATCTAAATAGTGTCAAATACAGTTCCTAACTCGTATGATGACTCATGCAAATACATGCAAACTGATTTGCAATTTCATTGGTTAAAATAGTATGCTATAATATTTGTCTGCCATTCATTAACCCTTTCCCAAACGACAGACTTTTGGAGTAGACCAAATTGAAAGCATTTGCAGACGACAATTCACCTTGCTGAAAAGATGATTTCTGTCTATGATAGGGTAGAAAACATTGTGGGAAAAGGAGAAAATGCTGGTTACCAGCATTTTCTCCTTTTCTCACAATGTTTTCAAAAGGCTACTATTCCAAACCCGTAAAAACCAGAGATTGTTTGGGAGAGGGTTAAAACAAAGATACCGTACACCAAACAATTTTTCATTTTGTTTATAAATCAAATCAGGGAAAAAAAAGTCAGTTATAGCAAATATTTTGTTGTTGCAAGGTGTATGTATATTATCAAATACTCAACAAGATACACTACAAGTTTGAAAATACATATACTTTACCTGTTTGGTTTCTTTCTCCCGCACAATGACCTCTTTTTCTCCAAGCTCAAGAATTACATCCTGAAACAGTGCGAGAACAATTTACACTAGATCTATCACTCAATGTGATTATAGCCCCCACCAGCTCCTTGTCACAAAAAGAGGTCTTTGTCATAGAATGCAGAATGGTTTAGTACAAAAGTAAGAGTTGAAAAAGGTAACCAACATTTTTTTCCTTTCCCCATATGTTTTCTACTCTTCCCAAATCAAATTTCAATTTTTCAGTCACATTTATTTTGTATTCTGCAAATGCTTTCAATTTTGACCACTCTATAAATTTGTCGTTTGGTAACGAGTTGAGAATAGGACGCCCTAATGAGATTTGAGTAATATCGCCTGTCATTGGCAAAATCTTATAGATTCTGCTACGACTCGGATAATCTGTCATCCATGTTAGGTAACAGTGTCTAACGGCTGATCGATTACAGATTACCCCAGTCTTAGTCCAATCTGTACCTTTTTTTTTTTTGGCAATGCAAGGCAATGTTACACCAATCCCATCAGGGTACTCTGTCCTTAAGAAATTTACCTGTCTTTTGTTACTTCTATCCAGTACTTCGCCAACACCTTGTTCTATCATGTTTACTCTGCCATCCTTTCAATATGGAAGAAAATTGTTGTATAAAGAATAATATTTCAAGAACAATCATATAGAAAACCCCTCTTAACCCTTTACCACACAATCCTGTGTTTTAACGACAGTAACCAGGAAGGCTTTTGAAAACATTGTGGAAAAAGGAGAAAATGCTGGTAACAAGCATTTTCCCCTTTTCCCGCAATTACTTCTACCCCCCTCATAGAATTTAAGCACATTTGTTCCTAATTTGAATTTGTCATCTGTTGAGCTTTTGAGTCTGGAGAAGTCTAACATTTGTTATTTTGGAAAAGGTTAACCTTTTATTCTAACATGACACGCGACTTTGGCTCTATAAACACAGTGCAAGGAAAACGTGGTAAAATCTGCGACAATCCATGTAAAGTGACGTCATCCTATATCCAGTGACGTCATTCAATGAGTGAGTTATTCAATGGAACATAATCTTCATCCGCGTTTTTACTCTTAGTTTGAACTTGTTTTCCTTTCACTAAGAATTGGCCATGTTAGAATCGAAATAATCTTCTTTCTATCGTGGTATATCGTTCAATAAACCACGTTGTGAGTTATGAGGCGCAATGAATAACCCACTCGGGCTATCGCCCTCGTGGATTATTTATTGTGCCTCATAACTCACAACTGTGGTTTATTGAACGATATACCACGATAGAAAGAAGATTATTTCTTAAATAAACAATCCCTTTTTTCATCTGTGTCTAGAGGGCTTTTCAATTTCACACATAGTCAAAAACATGCACAGCGGTGACGAGAGAGGAATGAATCTTGCCACAATGAATATAACCAATCCCAAGAAAGAATTTGGCTGAGTTTGGGAATCAAACCAGCCCTGGTTTCTAGGTCTGTATGCTACTGACTAAGCTTTTAGGATCTGCTACATTTAACTCTTTACCACACAAGGTCGACTTCTTATGCCCCAGAGAAAGAAAGCTTGTGAAAACATTGTGCGAAAAGGTTTAAGCTACAATTAAATTGTTGACAGCAAATGCTTTTAATTTAGACAAAATTTTGTTTTAATCATGTGGTAAAGAGCAAAGTCTAGTTTTCCAACTGCATGACTCAAATACATGTATTTTGACCCATTACAACACAATCCCTACTTTTGACAATCCAGAAAAAGAAGCCTTTTGAAAACTTTGTGAGAAAAGGAGAAAATGCTGGTAACCAATGTTTTCTATCCTTCCCAAATCAAATTTCAAACTTTTGATTTACATTTGTCAGCTGCAAATGCTTTCAATTTGGACCAGTCTAAAAATTTTGTTGTTTAGTAAAGGGTTAAACCTATCGACAAATCAAGACTGTCAGCCACATTTTCCAAATCAAAAATATTTTCAGTGAAAATACTTATTCATAAAAGGGGTATGATTATGTCAAAAATATTTTAATGGTTACATACCCTTCTTGTATGGGTATCCCTTTTTTAAAGTTAAGAACTAATCCAAAATTGAAGAGTAATATCTTCTTTAATGACAGAGATATTACAAAAATTCAATGTTTCTCCACTGGGACAACAACTTGAACACAAACATCTATGTTGACAGAACTATGACCATATTTTGCTGTTCTCTTCCAGCCCATAACTTACCTTTCCAAGAAAAGACTTCCCGAGATACACAGACTCATATGAAGCCCTGAAAAACATAGATAGAATATTTTTTTTTGGTTAAAGATCGCAATTTATCTCATCAAGTGAACATCAAAGGTAATATTTTCATGACTGGCACAGCCATAAGTAAAAACATTACTGATGGTCTTCACGAGATGAAATAAATTTTGATTTTTAACCGATCCCCCCCCCCCCATTTTTATCATTTCATACTCTTAACCCTTTAACCCTTTCTGGGCGGAAATTTACTAAAATCCAGTACAGTTCTTTTCAGTTATTCCCCATGGTGTACGCCCTCCACATAGCAGCACGTTACAATATTATGTCAAGCCCAAGCCCGAGAAATGTAAGGTACATGACATCATATTTCCATCTAGTGTCTATATCTAGGTATAATACACCTCCCTGTAGCTAAAATTCACACTAGTGGATATCTTCTGGATTTTTATCAATATACCACTTTTGACGACTCTTGGAAAGAAGCCATTTATACAACACAAACATTTCAGGTTCAACAGTACCAAAGAGTAAATCTTGTCCTACTTACCTCCCTTCAGAATCATAGACTGGTACTTCATCTTCAATCTCTTCAGGAAGTTGTGCATCTGGAGGCAGTCTATCATCATCCAATGAGAATGAAGATTGGCTAGTTGGGGATGTGGGACTTGTTGGTGATATATCCCCTAGTTTGGCACGCTCCATTAGTCTAGCAATATGGTCATACCTATTACCGTCCTCTGTTTGACCCTACAGTATGACAAAAGGACAAGTTTTAAATAATGATCTTTACTAACCCTTTACCACACATTGCCGACTTTTATCAACTATGTGAAAGAAAAATAATATTTTAAGATTAATCATGTGGAAAACCTATCTTAATCCTATACCACACAATTCCCACTTTTAAAAACCCAGTGAAAGAAACCTTTGGAAAACACCACCATCTTACTCCTTTTCCCACAATGTTTTCCATCTTATCAAAGGAAATTTACACCATTTGAACCACACTGAAATTGTCATCAGCAAATGCTTTTAAAATGGATAAGGCTAACATTTTGTTGTTTGTTTATGAGTTAATAACGATGTCTATATGTGACCCTTCACGCAAAAAACAGACTTCCTGGGAACTGCGGAAAATGTCAACCCTGGTCAGCCTGTGCAGATCATGCAGGCTGACCAGGGTCAACACTTTTTGATTTTATGATATTTTCTATATGAAAAGTGGTCATTCTACCATGTTATTCAATCATTTCGGAACTATCAACTTAAACATCTGCACTATCATTGATCTGTTTTCATTTAATTAATGTACTGAATTCCTAGAGTGTCCCTTTTTGCGTGGTGGGTCACATATCTTTTGTAAATAATAATAACACAAGCGCCACATGCTGGTGCCATGGTTCGGCTGCAGTTTCTTTCCAGAGAAATTTTAAGTCAAAAAAGAGCATAGTGAGTGGATGCCAGCATTTAGATGCAGTTGTTCTTTTGTTAGAAATACTAAGCCGCAAAAAGGGAATTAATATGTAGTAATATTTTGACAGTTGCCCGCCTCTATTGCATGGGTTCCCCTTTTGATAGTTAACACTCATTCCAATTTTTGAATCAAATATTTTCAGTAACAACATAATTAGTATTATGAATTGGGCACCAAAGTCGGCACCCTAATGGGTTCATGTAACATCGCCTTTCATTGCTGATTTGTGTGACATTGCCTGTCATTGCTGAAAATCATACGGACTCGGCTAAGACTTATGTCATCCAAAGTTGATGTAGAGAACCAGGGTCCTTATTCACCAACCATTCTTAAGAGCACTCTCGGTCTTATTCTTCAAGATTTTCTGACTGTGAGAGTAACAGGACTTCAGATTGGCTAAAATATTTGGTTTAGCCAATCAGAAGATCTGTCACTTTCGCATTATGGATTATCTGAGTCTTAGCCAATGAAAACAGATGTTACTTGAATCCCATAAGGGTGACCTATCCTGTAACTCTTTCCCAAATGACAAAATTTTAGACTGGTCCAGATTGAAAGCACTTGCAGACCACAAAATGTATGCAGCTCGAAAGTTGAAATTTGTTTCCCGCAGGGTAGAAAACATTGTGGGAAAAGGAGAAAATGCTGGTTACCAGCATTTTCTCCTTTTCCCACAATGTTTTCAAAAGGCTTCTATCTCAGGGTCGTAAAAACCAGGGATTGTTTGGTACAGGTTTATATCAAATTTTTGGAAGATTTTGCATCAAAACAGGGGGCATAACTTTCTCAAAATTACTTGGTTAGTTGCCTGTCCTTATTGTGCGAGTTCCCCTTTCGACAAATTACAACCTGTTTGACCTGCTTGTATGATAATCTTGAAACCATACCTTGATAACTCCTATTTGTATTGGCTGCCCTTCATACTGGTTGTAGATAAAATAGATCTGTGAAAGATAATTTACAAGCTGATACTCTATAACCCTTTACTCTATACTCATTTCTATGCATTGCTTGTAGGAGCCTTTGGAAAACATTGTGGCAAAAGGTGAAATTGCTCGTGACGAGCAATTTCACCTTTTGCCACAATGTTTTCTATGCTATCAAAAGGTGTCATATACGCATAAGAAACAGCTTCATCCTTGCTATTATTTGGGGTCAATTAGAGATGCCATAGAAATGACTTATGGGGTAAAGGGATAATACATCTCTAAAATCTAAATCTGTCCTGTTGACTGATTTGACAACTTTTACAAGAGCCATGCTCTGAAAAGATGGCTTGACTCATCTGTCATCTGCTAATGCTTTCAATCTGCGCAAGCTGACCTGGGCCAAAACTTTTCGCTATTGGTCAATTTTCTGTATGTGCAAGGACTAGGCTACCTCATGATTAAAAGGATGTTTTAAAAGAAGCGACTATTATGGATCCTAAGTATTTTATGATTTGCTTGGTACTACAGATCACCGAAATGCATTAAGCCCCTTTTTGCTAGGGCACAGTTCATTATGTGTGAGCTCATCTGTCAATACATCATACATCAACAGTATAAGGATTATGGGGACTTGCATATTGATTAAATCAAGTTTTAAAAGCTTTCGAAACAGTCCACCAAAAAAGCCCCCACCTTTGAATATTGATTTTGTCAGTAGTAGTTTGAGTAAAAAGCAAAAAAAACATCATTTCGTGACTGAAGAAATGAAAAAAGTAGAGCTCTAGAGAAACAAATTTAACTCATTACCAAACAACAATATTTTAGGCTTGTCCAAATTGGAAGCATTTGCAAATGACAAAATAAATGTGACTGAAGAATCTAAATTTGAGTTGGAAAGGGCAGAAAACATTGTGGGAAAAGGAGAAAATGCTTAACAGCATTTTCTCCTTTTCCCACAATGTTTTCAAAAGGCTTCTACCTCAGGGTCGTCAAAAGTCATCATTGTGTGGTAAAGGGTTAAGGAAAGGAAGCATGGCAAACCAGGAAATAGAAGTTAAAAGCCCTAAAACAAACCCTTGGCTGTGGATACTTTTTTACTGAAATTTCTCATAGAAAAGGGGCACAACTGCATAGAAAATTGTGTTAAGAGTTACCTGCCCTTCTGATAGAGGCTCTCCTTTTGATACTTAAAACCTATCCAAAGATCTATAAATAAATTTGATCATGTGACCTCCACCCTATACCAAACAATCCTGTGTTTAAATTACACTCGTAAAAATGGACTTTTTTTTTTCCTTTTTTTTTTTCTAAAATTATGGTGGAGAGAGAAAAGGCTGGCAATCAGCATTTTTCCCACAATGTTTTCTACCCTTTCGAATGAGAAATCTCAACATTTGAGTCACATGTAATTTGTTCATGTGAGTGCTTCTAATTTTGACACATCTGGTGTTCACAGTTTTGCTAGAACAACCATTTTTTTCTATTTCAACAGTGTTTAGAAGTGGTTCCTTTCTCTCAGTCATTTGACATAAAATTGTCAATAGCAACTAACCCCACTTTTCCCGACACCTTTGAGACATTCTCCGCACATTTCATCCAATACATCTCCCACTTCTATTTTTCCCTGAAAGGTAATTTTTAATAACATGGTTAATATTATCCTAAAATTCAACTTGATTTGAGACAAAAGAAAGCAAGCATTGCTATTAACCCACACCACACAATCCTTACTTTTGACACCCGAGAAAGAAGCCTTTAGAAAACATTGTGGGAAAAGGAGAAAATGCTGGTAACCAGCATTTTCTCCTTTTCCCACAATGTTTTCTACTCTTCACAAAACAAATTTCAAATTTCCAGTCACTTTTATCTTGTCGTCTGCAAATGCTTTCGATTTGGACAAGTCTATAATATTGTCGTTTGGTAATGAGTTAAGGTGTTAAACTATAGACATCCACATTGCACCATCACTGCTTCTTGATATTTATAAAAAAATTTACAAAAAAAAAGGTTTTATCAATCTATAAAACAGACATTCTCTGGTAGTATTAGAGCTGTAAATGTGTAGCTTAACAGTTTTTTGTTTCTAGACAAAATTAACTCTAGATTGCAAAATAAACTTGTTCACTAATTAAGAATGACTTATATCTCATTTTGCTACCTGTACAGTAAATTCTACCATTGAATTTTGTTTTTAGAAAAGATAGTTTCAATTAATTTCAGTCCAACTGGTAAAGTGATAAACATTAACATTTAAAGCAACTTGTCCTTAAAGTATTAATCAGAGTAACTCACATCTTCTCCAGCTATACTTGTTGGATCAACTTGTGTTACCAGTGGAAACCCTTTGACTGTCCTGCAATATATACAGATTGTTGGAAAATTGATAATAACATGTTACATGGACAGCTGTAAGTCTTTTTCTGTAAATACAACCTTGTGATATGTCTGATTAGACTAAAGAGTCAAATCTATGTAAGCCATTACTTGTGTTTAGCAGCCACCTTCATTAAGCAACTGCAAGTCAAACTTCCAAAATATACATGGATATATTTTTTCTTTAGAATAAATCAACGTTTAAAAACCCATTTTAATCTCCTTCTAATGACTGCTCAACTCTTTACCACACAATCCCTACTTTTTGCGACATTGAGAAAGAAGCCTTCTGAAAACATTGTAGGATAAGGTAACTAGCATTTTCTCCTTTTTTGCACAATATTTTCTACCCTATTTCAGTCAAAAATCATCATATTACCAAGATTTAATTTGTTGTCTGCAGATGCTTTGAATTTGGTCCGGTCCAAAAATTTGTTGTTTCGTAAAGAGTTAAGGCAGGTTTAATGGGTATTTTCAGCTACCAATGCTCTGGCTAGAAGAACCCATTTAAATTTTCTGTGGACATTTTATAAAATACCTGCATGATTTACTCATAAGCATAATAAGGGGGCCATACTGAACCTGTGCCACCCTAGTAGCAAAAAATTAAAGGATGTCAATTTCATAATTAACCATTTCCAAAACGATCCCTGGTTTTTACGACCCTGAGATAGAAGCCTTTTGAAAACATTGTTGGAAAAGGAGAAAATGCTGGTAACAGCATTTTCTCCTTTTCCCATAATGTTTTCTTCCCTGCTGGAAACAAATTCCAATTTTTGAGGTGTTTATTTTGTTGTCTGCAAGTGCTTTGAATTTGGACCAGTCTAAAATTTTGTTGTTTGGTAAAAAGTTAAACAATAGGCAGATAGATGCCCACTGTGATTGTTTCATCTCACCTGCCAAATTGAGGAGTTTGATAAGTAAGTAATAAAACAGTTATCACTTACCTAATATCAAGCCCCAAATCTTCTGATGGAACAAACTCATAGTATTTGTAGGCCTGTGCAAGGAAGTTAGTAGCATCTTTACATTCAGTAGATTGAATTCAAATTTAGTTTAACCCTATACCATACAATCCCGGCTTTTGACGACCCTTAGAAGAAAGCCTTTTGAAAACATTGTGAGAAAACGAGAGGAGAAAATGCTGGTAATCAGCATTTCCTCTTTTTTCCACAATGCTTTCTACCCTTCCCAAAACAAATTTTAATTTTTGAGTTACTTTTATTTTTTCGTCTGCAAATGCTTTCAATTTGGACAAGGCTAAAATTTGGTTGTTTGGTAAAGAGTAAAACAGATTTATTTTGCACTGATTAAATCTTTAATGTCCCAGAAAATAGTGTGTTTCAAAGACAAGAAAACATTGTGGGAAAAGGACAAAATACTGGTTGCCAGCATTTTCTCCTTTTCCAACAATATTTTCAAAGGTATTTCTCCCTTTGGGTCAATAACAGTCTGCAGGACTGTAAGTTAAACAGTAAGTGTACAAAACCAGCTGGTGGCAGTCTTAAGTCTATTTTTAGCATAGGTTCCTACAAAATACTTGACAAAGCAGATCAATCAATACACTGTACAGTCTGATCTTAGTCTACTAGTCTGTCAGATTTTGCACTCAAAGTTCAATGACAGAGAAGTCAGTTACCTTAACTCTTTACCACACAATCTGGAGTTTAAATGAACCTGACGAGGGGTATTTTTGAAAGCACTGTTGGAAAAAGACAAAATGCTAATAACCAGTGCTGGTAGCCAGCCAGCATTTTCTCATTTTCCAATAATGTTTTCTATGCTACCAAAGAAAAATTTCAATTCCTGAGTTACAATTACATGTATTTTATTCTCTGAAATTGCTTTCAATTTGCTCTAGTACAAAATTTTTGTAGTATCATAAACAGCTAGACTGCTTAACCTTTTACCATACAATCCCGGCTTTTAATGACCCTGAGAAAGAAGCCTTTTGAAAACATTGTGGGAAAAGGAGACAAGAGGGCCATGATGGCCCTGAAATCGCTCACCTGAGTTTATTGACCAAACATGCACCATCTAGTTTCCCAGTGACCTAGTTTTTTATCAGACATTACCCATCATCAAACACTTTTGAGATATCAATAAGACAAACATTCTGGCCAAGTTTCATGAGTATTGGACTGAAAATGTGGCCTCTACAGTGTACAAAAGGTTTTTCTAAGATTTCATCAAGTGACCTAGTTTTGGACCCGACAATTACCCATTATCAAACTCTTTTGAGACATCATCAAAACAAACATTCTGACCAAGTCTGAAGAGTATCAGGCAGAAAATGTAGCCTCTGGAGTGTACACAAGGTTTTTCTAATATTTGACCCATTGACCTAGTTTTTGACTCCACATGACCCATTTTCAAACTCATTCAAGGTATCACCAGGACAAATATTATGAACAAGTTTTAGGAGTATCAGACTGAAAATGTGTCCTCCAGAGCATAACATTTGACCTATTGACCCAGTTTTTGACCCAACATGACCCATTTTCAAACTCATCCAAGATATTATAAAGGCAAACATTCTGACTAATTTTCAAG
This sequence comes from Tridacna crocea, assembly GCA_943736015.1. NCBI lineage: Eukaryota > Metazoa > Mollusca > Bivalvia > Cardiida > Cardiidae > Tridacna > Tridacna crocea. Next base: position 75,564,716 of record OX031056.1, on the reverse strand, counting down.
AGTGTTGGACTGAAAATGTGGCCTCTAGAGCGTACTAAAGGTTTTTCTAAGATTTGACCTGGTGACCTAGTTTTTGACCCTACGTGACCCATTTTCAAACTCGTCGGAGATATCATCCAGACAAACATCCTGACCAACTTTCATGAGTATCCGATTCAAAATGTGGCCTCTAGAGCGTACACAAGGTTTTTCTAAGATTTGACCTAGTGACCTAGTTTTTGACCCCACATGACCCATTTTCAAACTCGTCCGGATATCATCGAGACAAACATCCTGACCAACTTTCATGAGTATCCGACTGAAAATGTGGCCTCTAGAGCTTAGACAAGGTTTTTCTACGATTTGACCTAGTGACCTAGTTTTTGACCCCACATGACCCATTTTCGAACTCGTCCGAGATTTCATCGAGACAAAGATCCTGACCAACTTTCATGAGTATCCGACCAAAACTGTGGCCTCTAGAGCGTACACAAGGTAAAAAGTTGATGACGCACGACGCACGACGGACGCCGGACACAGCACGATCACAATAGCTCACCATGAGCACTTCGTGCTCAGGTGAGCTAAAAATGCTGGTAACCAGCATTATCTCCTTTTCCCACAATGTTTTTTATCCTTCCTAACACAAATTTTGATTTTTCAGTCACATTTATTTTTTCATCTACATATGCTTTTAATTTGGGCTATGATTTTGTTTTTTGGTGAAAACTTAAAGTTACTTACTGGTAAATCCCAAGTTATATCTAGAAAGCTGGAATTCTAAAAACAAAAAAAAAAACGAGAATTAATCAGACACCAAAATTAACATATTTTGCAGCACACAATTTTTTTTTAGAAAACATTGCAGTAAAATAAAAAATTGCTTAAAAGCAATTGTCCATTTAGTCACAATTTTGGCACTCATATTTATGCTGTTCAAAGATGTTGCGAAGTCTTAAAACAAATAACATTGCAGTAAAATGAAAAAATACTTCAGAAGATACCCTCCCAGTGGAAAACACTCATTTCCGCAAGAATGTTATCCTACAAAATTTGTTATGATTAAAAAAGAGTATTATTGTAACTATCACCTTAACCTAGCTAGTTTTTATCTTTTTTGTTTTTAGAATTATCATTAATAAATCTAAAACCACTGTATTCTCATTACAAAGGGAGATAATTACCTCCCTTTTCAGAAAACTAACGAAAGTATCAACAAATATTTCAAGATAGACTAACAAAGGATTTCTGGTCAGTTAGAAATGTGCAAAAATATTATATCGGTATAAATCTTAATTGTAGTTAATTTTCCAAGTCAATGTATTTGTTTTGAGAAAATTTGGTATTGCGCAATACTTAAAGTGAAGTGAAATGTCACAATATTCTTATGCTGGAAGAAGCAAATACAAACACAAAGAAATGTATTTCAACACAATGTTCTCTATTATGAACCTACAGGTTTTTACAGCAAAATATTGCAGTTATCAACAATTTATCTGAAAACGGTAAACAGAATAAAACATATAGTGGATTAGTCAGTTATGACTTCGTTTTTATGAATGGCAGATAAATATCATAGCGTAACATTTTGACAAATCAAATTGTAAACCGATGAAAGTGACAATGACAGAGTGACTCTGTGAAAGCCTGAATCATAAATTAGTAAGTCATACCTTGACTTGAAGACTAAATTGCACTTCTTTCAGTTCATACAGCAACGACAAGAGAATTTCTGAAGGAAAAACAAATAGAGGTTTTTTTAATGCTATTCATTGGATTTTATTTATTGTATACAGCATTCAATTTAGATCAGGGAAATACCATTCAACCATAAACATGCAGTTCAATAATAACCAAACCACCATCTGTTTTTACAGTCCTATGAAAACAGTATTTGAAATTGCAATCATTACAAAAAAAAAGGTAATTAGCAAAAATGTCAGTTTGAGAATTACAGCACTAAAATACTTCTGATTTATCATCATATCTTGCTCATGATAAACAAAACAGAATGTTTTAAATGGATGACTAAGACTAAAATGAATACAGTTTTGTAGTTACTTTGTCTAAAAAAATATAGAAAATCAGACAGTGTAAATAAAAGATCAGATTGCATGTTTTTTGCAGTCTGATCTTGATCTACACTGTCTCCAGAGGCAAGAATAGTTGTGGCACTTAAATAGTTAAGTGGCATGGAACCTGAAATCTAGTTCCAGCACTTAACTCTTTACCACACGAGAAAATTTTGGACTGTTCCAAATTCAAAGTATTTGCAGACTACAAAATAAAGGTGACTGAAAAATAGGAATTTGTTCTGGGAAGGGTAAAAAACACTGTGGGAAAAGGAGAAAATGCTGGTTACCAGCATTTTCTCCTTTTCCCACAGTGTTTTCAAAAGGCATCTTTCTCAGGGGCGTCAAAAGTAGGGATTGTGTGGTAATGGGTTAAAAGGTTCAGTGACATTAAACCTAAAATCTATTTGTGGCACTTAAATGGTTCAGTGGCATTAAACCTAAAATATAGTTGTGGCACTTAAATGGTTTAGTGACATTGAACCTAAAACCAAGTTGTGGCACTTAAACGGTTCAGTGGCACTAAACCTAAAATATAATCTTGGCACTTAAATGGTTCAGTGACAATGGACCTAAAATCTAGTTTCAGCACTTAAATGGTTCAGTGGCACTGAACCTAAAATCCAGTTGTGGCACTTAATTGGTTCATTGTAACTGAACCTAAAATTTACTTAACTCTACTACATGAGGTATTTTACTTACCTCTTAGGATTTCATTTCCAAGAATTGAGTCATTTTCATGATACCATTGCTGAAAAAGGAGCAGAATTGTTGAAGTAAACTGTTGTAGAATGGGCTATTATTGGACACACATTTAACTAACATGAACAAGACTTGTAAGGCAAATTTATATATTGAGCTAACACGTTTCAGACTCAACTCAGCATAATAAGGATTTTAAGTCTGTTGGCTGAGTAATGTTCTTTCATTTTGCAGAGTTGGGTCTAAAGAAATATGTTTATTTAGGATGTGAGAATGTTGATAAAGTCTGCTAACTCTTTACCACACAATCCCAACTTTAAACAAATATGAGAAAGAAGCCTTTGAAAACATTGTGGGAAAAAAAAGAAAATGCTGGTAACCAGCATTTCTCCTTTTACTACCATGTTTTCTACCCTTCCCAAACCGAATTTCTACTTTTCAGTCATAATTATTTTATTGTCTGCAAATATTTTCAATTTGGAAAAGTCTATAATTTTGTTGTTTGGTAAAGTGTTAACCCTTTACAAGATGACAAAATTTTAGACTGGTCCAAATTGAAAGCACCTGAAGACGACAAAATAAACATAACTCAAGAATTGAAATTTGTTTCCAGTAGAGTAGAAAACATTGTGGGAATAGGAGAAAATGCTGGTTACCAGCATTTTCTCCTTTTCTCACAATGTTTTCAAAAGGCTTCTATGTCAGGGTTGTAAAGCCAGGGATTGTTTGGTAAAGGGTAATGTTTAATAAATGGTGCTCAAACAACGAGTCTGTTAGCAGATTTGAGCAAAACAAAAAAGCTGAAAATTTTTCCTGAAATTGGGCTAAGGTTTCTTTATAAAAGGTAGTATTTACTACATTGTCCGAACTTACATAGGCAAGTTGTGGATTCTTTACAAGCACCTGGATTATATCGATGAGGAATTTCTTGGACAAAGCACATCTCAACAACAACCTTCCCCTTCCTTTACTTGTCTGGGTCTACAAAATAAACTTGAGCTGTCACAGAATGTGAATTAATACCCCCACCAGCGCTTTGACAGAAAAAAGTGTCAAGTTCAAGGGGAGATAATTCCTCAACTAGGAAGAGTTGACACTTGAAAACTGTGTCTTGAAAATCTTCAATATATGATCAGTATATGTGCAAAGTTTCAATACAATAGAAGGAAAACTGTGGGAGGAGTTTGCTACACAAAATTACTAGTATTTTGTACTCAGACGGACACAAAGATGGACACACGGACGAACGGACACACCAATGGACGGCCACACAGACGGCCACACAGACGGACACATGGAGAGACAGGCTGATTCCAGTTTACTCCCCGAAACATTCGTTTTGCAGGGGTTTAATGAACCTAATACATGAACAACCACAATTATTTTCTAGACTTGCACTTTAATAGTCTTCTATTGCAATACCAATCACTATATTTAGATGAGCTGTGACCTGGGAAAGTGGTCTTTAACTCTTTACCACACAATCCCGACTTTTAACGACCATGAGACAGAAGCCTTTTGAAAACATTGTGGGTAAAGGAGAAAATGCTGGTGACCAGCATTTTCTCCTTTTCCCACAATGTTTTCTATCCTTTAAAGAACAAATTCTAACTTTGGTGTCATACTTGTTTTGTCGTCTGCAAATGCTCACAATTTGGACTAGTCTACAATTTTGTCATTTGGTAAAGAGTCAATAATGTATTTCAGTGAGGCATTGCGTCATGAAAGTCATCACATAATAATGTATCCATAATACTTATCTTTTCTGTGCAACAACTGGCTGAATGCAGTGTAGAACGGTTCTTAAACATGCAGAAGCATTCTGACTGCACAGGCTGACCTTGGTCTATACTTTTTGCAGATGCACAAAACCCACTTGGTCCTTTGTGGAAGTGTCCTGTAGCAAGACACTTTAGATACCAAGCCTAGTACTGGTAAAATCTAAGACAAACACAAATAAGTGAGCTGTCACCATGATAAGACTGAAATAATGTTGACAGGAGGGGTGGGGGGTGTAAAACTACATTCAATCAATCTGCACCAATTCTTACCCATAGCATATCACACCATCTGAACATTTGTTCTTCAGATATAATGCCATTCCCTCAAGAACACTGTAAAGTAATCTACAAGCAGTACTTAAGCTAGTACTAGTAGTGTCTTACGATTTTCATTACGTGCCAGGGCCATTTTCACTGACCGTTCAAAAGTTATTAACAAACCATCCTAAATTCAACACAAGCAATTTGCTTGGCTGAAGAAGCTATATCTCAGCTAATCTCTGATTCTCCGTCTCAGCCAATCAGATGACTGGTGTTTGAATGAAGAGCTAGAACAACATTAACAATGATTGATTAATAATGTTCTGGCCCAGTCTTAAACTTGTGAAAACCTTCTCTCAAATAGCCTACATACATCAAAAATTTTTAAATCAATCTATGAAAAGGAATAATGGCTTTTTATTCTTTGCCAAACTACCAAATTTTGGACACAATCAAATTGAAAGCAAAATAAATGTAGTTTGAAAAAAATATAATCTTTGTCTGTGATTGGGTAGAAAACATTGTGGAGGAGAAAAATGCTGGATACCAGCATTTTCTCCTTTTCCCACAGTGTTTTCAAAGGACCTCTTTCTTCTAAAACATGTTTGTACAAAAATATCTTACCTTTTTGTTCCTTTTTATAGCACTTAAATTCATAGTCAACAAGGGAGGTAATCTGAAAGAACAAATAATGGAAAATGTCAATGATGTTAGGGCCAAATATTTGCATTGGACAATTTTCAGTCAGGAAACATAGACACACACAAAAATAAACTAGAGCTGTCACTGAATGCGACTTAAATCCCCTGCCAGCGCTTTGTTAGAAACAGTCAATTGCTAGTATTTTGTACATAGACGGACACACCAATGGACACACGGTTGGTTGGTTGGTTGTATTGGGGTTTAATGCCACTTTAACAGCTAAGGTCATATCATGGCGGTCGGTGATGCACATGTGTTTCCTGGCTTTCTCATACCAGTACTAACACAACTTTCTTTCCAAAGCCACCAACTACTTTTCTCACATGCTTCAGCAGAGGTGAGAGGCGAAAATACGCCGGAAAGTAAGTTCGCCTCAACCGGGTATTGAGCTCACAACCACCAGGTCATGAGTCCAACACGCTCACCACTGAGCCACCCGGGCGGGCCCAATGGACACACAGATGGATGGACAGACGGACATGTAGATGGACACACAGGCTCATTCCAGTATACCCCCGTAAACATTCATAGGAGAGGTATGATAAAAAAAAAAAAATAGTGCACTTTCCATGTATGGTTGATATGATGATATTACAAAACATTGGCCTGTATAATCTCATCAAGTCATATAATTCTTTGTCAAACAACAAATTCAGTACCCTATATTGAGTCAAACTTTACTTCTGGGGATTTCTAGCCTTTCACCTCTCAATTCTGATGCATATGAGAAAAGTAGTCAGTGGCTTGAAAGGATTGCTGTGTCTGTGCTGGGTGTGGAAGCTGGGAACCAAGTATGTAGGTGCACTGCCCACTGTGATAAAGATGAAATGCTGTAAGAATGTTGTAAAATTCCGATACAAACAAACAAATAAAGCAATGACAAAACTTAACAGAAAAGTTCAGCATTTGCAGCTAAGAAATTAAACATGCCTCAAATATGCCATTTACTTTAGAAAGGGTAGAAAACATTACACAAAGAGGAGAAAATACTTTTTACCAGCACTTTCTCTTTTTCTCACTATGTTTTTAAAAGCCTTCTTTATCAGGACCTTCGAAAATCTTTACCAAAGACAAAAAATTAGACTGGTCCAAATCGAAAGCATTTGCAGACGACAAAATAAAAGTGACTGAAAATTTGAAATTTGTTTTGCAAAGGGTAGAAAACATTGTGGGAAAAGGAGAAAATGCTGGTTACCAGCATTTTCTCCTTTTCCCACTATGTTTTCAAAAGGCTTTTTCCTCAGGGTCGTTAAAAGGCATTATTGATGAGTGGAAAAGGGTTAAAGTCTGGATTGTATAGTATAGAGTTAACAAAATTGGCTATGTTTTACCAAGGCTCACCTTGAGCATTCTGTGCTCAATCTGGTGAGCTAAAAAAGCAAGATTAACATGACAAAATTGAAAGGATTGATAGTGAAAATTATTGATATATAATAATTCCTACTTTTGTCATAAAGTATGTAAAAGTAGTTCAACAATACATGTACAAGTATTTGTACTTTGGCTCTATGTAAATCATACCTACCTCAGTAAAGGTTGTACAGAAGGCAGTTTGCCAATCCACGTCCAATATTCGGAAGACATCCTACCAAGCCATGAGGAAGTGGCTGTAAATAAGGAAACAATGTTATTAGGGTTTTAACTTTTACTGTATAATCCCAAGTTTAAAGGACGTTTGATTGATTGATTGTGTTGTTTAACTAACTTTTCAACATTATTTCAGATATATCTCAGCAGCTAGTACAGCAGTGCAATAGTTTCCATAATTTTAAATGGCATGATTTAACCCTCATTAATTTAACACCCGTACTGTTCACTTTTGGCCTCTACAGGACCTACAATTTGATGTATATAAATACTTTGTAATTTAGACCAGCCAGCATAGCTCGTTTGGTAGAGCGTAGGACTCATGTACATGAGGGAGTGGGTTTGATTCCCACGGCTGGCCATCTAAAATTACGATTAGTCTTTCGGATGAGACGTTAAATCTAGGTGCCATGTGACAGTGATACACTGAGCATGTTAAAGAACTAGGCGAAACTTGTGATGGGTTTCATTCTGTATCTGCATTATTCCCCATAGCACTACTAACAGCCTTCAGGAGCTTTGTCCATATGGGAAACTGGTGGCCGTGATAGATAAATGCAAATTAAATCATTGAAATATTTTTTCTTTGGTGAAGGATTCATTCCTATTGTGACACATTTGACTGTACTTACATTTCAGCCCTTTTTGGAAGATCTGTTCAAGGTTCTCACATAGTGGTTTGAGTAGATTGTGACTGTCAATTACAACTTCATCTTTTGATCTCAATGCCAGAACAAATGCTGTAAAACAATGTTTCTCCATGAATCATATTATGGAAGACTGAAAGCTTGCAGAAATTGACTCTCACTAAACGATAGAATTTCCAACTTTTTTCTTTTTTTCCAACAATTAATGCTTCATCTCCAGGGATTATTTGACCCTTCACCAAACAACCCCTGGGTTTTACGACCCTGAGATGGAAGATTTTTGAAAACATTGAGGGAAAAGGAGAAAATGCTGGTTACCAGCATTTTCTCCTTTTTCCACAATGTTTTCTACCCTACTTGAAACAAATTTCATTTTTTTGAGTTATGTTTATTTTGTCATCTGCAAGTGCTTCGACACAGCCATGAACAAAAGTATCGAAGTCCCTTGCCACCTGACCGTGCTATGAATTTATCATACTGCAAAGTTTTACCCTCTCAAAGCAGGTTAAGCGAAATTTTCCTGTTTTATAATTTCATGAACAGAGTATGCCAACTAACTAGAAATTCCCTTCTAAGTGCGATAATTCAATGAAAACTGATGTCATTGGAAACTGATGTCACTAAAATGTGCAGTTTCGTGCATAAATGTGCAGTCTGGTGATAGATCCACACCGCAATTTTCGATATTGTATTGCAAGTGCAGTGATGTTTACGGGGCACTCAAGAGGGAAACTGGCTTTATGTGGTTTTTGCCAGGGAACATGATATATATGTTCACGGCATGTTAATCAATCAGAATATGAATGAGAAATTTCTTTACAGTATAACAAAACATACTTACCTTTTAGTTTCTTGAGAAGAGGGTCACTTACAGACATGATGCTTCTTTCTAGCAGTCTTCAATTTATTCAGCAAACTGTAGGCCTTGAAAACTTTGTGGGAAAAGGAGAAAATACTTGTCATGAGACAATAATACAATCATGTAGCTACATCCAGTTATTTTTAAAAAAAAATCGATTATTTCTATTTTAATGACAAGGATAATAGGAAACTAGTAATTATATGGTGCAGGCCTTTCAGTATGTTTTGTCTTGTGGACTGCTTTTATGGTTGTTGAGTTGAAAATGTTGTTACATGTATATTTTGGGCTCCCAAAGGGTAAACTGCTTTTACAAGGATTTTGCCATTGTACATTATATATATTTACAGGGCTTATTATCCAGTCAGATCATGAAAAACTTCTGTGCAGTATAATAATTTGTTATTGTTTGGCAAAGAGCTCAGGAGCATCTTTAAATCGTCCAAATGACAAAGATGTTATCGACTGAAATCTAAGTAATGATTTAGTAGTGACAAAAGATAGCATAATTTAAAGTTTTCACATTGCTGAGAAAGACAGCTTACATTTCGGTAGAGGGAGAAAAATGCAGGTAACATTTCAAATTCAAAATTGATTATTCTCCAACAAAATTCTAAAACGATGTACAAAAAAATACTAATTTTTCATTTGGAAAAGTCATTGAGCGCAAATCTGTATGATACTTTATGTGCAAAATGTTCAATACAGTAGCACACCCAAACGTGTATAACTTTAAGCTCTGATGAATAAGTCTGCACGAAAAGTCTCAGGGACGAACCAGTTTTGGGGCGAGAAGACCCGCAACGACATGCGCTTCCTTATTATGTTATATATGATCAAAATCCGTGAACAGATTGCAGGTCAATTATTGTAAATATATGAAGATTTATACAGCTTGTTTGAAGTGGCATTGGCATTCAAGAGAAAGATCCTTAAAGATGTCTTACGACTTCTTATTCGCACATCGAATCACATCGCAACCCGGCCTGTTGACGTTTCGTCCATTATTGTAGCAGTGACGTAATGTACCCCAACTCCACCGTGTCGGACTGACAATGGTATATATATATGGAGTTTTCATATCCTCTTAAAAAAAGCTTAAAAATAATTTAGGACAGAGTTGTGACTAGTTTGAGACACAGTTCCTTAGTCGGAACTCTTTGGATATTTCAAAGTTTTGTATTACAGATTTTGGTTTATTTTTGAGAGGAAATGTGAAGATTTAGACTGACTAGACCTACTGATGTATAATTGTGACAGAAACCAGATGTCTTATCAAAAAGCTGTTTAAAGCAGTAATTAAACTCTATAGGTGCGGAATTGGAGTAGTATCATCATGACCATCTATTAAAGGCATATAAATAATATGAAAAAATAAAATAAAAAACTGTCCAATCACAGTTTTAAACCTATAAATTGTGACTTCCAAAAGGAAAGTTAAAATTCAGTATCTGCTTTTACAGTAGCATCTTTGTTAATTAGATTAGTAAATTGTTTACAATCTAACGTTATATTCGTACTATTCATTTGAATCCATCATCCTTGTTCCCTTATGATCACATTACATTAAGTATTTTTGCCAGAGATTTTGACTGTTTTGTTGTTTGTGGTAAAGGACTGTTTACCTACAGGACTTTCATTCCTGCATGGGACTGTTGTCATTTCTGGGGTTTTCACACATGGTGCTATTTTATTTAACCATTGGTGCTTATGCTTGTACCCTGAATCCAGAACAAGACAACACTGGCAAAATGTCCAGCCAAATACTCTATTGTCACGTTTCTTATTTTCAGTTTAAATTACTGACAACAAGTTATTGATCTAGAATTCGGACTATTTCCATATTTCTTTGAAAATCAATTTTACAGCTTCAAAATTTTAAATATCCATCTTTTTTCCTCTGTCTAGCATTCAGGGCAGAACTTGACGATTAGAGAAAGTGAAGTTTTATTTCTACTAAATCTTTATTATAGGGGACCTAACCCAGGATACGATTGTCCTTTTTCTGCGACAGTGGTCTCCCTTGCAATGCTTCACCACACACGAATATTGCCACCGTCAGAACAGTGAATCAGTGTGATAGTATTATGAAAAACCTTGTGAGAAAAGCAGTTCCTTTTCATCAAGAAGTTTAATAGAAAACTTTTTTAAAGCGGTTTGAGAGCACACTTTTTTTTTACAAAAGAATGCGCTTTTATCATCCATGCCACATTCATGAAAAAAAAAACAGTCACGTGACATAGCGAGTCTTTAGAAATCTTTTAAAAACTATTGTTATGAAAGGTACTTAAAAGTTAACCCTTAACCCATTACCACACATTCCCTACTTTTGACGAACCTTAGAAAGAAGCCTTTAGAAAACAATGTGGGAAAAGGAGAAAATGCTGGTAACCAGCATTTTCTCCATTCCCCACTAAGTTTTCTACCCTTCCCAAAACAAATTTCAATTTTTGACTCGCGTTTTTTTCATCGCCTGCAAATGCTTTAAATATTTGGGCAAGTCTATTTTTTTTCCCATTTGGTAATGAGGTTAATTACAGCTCAATAAAAAAGAATGAAACTTTCAAGCCAATTGTAAAATCCCCAAAATTCCTATTTTAGGTAGTATTGGAGAAAAAATATATCTCCTTATCTGACATTATCAATCCAAGACCATACTGCACAGTGAGTTGCTCTAAGCGGTCGGTGGATTAAGTTTCAAACGTACCAGGAAGCACCTGCTGTTCTAAATGACCTACTTTCAAGAAGCATCTGGCAGTGTACCTGTTTTAATTGATAGAAAATGACAGGAATGAGCGGGAAGGGCCCAAACAGACGACACGAATTTTATTTGACAATTGCCGATAAACACCAGTTGATTTCACATCTGCTCCCTTTTGACCCCATTTCGACCTTCCCTTTTCCCCCTTTTACTTGAAATTCTGGATGATCGTTGACCCTTTAAGGACAACTGTGTTTGCCTTTTCGGTCAGTGTGGATCAAAGATCAGACGTGCAGTCTGATCTTCTATCTACACTGACCGCTTTGCAGAGTAATTTTGCTCTAATCCGCAAACGGACCCAGTTATTCTCGTAACTCTTTACCAAACGACAAAATTTTTGGCTTGTCCAAGTAGAGAGCATTTGCAGACGACAAAGTAAAAGCGACTGTTAGGGATAGAAAACATTGTGGGACAAGGAGAAAATGCTGGCTACCAACATATTCTCCTTTTCCTACAATGTTTTCCAAAAGCTTCTTTCTCAACGTCGTCAAAGGTAGGGATTATGTGGTGATGTGTTAACTCATAAGTTGACGCAATATTTTAGACTCAACGAAATATTGGACTTAATGATAACTGAGTGAGCACCGCTGAAATCTTTATGAGCTGGGAAACAGTCCACGTTGGGTCAATGGGCTATCTCAAAGATACGCTCGTAACTGTTGATAACAACATTCATTATCTTGATCTGAAAACTATTTAAAGGTATTAAAAATGTTTATCTTGATTTGAGTGATAAGCATTATTTGGTTCATTCGGAAATACGGCACAATAATTGCATACATGCATCACGTTGGAGTGGGGGTGGGGGTGGGGTTCACACACTGACAGGAGTAATTCAATATTGTTAAAACTATTCTGGAAAACATTCAAAGCATTTATTGACAACAAATTAGGTTTTCGCTGTTGAAAGGATTGTAAATGTCTTTCAAAGTGTAAAAAAAAACCTTTGAGAGAAAATGAGAAAATGCTAGTAAACACGATTTTAAAATGGTTATAACCTCTGGGTGATAACAACTGTGGACTGTGTGGTAAAGAGTTAAATTATTTCATTCTTGCGAAAGGCAGTGTGAACTGTCAGCCACCGAAGTTACCCGTCATCATTACAACGCATGCGCAATGACCCGTGACATACCTGCTGAAGGTAGGCTGCCTACCGATGCCTGTAGCAGGTGACTGTAACAAAGTTATTCTGCCATTATACTCGCACCTGTCTTGTTTATAACCCATTTATCAAAAATGGCCGTACTGCAGTCAAGATATCAACCCATTATCCTTGACTCTTTCGCAGACGACAAATTTTTAGTCTGTATCAAATTCAAAGCAAATGCAGACAACAAAATAAATTATGTTTCATTTCATGATTTTTCTCTGCTATGGGGCAGAGAATATTTTTGGGAAGACAAAAATGCAGCTTACATAAAAAAAGCAGTTCCATACACATTCCTAAAAACAGAATAAAAAGGAACTCTTTCAAAGTAAGCATCTTGTTTAGGATGAGGAATCATGTAGTACCATGGTAAATTAATACCAGCCTACACTCGAGGGAAAGGGAAACAACTCTGCTAGCCTAATACTTTCGTTTATACTTCTCACGAATTCGGGCCGGTTTTCACGCAACTTTCTAAATTTCGTTCCTAATCTTATTATGAATTTAGCATGTAACCCACTTTCGGATTGGCTAAAATCATTTGGTTAAGCCAATCAAAAATTGTGTTACTTTGCTGTCATTTACAGACATTAATTATCAGCCAATCAGTCAGTAAGCAGTTTCAAATCTAAGTAAGCGAGGAGGTTTTTCTATTGTCGGAGATGTTTGTCTTATTTAAGATTCCGTTGTTAAATGTCAGTAATAAAAAAAACCTGCATTGTATATTGAAGTTAAACGATAATAAATAATCGACAGGGTGTGTCCTTGTCATAAGGACGTCGCGGTGAACTCTGGGAAATGAACATGTGCATTTGCACATCTGTGATATTGAAGTGTAAAAGGTCAATTTAAAATAATTCATCCTTAGTGTGCTAAGCGCAATTCAAAGAAATTTTACGGACAGTGTAGATCCAAGATCAGACTGCACGTTCTGTGCAGTCTGATCTTGGATCTACAATGTCCGATTGGGATATATCGTTTCCCCCTAAAATACCTTTGAAACAGTAAAATTAGGTTTTTTACTATCATTTTGAAAATTTCATTTAACTTATTTGGATGGATAAAGGTCAAAAGCCCACGCGCCGCTAGAAACATCTGGCAGGAAAGGCAGACAATGCTGATACTTCACGGTGCATGTCGTGTGGCGTTCTTAATGACTTGTCAGCTACACACCCCCACTGTCGTCTTATTGATTGATTGATTGCCGCTTGTCGCCATTAGTTTGAGCGGATTTATGATATCACTTCCGGTAGGCAATAGAACCCGATAGAGTAGATTCAAGGTTAGACTGAGCGTTCTGTGCAGTCTGATCTTGATCTGTATTGTTTACATAAGCTACTTAGATTTTACTAGGGTTCATGTACTAGTGCCTAGGTTACTATCAATCAATCGAGCGGTTTGCAGCTCCACTGTTGGATTAACTTTTACATCTAAGCAATCTTGTAAACAAAGTGATCGATCCATTCAACAATACATGTATTTGAGTACTTAACTTTGGTTTTGCTTCTAGCAGGGCTTGCAAAAGTGGGCATAGCTGGCTCTTTGTTTTGTCAGACGGACAAATAGACGGACAAAAAGACCGAAAGATGGAGTTAAGTTGTTAAATGGCTAAATGGTGGTTTACTCCGCTTGCAGCATTATTGAAATTTGAAGTTATATCATAGTGACAGCTCACATATTCATGTTTTTGCTAAATTTTACAAGTGTTAGGCTGCAGCTCTGAAGTGTATTGCCCAAAGGCACTCCCACTTATGGCAGTCCTCTGTCTCTCCCTCCCTCGAGCACGAATAATTTTGATGGTGACTTTGTAGGCTTAAGGTCCCTCCGTACTCTGGGCATATTTGGTATGAACCATCAGAGAGAAAGAATCGGATACAAGGAAATCCGTGTACAAGCCCCTAGCTTTTCTTTGAAAAGACCTCCTTGGATCTTTAACGTGCCCGGTGTAAAGCACCGATTCACGCGAGGCTTTCTCTAGGTTCCAAACTAGTTCAACTCTAGTTGGGTGGGAAACACAAGGTGTCTGAGAGTGGTCCTGGTTAGGCCGGATATCGAACCTCGGGCCTCAGGATTGACAGTCCAGCGCTTTACCACTGCACTACCGGTCCAGCCCGCGACTTTTGAGCACACCTTTATACACAGAGAAGCAAACAGTCAAACAAACTAACTGTCTTGTATATTCATTGATTGAATATCGTGTTAGTAATTACAGAATACGTTGTTGATATATTGGTTCAACCAACACGGTCGCTGCTAACAGCTGTCTCCAATAACTCATGTTTATTGTACGACCAGGGTAGACATTCATCAAACATTCTAAACCCTTCACCAGCTAAGCGCGACCCACTGACCATTTGCGGACAGTGTAGATCCAAGATCAGACTGCACAGAACGTGCAGTCTGATCTTGGATCTACACTGTCCTATGTTGAGTAACCTTTCTACAAAAGATACCTTATAAAAGCTAAATTTGAGTTTTTACGATCGGGTTAAAAGTTTCATGTTATTTATTTAGCGGGATATGGATTAACCTGCTGAGCCCGACTCACTGACCTTTTCCGGACAATGTAGATCAAGATCAGACCGCACAGGTATTAATTCTCGATAAACTACTGAACATCATGAAGTAAGTGAATTTCTTTGCCCGAACTTTTCTCCAATGAGTGCATTAGTCTTAAACCGTGTCAATGCCAACAGTTCTGCTTGAAGAAATACCGGTAGGAAAAAAGCACAAAGCTAGTTTGAAGAAATCATTCAACCGACTCCGATAAGCTGACACATCGACAGACAGGCAGTCAGGCAGTCAGACAGACAGACAGGCAGGCAGGCAGGCCAGAACAGATAAATATACAAACAGAGAAAACGTCTGTTTGAGAACATTCAGCTATTT
Organism: Tridacna crocea; assembly: GCA_943736015.1. Lineage (NCBI taxonomy): Eukaryota > Metazoa > Mollusca > Bivalvia > Cardiida > Cardiidae > Tridacna > Tridacna crocea. Next base: position 75,549,329 of record OX031056.1, on the reverse strand, counting down.
CAGCATTTCGTTTACTTGAGTAAGCATTGTGGAAAGCAATTTTGTTACAGATGAAATTGTAGTGCAAAAATCTATGTCACAAAAGTGGATCAAACGGCGTACAAGACATTAACGGGTCCATTTGAGACACGATCCCCTGGTTGTTACGAATATAGACGTCAGAATCACACGGCAAAGGGGAACAAGCTGTGGCATTCGAAGTTTGAAACATAGAACGTCAATTTTAAATATACTCACTCAAGTACGCGAGCACTTTGCATAGATCATCTTATTTGCATTAATTAAAGGGAGATAATACAACGAACGTCAGCTTTGAATATACCCAAACAAGTACGCAAGCACTTTGCATAGGTTATCTTATTTGCATTAATTAAAGGGAGATAATAATGCTAGCCATTTCAGCAGTGTTCTTTCGTCGTTTATTCATCGTTTTAACCCTTTGCCAAATCACAAATTTTTGATTTTCTTAACAGAAAGCATTTGTAGACGACAAAATGAACGTAATGAAAAATTTGAAATTTGTTTTTGGGAAGAGTTGAAAGCAATGTCGGAAAAGGAAAAAAATGCTGATATCCAGCATTTTTTTCCTTTTCTACATTGTTCTTAAAATCCCTTTCTTGTTTTTCTATGGGTCTTTTAAACACGAGATTGTTTGGGAAAGGATTAAAATTAATTCTGTTTTTTGAAACAGCCGTTCTGTTTGATAATCCATATTGTTTTTTTTTTCCTCTAGTTCAAGATGGCAGATCGGCAATCATTTGAACAGATCTCGTTTTTATCCCAGAAGCTGTTTAGCGCGACTCAAGTACTTTTTAGCGGACATTATAGATCAAGATCAGACTGCACAGAACATGCAGTCTGATCTTTGATCTGCACTGTCCGATAAGGGGGATATATTTCCTGCTAAAAATATCTTTAAAAATAGCTAATTTTAGGTTTTTATTATCGGCTTCTAAAGGTTTCATTTCATCTATTAGGCCGGACAAGGGTTAACCATATGCTGCAAAATCAATATAGCTTGCAACCCGCGAAAGAAGGGGCATTCGGAAATTTGCGTAAAATGTCGTCTCGGATCAGCCTGCGCAGTCCGCGCAGGCTGATCCGAGACGACACTTTCCGTTTTTTATGCCATTTTCTGTTTTGCGCAAGTCTACTGCAGCAGAAAATCTAATCAAGTCGTAAAGTGTCGTCTCGGATTAGCCTGCGCGGACTGCACAGGCTGATCCGAGACGACACTTTATGCAAATGGCTGAATGCCCCTTTTTCGCGTGTTGCAGGCCACATTATAATACCGTTGTCTCTAAATTCGTCAACTTATCCTTAATATGCGTACAGCTCCCTTAACCTGCAGTCACCCACTTAAGTTTTTTTTTTCCTGGCTCCCCCCCCCTCCCACCCCCACCTTCGTTTCACCCAGTTTACTATGGAAAACTGAAATATTGTAGACAGAATCAAGTAATAACTAATAATGTGGAAAAATCAGTGTATACCTCTGAGCCGATCTTTTGCACATCTGGGTATCTGTGTGGCTTAGTGGGAAAAATGAAGACTCGTAATCTGGAAGCTACGGGTTCAAGCCTCGCTGGACGCACTATATTTTTTTCGTACAAGTATCCTTGGACGAGACTTCATATCCCTGGCCTAGTGCAGGTGGAACCCAAAGGTGGACCGGTAGTGTAGGGGTAAAATGCTGGACTATCAATCCTCAAGCCTGAAGTTCGATACACGGCTTAACCAGGACCTCTCTGAGACAACTTTTGTTTCCCACCCAACTAGAGGTAAACTGGTTTGGAACCTAGAGCTAGCCTGGAGTGTATCGGTGCTTTACACTGGGCACGTTAAAGAACCAAGGAGGTCTATTTGAAGAAGAGCTAGGGGCTTGTACCCAGATTTCCTTGTATCCGATTCATTCCTTCTTATGGTCCATACCAAATATCTTTTGAGCACGAAGGGACCTTAATCCTACAAAGTCATCATCATCATCATTATCATCATCATCATGTGAAACCAAGAACACACTTGACTACGTGAGCTTTGGTCGTGATATGACTGAAATATTGTTGAAAGCAGTGTTATCACCGATACCTCGAACAACCTAATGATACAAAGCCGATTCCCGTGTCACATTCTGGGTCGAGGCTTCATATCGTCGGTTTAGTTCAAAAACTTCGTAACTGCAGCTTGTTACAAGCTGTAGTTACGAGGTTATAGAAGTCAACCGACGATATACTACTTCAGCTCTCACTCCATTACATCATTTTCTCCATTATCGACGATTTTTTTCAAAATCCATTTTTTCCTAGGGTCACTAAAAATCCGGTTTTGTTTGAAAAAGGGTAACACCAAGAGGATCTCGCCAAGGATATCGATTGTCAGACGTGAACAAGCATCAGTCTGCATCATTTTACCGATTTATCTTCAAAATGAAACATTTTGTCAAGTCCCTTTTATAGATATAATGAGCCCTGTTTTGTGAAAAGGGGGCTTAATGCATCTGCGAAAAGTATCGACCCAGGTCAGCCTGCGCAGTCCGCGCAGGCTGACCTGGGCCGATGCTTTTCGCTATTAGTCATTTTTCTGAATGTCAAAGGACCGTTCTGCCTTGGGATTTGGCCATTTGTAAGAGAAAATGGACGGAATGGTTCCATATTCATGTAATCACCTGCAACGGTATATAGTGTATTACGGAAGATACACTAAGCCCCCTTTTGCCAGAGCGTGTCTCATACAGAACTGCATGTGTCTGTTTTCACGACCCAGTCTAGTCTGGTATCAGTCCTTTAAATAGAGAATTTTCATTAAAACGAAATCATCAAGTGCAAAACTGCAAAACAAATACCAGTACTCTTGTGTTCTCACTAATCTGAATGTATGATTTAGCGCCTGTTTTTCAGAAAAAGGGCAAATAACAAAACATAATTCTGTGAGTTTGATGTAGTTGTGTACCTTGTTTATTAGAATGACTTAAGATAGTAGACTCGTAACACAGCATGGAATAAAATTTCTTGATAGTTGATAAATATATTATACAGATATAATACTTTTGCACAATTTCTAATCGACTAGAAATTCCTAAAAAGCAGCGCCGTCCAAAAGGCAAGTCGTTCAGGGCAAAGGGTTCAAAAGGAAAAATATTGTTTTTTGACACACGAAGCCAAACACATGGAGCAGAATTCGATTTCGGAAGGCGGTTTCCAGATGTGGAAACTAAATAACTTTGTTCAATGATTATTGTCATCGCTTGTGATCGAGTGCGGCCTGCCAAAGTCATAAAAGAAAAAAAAATCGATTCCCATCCTAGAATCCTGTTTATTACCAAATAGACTTTAACTGTTTAGCAGACGAGAAAATCTTTAGATTTTTTTTCCAAATTGGAAGCTCCTGCAGACGACATTATTCAATGTGGCTCAAGTGGTGCAAATTTTATTTGAGAGGGTAGAAAACATTGTGGGAAAAACGAAAATGCTGGTTACCAGCATTTTCTCCTTTTCCCAAATTGTTTCCATAAAGCTTCTTTCCCTGGATCGATAAATATTGGCATTTTTCGGTTAGGAGTTGTCTTTCAAATTGGGTGCATTTGCAGAAGACAAATATAACGTAGCTCAAATGGGTGTAGGACAAAAGCCCACTAGAACAAAACCTCACTAGGACAAAAGCCCACCAGGAAAAAAGCCTATTAGGAAAAAAGCCCTCTGGGAAAAAGTCCGCTAAGACAAACGCCCACTAAGATAAAAGTCCACTAGGACAAAAGCCCACTGAGACAAAGGCCAATCAGAAAAAAAGCCCACTTGGACAAATAGCCAATTAGAACAACAGCCCACTATGACAAAAGCCTACTGGGACAAAAGCTGACAAGGACAAACGCCCACTGAGACAAAAGCAGCCCACTGGGACAAAAACCAACTAGAACAAAAGCCCACTAGGACAAAAGCCCACTGGACAAAAGCCCAATAGGACAAAAGCCAACTAGAAAAAAATCCCATTGTGACAAAAGTAGTCCACTTGGACAAAGACCAACTAGAACAAAAGCCCACTAGGCCCAAAACAAATCACTGGACAAAAGCCCACAGGACAAAAGCCCCCTGGGACAAAAACCCACGAAAACAAAAGCCCACTAAGTCAAAATGGCCACTAGGACAAAAGCTCACTGAGACAAAACAGCCCATTGGGACCAAAGCCAATTAGAACAAAAGCCCACTAGGACAAATGCCCACTGGGACAAAAGCCCAGTGATACAAATGCCAACTAGGACAAAAGCACACTAGGACAAAAGCCCACTGGACAAAAGTCCACAGATACAAAAGCCTGCTGGGACAAAAACCCACCAGGAAAAACACCTACCTTTAGTTATAGGCATGAATTTAATGTAAAAAGATTCGTATACATGTATATGACATAACTTGTCTTTAGAAGGGTAGAAAATATTATGTAAAAAGCAGAAATTATGACGATAAGCGGCATTTTCTCCTTCTCTATCATTGTTTTCAAAAGTGCAGCATTTTCTTACATTTTTTTCAAAAGTCCTCTTTCACATGGCTGTATAGAAATGTTGCAGAGAATTAAACATTGAGAAGGAAGAAAAGCAATTTGATTATTCTGATCGTTAAATCTCTAATGTGCTTTTTCATGCAAAAATGACTAAAGAAAAATGATTTTCTGACACTTTTTTTAATAAGCAGTGGGCTTTTGTCCTTCCTGTCAAAATTAGCAGTGGGCTTTTGTCGTAGTGCATTTTGTCCCAGTGGGCTTTTGTCCTCTCTGTCAAAATTAGCAGTGTGCTTTTATCCAATGGGCTTTTGTCCCAGTGAGCTTTTTTCCCCAGTGGGCTTTCGTCCATTTCCCGGCTTAAACGATGGCACATGCATTTGTATCAGAAAGGATAAAAAACTTTGTGGGAAATTGGAAAACAAAGGGGTGGTTTGAGGGTTTATAGCAAATCAAAGGCCTTTTGCCGACAGTGTAGGGTAAGATCAGACATCGCAGAACGTCTGATCTTTGATCAACACTGTCCAAAAAGGAGATTGTTTTCCTAAAGATAACTTTGAAATAAAAAAAAAAAAAAAATGGGTTTTCGACTTTTCGTCTATTGGCTTGAAAGCTTCATTTTCCTGATGACGATGAAGACGACACCATGACTACATAGACCTTTTCTTCGAAAACAGGCTAGCTATAAACCATTAAACTGGCACGACTCGAAAAAGGCAACGAAAGCACCTTCAGACGACAATTCTTGTTGTAGCCTGTATACGGTTGTATGAGTATTTAGCTGGATTACATAGGTGTTTTGAAAATTTCTTGCACAACTGCATTACTTTGTACATGTAACTTGTTACAGAGTAGAAAATGTGGCAAAATTCAAAATTATTCCGCCAACTATCGATAAAACCATTTGGTTTAGCCAATCAGAAGTTCTGTTACTTTTTAGATCTATAATTAGACTAAGTTGTCTAATACGGACTCTGTAAGCCGCGTTACAGTTCCCTTGAAAAATCTGCCATGGCGAGAATAAAACCCAGGACCTCTAGGTCCCAAGGCGATTGCTGTGCCAAGTCGCTTCTTAACCGCTATTTAACAAGGCAGTAGAAACGTCCTCTTATACAAACACAAGCTATACATTTATATCTATCGGTAGGATAGACTAGTATGCTACAGCTTCATATATAAAATGAATGGCGTTATTATTTTTTTTGCCAAGTACTTATAAAGAATTTGAGTCAGTAGCAGAATTTTTCCGCGGTAAAATGGGTGTCGGTCTACAGTCTAACGCCGTCAAGGTGTATCAGCAACTATACCCTATCTGCTTTAAAAGTTTAACAGGTGGCTATACATAACGCTGTAAACTATATTAAAATACCTGACGGTGTAAAGCGCATTACTGCGTTAATAGTATTTGTCAAACCCTCGTTTCAATAATATTGAATAAACCGCTCAGACATCGTGGAACCACTAATGTGTCAACAAGGTACAAAATAAATTCTTTCGCTGTTGTGAAAAAAAATATGGTCGGTCGGGAGAGATTTATCTTTCGATGTTGTGTTCGAGTTTAGACAGATTTTTTTTTTGCACCAGTATTTGAAATTATTAACTCTTGCAAACGATAAATTAATCTTTATCTTGTTTCTAGTAAAAAAAAGGAATCTGAAGTTTAAGTTGCTCACAACAATGTTTTAAAACATTTACTTATGAAATTTTAACAGTTTTAATTTGATTACGTATTACTCATGTTTTTTCTCTTAAAAGCAGCAGGTTTGCTTTGGATGAATACGTTGAAAGAAATTTGATATAAGAAATTAGAAAAAAAAAATAAAAGAATACATATCGTTTAAAAAAAAAAGAAGAGAAAAAAGACGTATTCGAAAAGATTTGTGAAGAATCAAGAAAACTTTGATATTGGTTCCATTTGTCAACATCGTCTCTTGGAATGCGCACGAACACTGGAAACATCCCATCCCCATTTACTATCCTTTAGAAACGTCAATACAACTCAATACTTTCAGATGAAGTTTCCTTGATAAAGTATAAGATAAAGTGACAAACAAAAAAATGAAGATTGCCTTTACAGTTTAAATGCCAATCAAAATGACAAACACGATAGAAATCTCACAGAGAATGGCGAAAATATAATTGAAACAAATCTCATGCAACGTGACGAAAAGTGCGCAAGATCCGAAAATTCTTCCGCAAAAATGACAGAAAAATGGCATGTTGAAATACACTGGGTGAGGCCATCGATCATGGAAATACTGTTTTTCTATTGAAAATGTCTTCACTTGCTAATAGCCTTCTATTGGCGCAATGATACAAAATTTGTTTACCGATCACTTGGTCCTGAGCTTTTTCGTTCCAAAACCAGTTCGTCCCATGGCTTGTTCATCCCATGAAATCTGCATGCTACTCCATTTGATTGGGCATGAATATTTACAGATCGAAATAATTGATTGTAATGTTGGAATTAAATGTTATCGGCCAAAGATATTTCAAAACCATATTTTTCAGGTACAATCTTAATTCTATTGAATATATTCACATGGTTTCTATTTCTATCCATCACACATCGTACTGTCAAGGGACGTTACTCCTAACTCCTCCTAATGATCAAAGGGAGACCACCAATGTACAAATAATTCTTACTTCGTCATGAGATATTTTCCCTTCAACCCAAAAGGTTTTCATTTGCTTAGTTGGTTGATTTTCTAGCCAATATTTGAATTATTTTTCTCTTTTTCTTTTAAATCATTAATAGCACACAACGGCTTCCTTGACAAATACCACTTCAGCGTTCTCAACGCTTTGATTAAAAGATATTGATCACGCCTTACGCAAATTAGACAGTGCGTATTCCTTTCGCTATTCCGAACACTCCGAACATGTTCTAGGTCAATGGAGTATTTCGGAACACCGTGCTGTGTTCTTCAGAACATGTTCTGACTTTTCTAATCCAATCCAGGTGTAGCACACCTGCTGAACGGTTGCTTGGTGATACAAGATGGCTGAAAGACGGACATTTCTTCATGACAAAATTTGCAATTGTTCTTTTTTACGATATGAATGCCATAAAAAGGGGCAAAGTAGACTCGTGTCTACTCTCTGCAGCTAATCATATCCTCAACTAACCAAAACTCTGAGACAATAGCTCTTGAAACAGCCATCATGCCAATGTACCTTCATTTCGATATGGTTTAAAATAATGTTCCGAACTTGCTTTATTCAGAACATACTTCCGGAACAGTGTATTATGGTCTGAAATATGCCTTTCGCACATTCCAGAACAGCATTCCAGAACATAGAACAGGTGAAAGGAATATGTACTATAACACGATTAACTCCCTTGGTATTTTTTGGTCCCAAAACCATTTCGTGGTTAAGACTGACGTTCATGTAATAGGCAACTTTTCAACGCCAGTAAATAAAAAAAAGGCGTCATAATCTATTTATTATCCTCTTCAATGTTCAATTTCCCTCACTTAGAATATAAAGCTTAGGACTCGAAATATTTGATGCGCGACTGTAAGAAATTTTTGAGTCACGGACACTCTGATTACCGTGCGAAGATAAAGAGGATATTTGTTTTTTTTTTCGGTGAAAGATCGAAATTTATTTCATCGAAATTTTATTTTATTGTCCTTTGACAAACAAAAAAATAGCCAATAGCGAAAAAAGTTTCGGCCCAGGTCAGCCTGCGCGAACTTTGGCCGACCCAGGTCGATGCTTTTCACAGATGCATTAAGTCCCCTTGGTTTGGTTATTTCGTTTATATATCGTCGCTACCGGTTGCCCATCTGAGCTACGCCCCCAGAAGACGGTTATTTGTTACGGAGGATAGTGCAAGGAAACAGGTCGAAACTACTGAGAACCTTGCCTGGTTCTTTAACGTGCTCGGCGTATAGCACCGTCACACGGGACCTTGGTTTAATGTCTCATCCGAAAGACTATTAGTAAATTTAATTGGCCAGCAGGGGATTCGAACCCACAACCTGTATCAACCCGAAACGTTATGTTCACGAGTCCTCCGCTCTACCTACTGAGCTATAACGGCTGGTCATTATGTTCCCTTTTCATAGTGCGTGGCTTATATAGTTCATGTTTTTTGATAGGGAAAATTTGCTCAATAAATTAGGCGCCAGTCTTTATGCAAAGCCTGTACTTAAAGAGAAGGACGAAAACAAATCCAGCTCTGTCTTGTTTTCTCTGTGAGAAATGTAAGGGTTGTTATATACAGGTTTCTCTGCACACTTATAATAACCTCAGAATACAATGGGTTGATTCAAAATGTGAGCCAAACTCTGTGAAAGAAAGGAGAAGAAGAAGAAGAAGAGTGAAGAAGAAGAGGCAGAAGAAGGGGAAGAAGAAGAAGAAGAAGAAGAAGAAGAAGATGATGATGATGTAGAAGAAGAAGAAGAAGAAAAGGGAAAGAGGGGAGGAGAAGAGAAGAAGAAGAAAAAAAAGAAGAAGGAGAAGAAGAAGGAGAAGAAGAAGAAGAAGATGATGATGTAGAAGAAGAAGAAGAAGAAGAAGGAGGAGGAGGGGAGAGAGAGAGAGAGAGAGAGAGAGAGAGAGAGAGAGAGAGAGAGAAAGAGAGGCAGGCTAGCTTATTTGCTTACTCTTATATATTATTAAATCATTATTTAATTCTTCTGAGTCTAATAAGATACTCGTATTTACGAGTTAGTATGGCAAAAAATATATAAATTTTTGTTCGCCTATTTCTCACTGGACGCAAACGTACAGATGGGGTACTTTTTCCAGTATTTTACTATTTTAACTTTTCAATTCTTTTAAAAAAAAATAACAAATTGCTCATATCGGTTTCAATTAAAATAATTTTCCTACTCTTGGATTAATAAATCTTTCTCTTAGATTTCTTTCTAGTATATCGTCGGTTATTTCGAAAACTTCGTAACTACAGCTTGTTACAAGCTGTAGTTACGAGGTTTTCGAAGTAAACCGACGGTATAATTATATATACGAAAGATTTGTCTGAAAAAAGGGGTTTATTATTATTGTTAAGGGTAAAAAAACGAATGATTATTCGAAGAAAAAAAGTTCATTAAATCGTCCCAAAGGATTCATTGATTGGGTGCCCAGGCTCTATATAGTATTGCTTCATTTTGATCAATGTTTCGTCGCCATTAGACCCGCGAGAGATTATAAAACAGTGCGATAAGGGGTTAGAAAGATTGAGGAGTGCATGAGTGCAGCGATAGGGAGGTATACACGGGCCATATGTAAATATTGTCGGCGCCAGCATGGCGGAAGAATGCCTATCTGTTCAACAGGTGTTTAACGTTTTACGTCACGTGACACGATTATACGGCGATACTCTACCTTCATCCTTGATCCGAGATAAGGGAGTGAGGCGACATTAATTTGTCTATCGGCGGCAACGCTTTGAGAAATATGTCGTAGTATAAACCAGCTGAATTAGTTTTTCTTTTCGATCTTTCAAGCCAAAAGCTGGCTTTTGTAAGTGTTGGTAATGCCTCATTCTTCTTAAGAAAATAAAAAAAAAAAAACGTAAGCTTTCCTGGAAAAAATCGAAGAAGGGAAGAGAGACATTAAGTGGCACGGTTTCAAAGATTTACATCTGCTATAGAAAACATAAGTATCTAGGCACTTAGCTGCTGTATAGTGCTGATTTAGGCTGGGATTCTTGAAGAATGGCGTTATGAATATAACGAGAGAGAGAGAAAGAGAGAGAGAGAGAGAGAGAGAGAGAGAGATTGCAAGGAGGGGAAAAGATATAAAGACAGACAGACACACAGACTGAGAGACAGAGAAAGGGTAGTGTAGTGAGAGAGAACGAGGGGGGCAAAGAGAGAAAGAGAGAGCAGAAAGAGAGAGCGGCGGAGCAGAGAGAGACAGAGACAGACAGGCCTGATTGATTGACAGACAGACGGACAGGCGTTAAGAGAAATAGAAAGAGGAGCACAGTGTGTCTGGGATGTGTGTGTGGTATTATTGAAATCATTTCAAGGGTCTTTGATTAGGAAAATAACATTGTGGGAAAAAGGAGAAAATGCTGGTTGACCAGCATTTTCTCCTTTTCCCCCAATGTTTTCAAAAAGTTTCCCCCTCGAAGAAAGCATTAGATAATGGATGAATAAAACGAGTCATCGACTCCTGATCATGTTTGTCCGTCACCCACACCATCGCTATGCAAAGAAAATTAATACCGTACATTTTGTTAAAATGTAAAAAAGGAAATACCAACTAGACTTTGATCTTATGTGATACGATCGGAGAGGGTCGGCCCGCCCGGTAACGTGGCGCCAGGAAATTTAATGATATGTGATAATTTAGAAAAAAAATCTCATCGCGACAATGTCTGTTTGAAAAAAAAAAAATCTACATATATTTGACTCAGTTTTACGTGTAGGAGACCTATGTGATCTTGTACATGACCATCAATAAAAACATCGTGGAAGAGGGAGAAATTGTTCCTAATTAACATATCTTCCTGTTGCTATAATGTTTCCACACAATATTAATGCAATGAATTTCAAATCACGTTGGTCATCTATATAATTCACATGAACTTTTTCAAAATGATTTGTTGTTATGCTTATTTAACACTTTACCCATAAGGCATATTTCTATGGTATCTCTAATTGACCCTAAATAACAGCAAGGATGAAGCCGTTTCTTATGTGTATATATGATGCCTTTTGATAGTGTGGAAAACATTGTGGCAAAAGGTGAAATTGCTCATTTTCCAAAATCTCCTACAAACAATGCGTAGAAGTGAGTATTTATGGAGTAAAGGGTTAAGAAGTTAACCCTTTACCATACAATTCCGTGTTGTAGCCCTTTACCACACAATTCCGACTTTTGCATTCCCGAGAAAGAAGCCGTTTGAAAACATTGTAGGAAAAGGAGAAAATGCTGGTAACCAGCATTTTCTCCTTTTCCCACAATGTTTTTTTTTTTTACCCTATCAAAGAAAAATTGGACAGTTTGAGGCACACTGAAATTGTCGTTTGCAAATGCTTTCAATTTGGACTGGGCTAAAATTTTGCCGTCTTTTTAAGGGTTAACGAAGTAAAAGAGAAAGGCATTTCAAAATATTTTGAGAGAAGAATAAAAATTCAACGGTAGTGACCAGTATTCTCTTCTTTTCCACACAATGTTTTCTATACTTTCAAAGACAAATTCCATGGTTTGAGTAATTTCTAGAAACTCGTCTTCGAATGTGTTCGATTAACGTAAGTCAGACAAACAAAATTTTGTTGTTTCGTAATAGGTGAACTCATTACTGGTTACAAGTAATATTTTCTTTATCAAAAATATTTTTTCCGAGCCCTTTTCACCTCTAACGTTGAAATACGGTATTGTATGGTCAAGGGTTAACTGAAAAGAGCAATGAGATGACAGTCACTTGCAGACAAAAAATGATTTCATTATTGTTGAAAAAAATGGCAGGTGAAGTCGCCTGGCTTATGATAATGATGATAACGTTTTCATTATCTCCGCCATCTGTTAATATTTGTTTCTGCCATGTTTTGTAGGACATCTTTTAAATTCATTTACTCTTTACCAGCAATCCCATGGCGTCTTTAAAAGACATAACGTATTATTACACTGCAAATGAACTTCTCCTGATCTGATTGGATAATATGCCCCGAACATATATATCATGTATACTGGCAAAACCAACGCAAAAGCAGTTTCCCTTTCGGAAGCCCCGTATACATGACTACACTGTCAACGCAACATCCAAAATGGCGTCGTCGATCAAGATTAACATCAAGATAATGCGCCAAGTTGCACGTTTTAGAACGTATTACCAAGATTTTAGTTACGTCACTTCGTAGTGACGTCAGTTTTCAATAAATTGGGGCACTCAGAAGGGAAATTCTACTTCGTCTGCGTACTTTATTAGTTGTACGGTTAGGTGAGGTGGCGACATGATTCACCACAGCCGTGAACAAGTTTCCAAGTCCCCTGCCATCTCATGAATTTACAACGAATTTAATATGCTGTATCTATGTCAAATTCTATAATCACAAAATATTTAATATGGGCTCAAAACCACAAAATCTCTCCAAAAAAAAATGGTCAAAACGTCCTACTTTGTACTTCCAGCTGGCCAAAACGTCCGTGGCCAAAACGTCCATAGCGAAAACGTCCTTGGCCAAAACGTCCCGGCCAAAACGTCCGTGGTCAAAACGTCTGTGGCCAAAACGCCCTGGCCAAAACGTCCGTGGCCAAAACGTCTGTGGCCGAAACGTCCGTGGCCAAAACGTCCTGGCCAAAACGTCAGGACCAAAACGTCCTACATTCGATCAAATGAGAAAGCAGTCGCCACGATGATATAAACAGTTGACAGTGACCTTAAAATCCACTATGTTACAACGGGGATAGAAGACTGGCTGTCATAAACTATGATGCGAAACAATCGGAGATGTATGACTTAGTGATAAAATTCGGTTATTTCAAAGATTTTCATCATGAAGAAAAAGGACGAAAGAATCTGTGAAAATGCCATGAAAGCTGCCATTACCACGAAGAATACTAAACTGATCACTCTTTTAAGATTCTCAATTTTTCACAGCGTTTACTTCACGTCGTCTTTCACTCCGCGCCAACAGCGTTACTGATAGTCTATCAAGTAAAGAGTGTGAACTCTTAGCATACGACAAAAAATTTAGAACAGACGGAATTTGAAAGTATTGGCAGACGACAAATAAAATTCTTTTGAAATGAAGAGAACTATCTTTGAAAGTGTAGAAAACCATGTGGGAAAAGCAGAAAAAATCGTTGGTTACACGGCATGCACCAACAACGTTACCGATAATCTACAAGGTAAAGAGTGAAATCTTACCAAACGACAAAATTTTTAGTTTGGTTCAAATTGAAAGCATTTGCAGACGACAAAATAAAATTCTCCAGAAATGAAGGTCACTTCTGTGAAAGTTTAGAAAACCTTGTGGGAAAAGGAGAAAATGCTGGTTACCAGCATTTTCTCCTTTTCCCACAAGGTTTTCTAACGGCTATTTCCTCGAGATCGTTAAAATTCGAGATGGTGTGGTATTTCGTGCGGTAAAGAGTGTTAAACGTGTGATAGGTAAACACCTGTCTGCTTGCAAGGCGCCAGCGAGGCGGTATGTCATGGATTGTTAACTATAAAGTGTACCATACTTCAACCACCTTTCACCTCACTTCTCCCGAGTTAAAGGAGTAAGTGCCTACTTTAAGCATTTCAAGCCTTCTTGTCTTTCATCGATCGTGCATCTTTATATTTAACTTTTTTTTTTCTTCTTTTACGTCGATTGTGCATGTCATGACCATCCCTTTCTGGCAGCATATATTGGTTTTCTCCTATTTAAGGGATTGGAATTATGGGAAAATTAGTCTAGTGTCTTTCCTACCTTTAATTTAAAGATTCACGATTATTAATATCGCTGTGTATGTCATGATTATTATCGTCATAATTAGAATTGTCGATTTTTTGCCGCTGTGTCACACTAGTTAGGGTTTGAAAGATTTCTTCTCCCTGAAACGTTAAATCGCGTTGTCTGCGCATGTCATATTCTTCGAAGATTCGACCTGTCTGCTATGACGCATCACCCATCCCCTGATGCTCCCGAAAAGTAGGACTTAAACCGAAGCTATAAGTCTATTACAAAAGTATGTAGGGACTGTTTTTAATAAATGGCCGATGCATGGGTTACATGCTAGCCGATCATAGCTGAATGAATGGCACCAGGTAGCGTTTTGTTGACTAAAAGTTAATTTCATCATGAAATTCAAAGTAATGGTTGTTGTTATGAAAAATTAGTCCGCTTCTGTACCCAGAATGCCTAAATTAGATTTGTAGAATGCCATCTAGCGGGAGAGGATGCTTTAATCGAGTTCAGCATCCGCCGGCCCATTCGGGCGATTCTTTGATCAAGTCCTATAGCTTGATGTGTACCTACGCGGTACATTTCTCCGCCGGAAGTCAATCGCTCTTAACCGTTCGCCGGAAGTCAACCGTTCTTAAATCGTACTTCCTTAGAAGGAAAAAAAAGACTATTCACAACTAATCACAATTTTCTACCAAAATCGTTTTAAATACATTTCTGTTGACAAACAGTTTGACAAACAGTTTGTACCATCTTCTCCTCCAACTGTCTTGGGAGAAAGTTTGCCTCAAACGGGTATCGAAAACAAAGCTACCATGTCTCGAGTCAGATGAGCAAACAACTGAACTTACCAGCCGGGCTTTACCCTTTCCTGCTCAGTAAGTAAAATAAAACTTTTGAATCAATAATAAAAAGGCAGATTAACCCTTTACCAGACGAAAACAATTTAGCCTTGTCCAAATTGAAAGCATTTGCAGACGACAATTTCAATGTGGCTCAAATGGTGCAATTTTTCCTCGATAGGGTACAAAACATTGTGGAAAAAGGAGAAAGTGCTGATTACCAGCATTTTTCTCCTTTTTCCACAATGTTTTCAAAAGGTTTCTTTTCCAGGGGCGTCAAAAAGTCGTCATTGTGCGGTTAATAGTTAATCCTATTTTAACCTTTTCATTTGGAAGAAAATACCTTCTAATCGGACAGTGTAGATCCAAGATCAGACTGCACGTTTTGTGCAGTCTGATCTTGATCTTCACTGTCCGCAGAAAGGTCAGTGAGTCGCAATAAGCAGCCTTAGAGTGAGGAGTCAAACCGAGGCTGTCTTGAAAGCATTATTCCGTTGCAGCATTCACAGAGAAATAATCATATATTATACTTTTACCTATAGACAGTAACCAGGTAGGCACATTCCAGTTACATAAGAAATTCTGTGGAGCAGGTGTGTATAGCAGGTAAATATGAGGTGTTTAAATAAAAAGACAAGAAATAACAATCGAGTTAATACTCTGTAAAAAGGAGGTTTGACCCTTCACCAAACAATCCCTGGTTTTTACGGCCCAGAGGAAGAAGCCTTCTGAAAACATTGTGGGAAAGGGGGAAAATGCTGGTAACCGGCATTTTCTCCTTTTCCCACAATGGTTTTTACACTTCTAAAGTGAAGTTTCAATTTTTGAGTTACATTCATTTTGTCTTATGCAAGAGCTTTCAATTTGGACCAGTCTAAAATTTTGTCGTTTGGTAAAGAGTTAATGCATCTGCCAAAAAAAAAAAAAGTTGCGACTCGGGTCAGCCTGCGCAATCCGCGCAGGCTGACCCGAGTCGAAACTTTTTTGCTATCGGTGAATTTTCTGCGTTACAAAGGAGCAGTCTGCCTCCTGATTCTTTCGGATTTTAGAGAAATATGGATGTTTTGGATCAATAGGTATATATAGACGATGACTTACAAAGTATATTACAACAAGATAATGCATTAAGCCCCTTTTTCAGGAGTATGTCTGTTACACGTTGTCAAGCATTTATTTAACCCTTTACTGAACAATCTCCGGATTTTACGACTCTGAGATAGAAGCCTTTTAAAAACATTTTGGGAAAAGGAGAAAATGCTGGTAACCAGCATTTTCTCCTATTCCCACAATGTTTTTTACCCTGCTGGAAACCAGTTTCCATTTTTCGTTACGTTTATTTTGTCGTCTGCAAGTGCTTTCAATTTGGACCAGTCTAAAATTTTGTCGTTTGCCAAAGAGTTAAACTTTGTACAAGATGCAGATGGGTTTCCTTGAATTCTAAGAAATGTACGATCCTTTCTACCAATTTAATTGCTTATTGCTTTGACTTTTAATCCTTTATTCTTTACCAAAAGGACAAATTTTTAGACTAGTCCAAGCTGGAAGCATTTGCAGACGACAAGATAAACGTAACTCAAAAAGTGAAACTTGACTTCAGAAGAACAGAAAAGATTGTAACTCAAAAATTGAAACTTGACTTCAGAAGAACAGAAAAGATTGTTGGAAATGGAGAAAATTCTGTTTACCAGCATTTTCTCCTTTTCCCACAATGTTTTCAGCAGGCTTCTTCTTCTGGGTCGTAAAAACCAGGGACTGTTTGGTAAAAGGGTTAATAGACAAATATATATCTTAGATTTGTCCAAATTCAGAGTATTTGTAGACGACACAATAAATGTGACTCAAAAACTGCAATTTGTTTTTGGGTGGGTTGAAATCATTGTAGGAAAAGGCAAAACGCTGATTTTCAGCATTTCTTCCTCTTCCAACGACATTTTTAAATGCTTTAAGATCCGATTAAAACTCTAGATTGTGAGGTAAAGGGTTTCACCCTCAACCACATGGCAAAATTTTAAAACCATCCAAATCGAAGTATTTGCAAACGACAGTATAAATGTCACCATAGAATTCGAGTTTGGTTTCGGATGGTTGAAAGACTTAGTAGGAAATGAAGCATTTTCTCCTTTCCCCACAATGTTTTCCATAATTATGCTTCCTTTTCAGGGTCGTTAAAGCTCAGAGTTGTGTGGTGGAGGGTTTGAAATGAAAATGAGACCCAAATTTGTCTTTGAACTTCTTTGCCTTCAAGCCGTGGATTCTTATTTCCACAATATAAGCTGTTACGTATCAAATGAATTATTTTATTGTTACAATGCTAGTTTATAATGTACTCATGTGTACAGCGCCATCATTCGACGCGAAACCTACAATGGTACTTTATGGCGTTGAAGCCGTCGATTCATTATGAATCGTTTGTATACGACAAATCAAATGTAATGCCAATGATGGTTTTTGCACGTTTATGAAGGGGCAGACAACACTGTGGGAAAAGGAGAAAATGCTGGTTACCAGCATTTTCTCCTTTTCCTACAGTGTTTTCAAAAGCCGTCTTTCCCAGCATCGTAAAAACCAGGGATTGTTTGGGAAAGGGTTGATATGAACTCTCGGGTGTACAATGATTTGGGGTGACCAGCCCGAATACCCCAGCTGGTAGAGTGTCAAGGTCATGAACGTGATGTTTAGGTTCACTTTAGGATGTGGGTTCTATTCCCACGGCTGGCTATGTAAAATTCCGAATAGTCTTTCGAATGAAACTTTAAACCGAGATGCCGTGTGACAGTGCCAAACACCGAGCACCTTAATCCTTTACCCCATAAGGCATTTCTATGGTATCTCTAACTGACCCTAAATAACAGCAAGGATGAAGCCGTTTCTTATGTGTGTATTTGACACCTTTTGATAGTGTAGAAAACATTGTGGCAAAAGGTGAAATTGCTCGTCACGAGCAATTTCACCTTTTGCCACAATGTTTTCCAAAGGCTCTTACAAGCAATGCATAGAAATGAGTATCTATGGAGTAAAGGGTTAAGGAACTAGGCGTAACTTAAGATGGGTTTCGTCCTGTATCTGCACTATCCCTCGTATATACTAACAGCCTCCGGGGGTGTCATCTGTATGGGCAACCGGAGGCGACAATAGATAAACGCAAAATTGATCAATCAATAACAGATTGGTCCTTTTACCTTTCTTCCTTTATCATTGGTTCCTCTTGGCATGTTGCGAGAAATATAATTTAGTTTATGATACACATGTACCAGTGTTTATAAGGATTCCTTATAGTTCTCGAATGTACAATAACCGGCCGATTAGCTGAATAGGTAGAGCGTAGGACTCGTGAACACAATGTTTCGGGTCTCTACAGGTTGTGGGTTCGATTCCCCGGCTGGCCAACTAAAACATTATTAATAGTCTTTCGGATGAGACGTTTAACCGGGGTCCCGTGTGACGGTGCTATACACCGAGCACGTTAAAGAACCAGGCGGAATTCTCAGTAGTTTCGTCCTGTATCCTTGCACTATCCCCCGTAACAACTAACCGTCTTCTGGGGGCGTCGCTCAGATGGGCAACCGGTAGAGACGATAAATAAACGAAAATAATCAATCGAGTGTAGAATGATTTTGGATGACCAACTCGAATAGCTCAGCTGGTAGAGTGTCTGAGTCATGGACGAGATGTTTAGGGTCACTTGAGAGTGTAGGTTCGATCCCCACAGCTGGCCATCTAAAATTACAAATAGTCTTTTGGATAAGACTTTAAACCGAGGTGCCGATTGATAGTGCTAGACACCGAGCACCTTTAACCTTTCCCAAACAATCCCTGGTTTTTACCACCCTGAGATAGAAGCCTTATGAAAACTTTGTGGGAAAAGGAGAAAATGCTGGTAACCAGCATTTTCTCCTTTTTCTACAATGTTTTTCTACCCCACTGGAAATAAATTTCAATTTTTGAGTTACGTTTATTTTGTCGTCTGCAAGTGCTTTCTATTTCGACCAGTCTAAAATTTGGTCGTTTCGTAAAAAGTTAAAAGGTATTTATTGTTTCTCTTTGTTTTCCTAAATCTATCAGATGGTCAGATTATTAATGGCGGAATCAGCCAGAACTGTAATGAATATACTTTCCAGCAAATTCTGAATAACAAAAACACAACTATATTTTCTGAAACAAAAGGAGGGAATATTTTTCCCCATAAAACGCTGCGAGTTGTAAACAGTAACAGGTATTGCCGATTCCGTCAAATCAACTTTTTTTCAGCAATAATTACTCGCCACATTCACGATCGAAATGCTCTGGCAACCGTTCAAACACGATATTTGCCGTTTTCCTTTTCTCCAATTTTTGGATCCCCAACACGATTTCTAAATACGTAGCCGTTATTTTGAAAGCCTTTTGTCCCCCAATTTGGAACCAGTATTGAAGAAGTAAATGGACAAAAAAGAAAATGCACAAAAGATTTAAAATGCAATATAATTATGTTATCAAATAGACGCTCATTAAGCAGTTGTACGGTTTAGAGCGCCTATAGGATAAAGAGTCGTATTTCGCACTCAGAGAGAAAATTCAATATGGCGTCCAAACATCTGGCTCACAATATTGATGTTCTACAACCATGCAAACTGGAACGCTGACAGATATTTTTCTCTCTCCAGTAGCAAAGCGCAACAGCGTTAGAAACGCGGGAATAATGCAGAGTTGTTTTCATTCTCTCTCTGCGGGACTGACTGTCGCGTCATCTTAAAAGCGTGTCTCTGTGCGCCCCTGTGCACATTGTCAGATTCGTTGATAGCGATTTGAAACTGAAAAGCGGATGAGTATGGTCAAAACTCATTAGAACGATACTTCAGCCAACTTCCTTTCTTAAGGCTTAGTCTTTTTTCTCCAGAATTTACTAAGAATTTGCGTTATTTTCACATTTTAGAAAATTTTGCAGAATAAGACAAAGAATATTCTTGAAGAGGGTCGCAGAAGTGATCGGGACCACCATGGACCACCATGGACCACCATGTAAACTTCCAGTAAAAAATCCAAGAAATTACGTAATGTTTTGGATTGGGTGTGTTTGTACGCTGCTTTCAGCTTGTTTCAGCCACATTATGAGAGATCACAGATACTGCAAAGAAATTTCTCGCTATCTGATTGGATAATATGCCCAGAACATATATATCATGTACACTGGCAAAACTAACGTAAAAACAGTTTTCCTTTCGGGATACCCATATACATGACTACACTGATACCGACTACACTGTCAACGCAACATCCAAAATGGCGGCATTGATCAAGATTAACATCAAGATTATGCGCTAAGCTGCAAGTTTTAGCACGTATTACCAAGATTTTAGTGACGTCAGTTCCCAGTGACGTCTGTTTTCATTGAAATGGGGCACTCAAAAGGGAATTTCTACTTCGTCAGCGTACTCAATTTCTTAAACCAAGAAAACCAGGTTAAATTTCACTTAAAAAACTATTGAATGGTAAAACTTTGCAGAATAATAAATTCGTTGTACGATCAGGTGGCAGGGGACTTGGAAACTTCGGCTCGGGGCGACATGATTCACCACAGCTGTGAAGAAGTTTCAAAGTGAAGTCCCCTGCCACCTAACCGTACAACTAAGTACATATGGATCTTTTGACCTTCATAATGACTCTCCAAGGAAAAGTGCAATGCTTCAAGTGAGAAGCAAACTCGAGACCGTCAGGTTACGGGTCTTGTACCAATGAGCCAAGCAGGTCCCACTCTATTAACATAAATCCCTCATTACTAGCTAACAACAAAAGGGCGGTCAGTATAGACGTTTACTCTTTACCAAATGAGAAAAATTTGGACTGGTCTAAATTGAAAGGATTTGCAGATGGCAAATTAAATGTAACCGAAATGATGATTTTTGTTTCGGCTGGGGAAGAAAATGTTGTGGGAAAAGGAGAAAATGCTGGTTACCAGCAGTTTCTCCTTTTCCCACAATGTTTTCAAAAGTCGTCCCTTACAGGGTCGTTAAAACTTGGGAATGAGTGGTAAAGGGTTAAACAGAAGGAAAAGTGACTCTTATTGCGGCATTTTCTTCATTTGTCGTAATATTATTACAACTAAAGATTGCCTTCACAAAGAAAGAGTTTTTCGGCCTAGATAAATGTGCTTGCTTTTGACCCAGATCTACTTGATGGTACTAATAACAAATGAATAAATAGGAATCTGTGATTGGTCAAAACTGTAGGTACTGATAACATATGAATAAACAGGCATTTGTGATTGGTCAAAATTATAGACTTGTTTATTTCAACGGTTCCCGCCTGTTTGCTGGAAAATTTAGGCCGTCTACCTTTTTTTAAAGATACTACTATTTTTCGTCACAGAAGAAATCAAATATTGATATCGCGTTTAGATTTATTTATATAGTTAATTATCATCACGCATCGGTGTGAAGAATAAATCAATGTGTTTAAGTTCGTTCACAGAATTGTAATCGGAGACAGGCGAATATGAAAGCTGAAACCCGAATTATATTGCTTTAAACTCTCAACCAAACGACAAAATTTTAGACTCGTCTGAATTCAAAGCACTTGCAGATGACACATGAAATGTTGCTTAACTCTTTACCAAACGACAAAGTTTTTGGCTCGTCCATATCGAAAACATTTGCAGACGACAAAATAAAAGTGACTGAAATTTGAAATTTGTTTTGTGAAGGGTAGAAAACATTGTGGGAAAAGGAGAAAGTGCTGGTTACCACAATGTTTACTAAAGGCTTCTTTCTCAGGGTCGTCAAAAGTAGGGACTGTGTGGTAATGAGTTAAAAGATAGAATTTGTCTGCGAAAGAGCTGAAAACATAGTGGGAAAAGAAGAAAATGCTGGTTACCAGCATTTTCTCCTTTTCCAACAATGTTTTCAAATGCCTTTTGTATCCTGCAGTGTCTTGAGAAAACGGGAATGGTTAGTTAAGGGCAAAATGGTTTAAACATAAATACAGAAAACCATAATCATTTAAAAGCATTTTAATTTTTCTTTTACCACAAATATTTTATAACAAGTTATAAGTGGCCGTAGCGTTGCCCAAAATGAACATCCCCACTCACCTCTAGCATCATAGAGAGACATTCAAACAACGTCATATTGCACAATAGCCCGTCTGTAATAAAACTATTTATTTCTGTTTCAAACCAGACGACAGAATTTAAGACTAGTCCAAATTCAAAGCATTTGCAGACGACAATTTAGTTGCGAGAGAAATAATGAAAATTGTCTCTGAAATGGTGAAAAAACATTGTGGGAAAATGATGAAATACTGTTTACCAGCATGAACCCTGATTTGAAAGTATTATGTCAAGAGGAAAAAATTGCTCGAAACAAGCACATTTTCGCCTTTTACCATTATGTTTTTCTGGAGTCTTCATGTTTTAATTCTTATTGATTTCCCACAGTTAACAATATTGATTCAAAAAGAAGGGGAAAACTTGCCAACTTGATCGTACAGGATAATTGACAAAAATAGTCTTTGAATAGTGGACTAAAACCCTAATCTTCAAAATAATGCAAGAAAAGGAGTATTTCATTCATATCCTACCTGTTTTAACCCATTACCACACAATCCCTACTTTTGACGACCCAGAGAAAGAAGCCTTTAGAAAACATTGTGGGAAAAGGAGAAAATGCTGGTAACCAGCATTTTCTTCTTTTCCCACAATGTTTTCTACCCTTTACTAAACACATTTCAAATTTTCTGTCACTTTTATTTTGTCGTCTGCAAATGCTTTCGATTTAGTCAAGCCTAAAATTTTGTCGTTTGGTCATGCGTTAATCGTTGAAATGAAAAAGTAGAAAGAATTTGTCCTGTTAATCAAGGAACTAAAAGTTGAATCACCGATACTCTAGAGAAGGGGAGAATGGATACAAAGATCAGACTGCACTTATGTGCAGTCTGATCTCTAAAAACATTCTCTGCCTTACAAAAAGACAGAGTCGCGTCCAGGGCCAGCGTAAGGGTCGTAAAACCACAGCTGGGGTTAAGGGTGCGAAAACTCTAATTAACACTCTGTAGTTGGTTTAAATCAATTTTAATCCACAGACATACTGTCGCCTGCTGGATTTTATCGTCTGCCCAAAACAAATACAATCTACGCCAGATGGGAAGTCACAGCACACTGCACACAGGCGCCCTCTAGCGGCCCCCTGTTTTTTTTTATCGCCCCGCGCGAAAATAGTGAATTATTTTGTTACGTTATTTCTTCTTTTTTTTTTTAATATTTTGCTTGCAATAGTTGAAACCATTTTGGGAAAAGAAGAAAATGCTGGTAAACAGAATCTTCTCTTTTTCCCACAATGTTTCTTTTTCTATCAAAGAAAGAATCTGTCTTTTGGGCTACTTGTTGTGTGCAAATGCCTGGAATTTTAACAACACACTCACAAACCTATAAGTTTCGATCAGAAAGAAGAAAGAAATATGTTTTCTACCCTTTTAGAAACAAACTCCAACGTTTCTGTCACAAGCTGTTTGTCGTCTGCAAATGCTTTGAATTTGAACATTCCAAACCAAAACTTTTTCGTTTGGTCAAATAGTTGAATTAATTCAACGCTGTACTTCTTGACCAAACGACAAAATTTAACATAAGTCTAAATTGAAAGCAATTGCAGACAAAAAAAAAAAACCGCAAAAATTATTTCAAAAATTGAAATTTGTTTCTAGAAGGGTAGAAAACATTATAAGAAAAGGAGAAAATGCTGGTTACCAGCATTTTCTCTTTTTCATACAATGTTTTCAAAAAGCAACAAGACTAACAGATGGTCTCTTTAGTGCATGCATAAGCAGACAAATGTGCCTCAAATAATCGAACTTGCCTTTGAAAAGATAGAAAACATTGTAGGAAAAAGAGAAAATGTTTGCTTCCTGCTTCCTGTATTTTCTCTTTTCCCCATAATACATTAAAGCACTAGCAAGTGCAAATTAATTACTATGGTGATTTTTGTCTTCGGCAAAACATGCTGGCTTCTGAATTATACACGAGATCGTTTGTTGCAGCAGGGTGAAAAAAAAAAGATTTAAATGGAGTCGGCTGGCAGGCTTTTTTAGAACACATAAGAATTAAAATTCACATTATTACAAGTGGGAAAGCAGTGATTATTTAAAAGACATGGCAGTTATTTGTATTCAAATGCAGGTACTTGCATATAAACATGAAATTGAAAAAATCAGACAGATAAAAAGATTGAAAACGTTGGCGATTAGTTTCCTGACAGTAATAGTAATTATTTCTCTTTTTAATTGATTTAACTTTACCCTTTACTCTTCAATTTTGTGCGTTTAACTCTTTACTAGACGACAAATTTAAGCCTTGTGTAAATTGAGACTACAAATTTTTTAGCCTTGTCTAAATTGAAAGCAGTAGCAGCCGACAATTTGCATATGGCTTAAATCATTACCAAACGACAATATTTTAGGCTTGTCCAAATTGAAAACATTCGCAGACGACAAAATAAAAGTGACCGAAAGTTTGAAATTTGTTTTTGGGAAGGGTAGAAAACATTGAGGGAAAAGGAGAAAATGCTGGTTACTCCTTTTTCCACAATGTTTTCTAAAGGCTTCTTTCTCAGGGGCGTCAAAAGTAGAGATTGTGTGGTAATGGGTTAAATGATGCAGTTTTTCTTTGATTAGGAAGAAAACATTGTGGGAAAAGGAGAAAATCCTGGTAAAAAGCATTTTCTCCTTTTACCACAATGTTTTTCGAAAGGCTTCTTTCCCAAGGCTGTATAAAGTCAACATTGTGCAGTATATGGGTAAGGATCACGTTGGGGATTGCCCCTTAAGGGGTATAAAACATAGTGGGAAAAGGACAAAATGCTAGTTACCAGCAGTTTCCATTTTTCCCTCAATTTTTGTCAATAGCTTTCTACCTAATGGTTCTTAACAGTTTACCGCACAATGCCTACTTTTAAACAACAGTTTGAGAGAAGCCTTTTGAAAACATTGTGGTAAAAGGAGAAAATGCTGGTTACCAGCATTTTCTCCTTTTCCCACAATGTTTTCAACAGCGTTTTTCTAAAGGTGTTGTGCAAGTAGGAGTTGTGTGGTAATGGACTGAGTTAAAAAAAAAATACTATCTCTTATATCAATATTAAATTTAGCTATCTAGACCTAAGGGCGCCTTTCAAACACAATGGACATTTTCAGTGTTTGAAAAAAAAATTACATTCAAGGTAAGTTTTGCACAGAAAGTTTTAGAGTGACAGACAGTGTAGATCGTTGATTAGACTGCTAGAGACGTGCAGTCTGATCTCGATCTAACCTGGCCACAAATGAAGATAAAGTTACATGTATTGAAGCCACTTTATGCATTCATTATTTGAATCTCTCTATCTGTCTGTTTATTTCAACAATGTTTTACTTTGACTTTAATATAACTTCTAAATTGTAAGACTAATACCAAACGACAAAAATTAACACTTGACCAAACTGAAAGCATTTGCAGGCGACAAATCAAATGTTACCTAAAACATGTAATTTGTTTTTCAAAAGGCATGAAGCATTGTGTGAGAAAAGGAGAAATTGCTGGTATACAGGTTACCAGCATTTTCTCCATTCCAAAATTGTTTGCTAACGGCCTTCGTCTCTGTTAGGGTCAGGAGCTTTTTTGTTTTTTCAAAGAGTAGAAAACATTGTGGGAAAAAGGAGAAAATGCTGGTTATACAAGCATTTTCTCCTTTTCCCACAATGTTTTCTAATGGCATTTTCTATCAGGATTGTAAAAATTCTAGAGATAGTAGACTATGTCAAAAAGTTTTACCCATTACCACACAGTCCCTACTTTTGACGACCCTGAGAAAGAAGCATGTAGAAAACATTGTGGGAAAAGGAGAAAATGCTGGTAACCAGCATTTTCTCCTTTTCCCAGTCTTCTACCCGTCCCAACACAAATTTCAAATTTTAAGCCACGTTTATTTTGTCGTCTGCAAATGCTTTCGATTTGGACAAGCCTAAAATATTGTCGTTCGGTAATGAGTTAAATCAATTTCTAACAATGATTAAGGAGATCTGTATTCTTTTCGTCTCTAATGTCGCCGTCTGGCCTTCCCTTCAGTTTGTATGGTCCGTGTGCAATGGTCGACACATTCACCAAACGATTTCTTGTCACTGGAACTCGGATTGTCGTCTGCTGACGCTAATTTCGTCAAAGCATTGATATAACTACAAGCAATTCTTAAAATAGCCAGTTTTGAGAGCTTCTGATTATACGAATAAGATGGCACCGCGCGTCGAAGTCCGTCGAACGCAGCACTGATTGTGTGAACACGTGACCTCTCCCTAGCGTTTGCCTCCACGCGACGCTCACGTGTCATATTTTTATAGTTTTTCCTACATTTTTTACCTAAACCGTCCTTTGAACTATCACCTGAATCACTGTCTTGATCTCGGCTGCTTTTCCGTAAATCGTCATCGACGTTCGTTTTATGACATGGTTTATTTTCGTGAATAGCACTGTCATCACATGAAGAGTATCGCACGTTAGAATAAGTATGAGCTGCTTTCCCTAAACTATTTCCTACACTATTATGCGATGGAATAGACGAATTCGGTAAGCTAGTTTGTCTTGTAGATGGAGTTCCATAGTTTGCAAGCGGATCGGCGAACCGTTGTGGATAGTAAAACTGTGGAATAAAATACGGATGATGCCTCATGTCGGGAAACACACACGGTGGTTTGAGATCCGAGTTTAGTGACGGAATATTCTCACTAGGAGAGTCTCTGAGTTCTTCGTTGACACGTTCCGGGGTACTTTCCTCGCTCCGCCCACTTTCCGAGCACACACTACCGGGACTGTCCGGACAAAGCCGTTTTATACTAAAGTCTGTCGTTCGTCTCTTAGGTTCACTTAATTTCCTTTTATTTTTCCTTGGTGTATCATTGGGTGAAAGTTCCCCATTCATCAACTGTCTCCTACGTTTATTCGAACCTGGAGACGGAATGTCCTCCTCTACATCTAAATCCGGAGACATATTCGTCCGCCTTCCGGAAGCCGAAGCATCCGTCTTTAATCGCGGAGGGAAATCACTCCCCATCCGCACAGAAAAATCAACAGCCATAATCTTACAGTATTATTATACACAAATACTCCAGTGATACACTCGGCGTACAATTATTTCTCTCAAAAAATCAAAATGTACAAAAATCAAATCACCATCGATACTCAAATACTCTTTTATTTTATTCCGGAATATAAAACTAAAACGAAATTCTATTTTCTCTTTTCCCGTCCCGTGGTTTATTCCTAACCACTGCCCGATCTCAAATGATCCATGTTTACGCTCACTCGGTATTATTATAATAGTTTCGCGGGAACGTGTTTACATTAACTGCTATATCGCCAGTCTGTCGGCCAGATGGTAAGAACGGGGGATCGTTTCTCCTATCAGCCTTTCGTATTGACTAATCTGAACACCGATCGAAATTATCAAGTACGGCAATTTATCTTTTTACCCCGCAGTATTTGGTAGGCGCCTCTGTTCTGGCTGGTTTTAACACCTTGTGCGCACAGGTTGTTTAATTTCTTTTCCTCCATATGCAATGTTTAGTGTTTTTTTCCTCATTCGTATTGAAGAAATAAATAATAAACATAAGAATTTCACAGTAAACGCTTTCCCACAAAACCTCTAGCGAACGTTAAAACATCAAAATTCAGCTGTTAATCACAAATCACACAAGTTTTAATTAACCATGAAAGAAAGAGGAGCTTTTGAAAACATAGTGAGAAAAAGAGAAAATGCTGGTAACCAGCATTTTCTCCTTTTCTAACAATGTTTATTAACCTACTA
This sequence comes from Tridacna crocea, assembly GCA_943736015.1. Classification (NCBI taxonomy): domain Eukaryota; kingdom Metazoa; phylum Mollusca; class Bivalvia; order Cardiida; family Cardiidae; genus Tridacna; species Tridacna crocea. The sequence goes on along the minus strand of OX031056.1, from coordinate 75,521,849 downwards.
TAGACCGAAACTAATATTTGAGTTACATTTAATAAGACTATGGTAAATGTTTTGTATTGTGCCGAGTCCAAATTTTCATCGTTTTGTAAAGGGTCAACCCTTTACGAAACTGCAAAAAATTTAGATGTCAATTTAATAGATGACACTTCAATTTGTGATTCACGTGATTGGACCTGTCTCTAAAGGGCTAGAAAACATCGTGAGACAAGGAGAAAATGCCGATTACAACAATTTTCACCTTTCTTTTTCCTAATTCACGATGTGTGCAAAACCTTTGTTTCCCAGGTCGGAAACATTCGGAATTGTACTGTACAGAGTTAACCCTTCACCAAACGACAAATTTTTAGACTGGTCCAAATTGAAAGCACTTGCAGACGACAAAATAAACATAACTCAAAAAAAGAAATTTGTTTCCAGCTGGGCAGAAAACATCGCAGGAAAAGGAGAAAATGCTGGTTATCAGCATTTTCTCCTTTTCCCACAGTGTTTTCAAAAGGCTTCTATCTCGGGGTCGTAAAAAACAGGGATTGTTTGGCAAAGGGTTGAATCACGAGAGAAATATTGCGCTCTATAGGTTTCACGAACACCAGATGTTTGGAAACATTTTTGGAACAGTGCTAACAACAAGCAGTCTTTTCCTTTTGCTTTGATGTTTAAAAATTTATTTCACCACAGTACCTGAACGTAAAAACAACGGTTAGTGTGGTAAAGAGTTAGCTCACGTCATCAGATATTGAAAATAGTGTAGGAACAGTGACAATAACCAGCAAGTTCTCATTTTCCCTTCAATGTTTTCTGATGGACCCTTCAAAAATGATGTGAAAATACTACCTCGTGCAGGACAGGATTAAAACATCTGTCAAATACTGTGCTATATAGGTTTTTCTAAGAACAGCTATTGAAAACATTGCTGGAACATTGCTTGTAAACAGCAGTTTCTTCCTTTCTTTCAGTGTTTTCCTTCATGACTAAAAACACAGGTTCGTGTAGTACAGGACTAAATGACGAAGTAAATACTGTGCGATACAGGTTTCCGAAGGCCAGACGGGAAAATAACGTATGAACATTACCTGTAAATACAACTTTCTCCTTTTCCTTCAGTATTTTCCATGGGAATCTTCTTCACAGACCTGACTATACCTGACGAAGAAATTTCAGACTTATCCAAATTCAAAGACTACAAAGTTATTCTGTCTTAAATGGTCTAAACCATGGTGGGAAAATTAGAAAATGCTGGTTACCAGCATTTTCTCCTTTTTCCACAAGGTTTTCAAAAGCCTCCTGCCCTAGTCGTTGAAAGTCGGGATTGTGTGGAGAAAGTTTAACAAGAAATATCTTTGAGAAAAGAAAGATCCACGGCGTAAATTTGACCGCAAATTATGTCTGCAAGGGCCCGCAGAATAAACATGTCTGTACTTTCATCCAATGGCAAATCTTTATTTATTCATTCGAATATATTATATATAAAAATAAAATAAAAATGTCAAAAGTCAGTGCATTTAGCTACGTCGTAAAATTCGTTTTGTGTTGTTAAGGGTGGTAGCTATAACAAGGAAAAAAAAACCATTGCTATACGGATTTCTACAGACCAGCTGTTGAAAACATTGTAGGAACATTTCTAGTAAAGAGCAAGTTTTCGTTTTGCTTCAATGTTTTCCAACGGATTCTACCAAAGGGGCTGAAAAACACATGATAATGTTCTATAGGATAAAATGACGAGGAAAGAAAACCTGGGCTATACGGGTTTCCGAAAAATTGCTTTTGAATACACTGTGAGAATGTGAGTACAGTGCCAACAACTTGCAGTTTCTCCTTTTTCTACAATATTGTTCCAATGGATTGCTCCACATCAACGGAAAAAGAAACACGGACTCGTGTTGCAAAGGATCGGAAATGTAAATGAGGGAAATACGGTGCTATACAGGTTTCCACAGACCAGCTGTTGTCAATTGTAAAACCGGTGGCAGAAATCAATGTAAACGGGTCAATATGGCAACATACTGGAGTGACTATATGGCTGTTTACCAAACGATTGGGCCGTGTTAAATGCACTTGCAGACGACAAATTTAAATGTGGCTCAGATTATGGGATGGACCCTGAACAAATATGGAATACATTGTAGGAAAAGGAGACAATATCGGTTACGACCATTATTCCCTTTTCCTGTGATATTTTAAAAAAGAATGTCCTTTTTCGGGGTCATAAAAAGCGACATCTGTTGGTAAAGGGGACAGCCCTTAGCTCATATCCATGGAGACGTATTTGAGTCATGCTCTGTGAAAAGGGGGTTCAATGCGTTTGCAAAAAGTGTCGACACAGATCAGCCTGCGCGAACTGCGCAGGCTGATCTGTGTCGACACTTTTTGCTGTCGTTAAATTGTCTCTATGTACAATGATTATCCGACCTCTGGATACAGCCGAATTTTGGTAATGTTATGCGATGACTGTTGGTATCATGTATCACGTAGATGCATTAAGCCCCCTTTTTGGCCAAAGTGTGACTTTTTTTAATATTCTCTAGTCTCGGATTATCTGTACGCATGTTTTCGTTAGTTTATCAGATGAAAAAAAGAAATATTTGAAAAGGACAGATGGTGTAAGATGAAGTTCACTGTAAATATTGAAAACCTTTGATGGTTTAGTGTACATATAAATAGAAATAATCGAATTTATATTGCCATCTAATACCTCTTTTTCTTCACTGTTTAGTTCATGTATGAAAAGCGAAATTACCAGTTTCAGTCATATAAATGATATCTTTCAAGCCTCGATCGTTGTAAAAGAAGCGTTTGGTTGCTCAGAACTATAAGGTGTGACAAACGTGTCCGCAAATAGGCGGACAGAGCTGCGCCAAATAAACATGTCCATATTTTTAACAAATTACAAAACACTATTCGTTCTCTCAGAAAGATAAAAAAGGAGCAGTAACTGCTAAAAATGCGGTTTGATAATTCTACCCACGAATAGGCAAGCGGGTTCCGCCGCATAAACATGTCTACATTTTTCACCAATCACAAGATACCATTCATTCACCGGGTCTAACAATACCAAGAACTAAGTCAAAAGCCAGCGTAGTCAACTACGTCAAAAAAAAAAAAAACCTTGGGAGGGAAACCAATGTAAAAAAGGTGCGGTTGGTGCTCATGTGGGAAGACAAATGTGCCGCAAATAGGCCGACAGAGCTCCGCCAAATAAACATGTCCACATTTTTGATAAATTGCAAAACACTGTTCGTTCACTCTGAAAGAGCAAAAAGGAGCAGTAACTGCTAAAAATGCAGTTTAATATTTGTCCCCGCGAATAGGCAAGCGGGTGTCCGCCGTATAAACATGTCCACATTTTTGACCAATCACATAATACTATCTATTCATCGGGTCTTACAATACCAAGAACTAGGTCAGCTAGTAGTCAGCAACGCGGAGAAAAAAAGAAACCTGGGAGGGAAATCAATGTGAATGGGTCAATAACATGTAACATGTGGTTATGACTTGGCGGCCTCGAGCGGTTTTTCTGGGACATGCATTCATATAAACCCTTGGGCTGTTTAGCCTGACTCACTGACCTTTTGCGGACAATGTATATCCAAGATCAGACTTCACAGAACGTGCAGTGTGATCTTGGATCTACACTGTCCGTTACGGAGATATTCCCCCCCCTTCTAAATATACCTCTAAAATATACGAGTATATACTATTATAATAGTATTTGAAATGGCGACATTTGGAGTTTTAATCATTACCATCGACTTGCACGTTTCATCTCAGTTACATGTATTTAGTAGAATAAATGTAAACGCAGAAATCTTTATACTGCGGCACGTGGCGCACAGATAGAAAGACGGACAGACAGACTGACAGAAAGAACATTTAAAATCTATCTGAACTATTGCAACATGATGTCATGACTTTACATAGCCTAGAGCTTTTATTTCTAGGGATGCATATGAAGACAAAACTGTTAACATGGTCTTTCCTTCAGTCTGTTCGCCTGTCCTCCTATTTGTCCGCCATAGTAAAGTAAAAATGGCGGAAATTCATGTTAACTACATGACTGTATTGCAAAATGAATTCGTGACTTTTCATAAGTACATGTAGTTGCATGCACATTTTTAGACAACATTGGATACTTCCTCTATATGTTCATTTATCTATTCGAACTAATGAATGAATGAATGAATGAATGAATGAACGGACAAACGAACGAACGAAATAGGAACGGACGGACGGACGGACGAACGAACGAATAAGCAAACAAACAGATCTTTTGCAATACGAAAGTGTTTGAAGCTCGACGTTGTGTTCTCTCCATTCTCTTCAACTTTTATAGAAGGTGAATGTTCTTTCTTATATTAGATCTAATTCTATTCTGTTCAATTCATTTGAGCCATGCTCAGTGTAAAGGGGGCTTAATACATTTGCGAAAAGTATCGACCCATGTCAGCCTGCGCAGTCCGCGCAGGCTGACATGGGCCGATACTTTTCGCTATCTTCAAATTTTCTGCGTGTCTAAAGACCATTCTTCTCATCGATTGTGTGATAACGTGTGATTTTATGGATCCATAATTATGTTAAGACTTTCTTGGTATAATGCATCAGGAGAATGCATTTAGACCCCTTTTGCCAGAACATTGTCCATGTCTATTTTAACATTTGATAACACTGCAGTTATGTGGAAATAAAACCTGTAACAAATTTCAGGAATTTCTGCTGAGTTTACCTATGCGCACTCAGAGTACAAAATTTTAAGTTTTTATACTTTTTTAGAAAAAAACTTTTTGCTGCTGTAAATCAAAGCTTAAGACATCCAAACAGGGTTTGACTTCGTTTTGGGACAACATCAAGGGTCCGAATTAACCAACCATTCTAAAGAATATTCTTAGTCTTATTCTCAAAGGTTTTCCAAATTTGAAAGTAACACGACACCTGGTTGGCTTAACCATTTGGAAATGTGTTACTTTCAACTGACTACTTTCCTTGCACAGACCACAGACCTTTTAATTACAATCTGTCCATCACAAAACAGTTCTTAGTGCAAGTCTTTTATGTCACTTCCGTCCGCCATATTTGAAAACTCTACTTCCGCTCCACCACTGTTTCAGAGGCATAAGGTATGTACATTTATGACACCATCTGTACCAATAAACTTTCGCTTACACTCTTCCGCACTGGTCGCTATAAGACAAGGGGGTCATCAGAAATTGATGGACAAGAAATAATTTCAGCAACAAGATGGTAAATAGCGTGAATTTGCCTGCACATAGGTCTGCATGGGCCTTCAGAATAAACATGTACGCATTTTTGACCAATCGCAGGTCTTTATTTATTCATTCGACTCTATCAATACCAAGAAGTAGGTCAGAAGCCAGCATATTTAGCTACGCCGATAGAAATATAGAAGTGAGTTTCTTACCCAAAAGCTGCCAAGCTTGACTCACTGACGTCTTGCGGACAGTGTAGATCAAAATCAGACTGCACAGAACGTGTAGTCTCATCTCTGATTTACTCTGTCCGATGAGTAGATGATATTGCCAAAAAAAAAAATAACGATGAAATTACTTTAATCTGGTTTATAAGATCGACTTGAGAGTCTTATTTAACCCTTTACCACACAACAGAACAGAAGCCTTTTGAAAACATTGTAGGAAAAGAAGAAAATGCTGGTAAACCAGCATTTTCTCCTTTTCGCACATTGTTTTTTACCATATTACAGAAAATTTGCAGCATTTGAGCCACATTGAAATTGTCGTCTGAAAATGCTTTCAGTTTGGACCAGTCTAAAATTTTGTCGTCTGGTTAAGGGTTGATAAACTTATTTAGCAGGCTAAAGGTCGAAGGCAAGTTTTGTCCGCGTATGCCGGGATAATCACTTCATGAACGGAAAAAACAACAACAACAAAAGAATGTGGATGGAAGAGAATGCGCACAGTTCTCTCTTCAGAAAGTATGTTATCATTTAATTTCCATCTGTACAAGGCGCTAAAAAACTTAAGTGGTTTTTGAGAGCTAAATTTTTACATATATACAATATAGTTATAATTTTACACCAGCAGAAAAAAATAGCAATAAAATGACTGCGTGCGAGGTTTATTTCGCTCTAGCCCCGTCCACGGCGCCACATAGGCGAGATCGGGGCAATTTAACGATGAAAAATGACTACCTTCTTATGCTATAGCGAATATAAATCTGGCAAGCGCACTTATCTACCTGTTAGAACACGTGGTTCGAGTTTGAACGCATCGCGAATATATAAGAAAACCGCGTAATACCGAATAATAATTAAAGAGAAACAATTTTGTACTTGTTGATTCGGTTACATGGTGTTTATAGCTGTTTATCAAGGTTATTTCAGTTAAAACACGGTGGTCAGTACAGCTATCCTTTCCTTCCAGGGGTTTCTTGTACCATTACTTGGCAAATATTCTTTCAGAGACACCGACTGCTGACGAATTATACCGAATGATAATTAAAGATTATATGGTGTTTAGAGCCGTTTTTCAAGGTTATTTTAGTAATATAGAGGTGGTCATTGCACCTATTCATTCCATTCCTGAGCTTCTTTTACCGAAGCACTTTGGACATTATTCTTTCAAAGATATCGAATGCTTTCGAGTTATACCGAATGATGATTAAAGCGAAACAATCTTTTATTCGTTGACTCATTAACATGGTGTTTATAGCCACTTTTCCAAGAAGACACCGCCTGCTTGCAGTAATACCGAATGATAAATTAACAAGAGACAACGAGAAACCATTCTTCAGTTATTTCCCTTGATTCTTCTCCAGAACTACATGGGTCTTGATAAGGGAATTACTTGGATATTATCCTTCATTTTCTAGCACTGAACATTTATTTTCTCATGACAATATTTCAAGTAAATCTGGCTGGATTTTTTTTCATAAATCTGTATATACACAATTCCTGGTGATTAAGAACTGGATTTGAGTTGAATTACATGTGAACCTTTAACAAACATCATAAATCGTTGTTATAATTATCGCAACATCCTCAAAGAACCAAGGATAAAAACAAAGGAATACAGGTGAAAGGACTAATGTATTATTTGGGTTACCTTCAGTCTTTATTTGGCAAGGGAGATAATTTTAATGATAAGAACTGCCTTCATTTTCTATTCATTTATTCGATTATATGGCGGTGAAAGCCATTTTCAAGGTTATTTAAGTTATATCGGGGTGTCCAGTGCACCTATCCATTATTTCTCGGAGTTTCTATTCACAGGATCCGTATTTACCAATAGTTTTTAATGATATTCTTAAATCAAATATGCTAGATTTTTGTTATTTAAAAGTAACTCAACTTCTGATTGGCTGAACCATCCGGTTTAGCCAGTCAGAAGTTGTGTTACTTTCAAATTTAGGAAAGTCTGGAGAGCGAGACTAAGGACCTTCTCAACAACGGTTGTTTAGAAAAGAAAGAGAATTTTGCACAATGTCTTTTCAAAGCCACCGGCTGCTTTTCCACAGAATGATCCTCGAAACAATGTTCACCTGGTGAGAGAAGAATAGCTCTTGTCGGAAAGTATACGTTTTACGTAATTCTAGAATAATGTTGTACAGTTAACCCTTTCCCAAACGACAAACTTTTGGACTAGACCAAATTGAAAGCATTTGCAGACGACAATTCAACTCTTGCTGAAAAGATGATTTCTGTCTATAATAGGGTTGAAAACATTGTGGGAAAAGGAGAAAATGCTGGTTACCAGCATTTTCTCCTTTTCCCACAATGTTTTCAAAAGGTTACTATTCCAGACCCGTAAAAACCAGGGATTATTTGATAAAGGGTTAAAGATTTGATTTTTCTTTAATGCAAAATTTTATTCAATACCATTGGAGGATGCTATATTTGAAAAAAAAAAAAACATAAGAAATATGACCCGTTAAACTATTTCATACTAATCAAAACTGATAGAAATTGCAGACTACCAAACTAAAGTTTACTGATAGATTTTATGGTGTTTAACGTTTTTTTTTTTACATTATTTCAGTTTTATCGTGGCAGCCATTGTACCTATCCATGCTTTCCTGGAGTTTCTGTTACCAGTGCTTCCAGCAGTTTTATTTCCAAGCCGCTGGCTGCTTTCCCACACAAATATCGTCGAAACAATGATCAGCAGTTAGAGATAAATTAATTCCTGTCGGAATGACTATCATCAATCCTCGAAAAAAAGAAACTAGCCAAACGGGGGATCGAACAAACAACCTCCTAAGCTTGAGTCCTGCACAAAAGAAAGTTAGCTTAATTAAATGAAGGAATTCGTTTTTGATATGGAAGAAAACATCATGGGAAAAGTAGAAAATGTTTGTAAGCAGCATATTCTCCTTTTCCAACAATATTTTCTACCCTTTACAAAACAAATTTCAAATTTTTAATCACTTTTTGTCGTCTGCAGGGGCTTTTAGTTTGGACCAGTTTAAATTTTTTTCGTTTGATAAAATACAGACTCACTGATTTTCGGACTGTTTCTTCTCCATCTATTGCAATATTTTTCAACTTCCGGTATCTGCAGATGTCTCAAAGTTCTCCTGCGTAAGAAAATATTTGTCTTTTTTCTTAAAAAAAAAAAAAAGAGAGAATTGTCAAAGAAGGAAATGAAAAACTTCGCAAAACTCCCACACCAAACGACAGGGGGTTTTTGTCAAACGAGAAGATCGGCCCATATAAAACGCTCTGACGGTCTGCGTAGGAATGCCGCCATCTTGGCGCCTTCAATTGCTTTTCAGCCATTTGTACAAAGTTTATTTTTTTGCGTGTGAAATAGATAATTGAAAAAGATCATCGTGAAATATCTCAGTGTCAATGTGTTTGTCTGCTGATAACGATTTTTCGACTGGTTTCCGGTTTTTAATCTGCATACAGACGGGATTATGAGTGGTATACTGAAATATTATGACGCAAAGGTCGAGAACCAATCCAGAAATAAAGACTCCGTTAACTCTTTAACAGACAGCAAAGTCTTAGCCTTGTCCAAAATTGAAAGCATTTGCATGCGAAAAGTTGGTTAAATGTTGCTTAAAACATGAAATTTGTCATTCAACGGGTAAAAACGGTATGGGAAAAGGAACCAATCTAGAAATAAAGACTTCTTTTGTTAAAGGAGTGTTGCCTGATAATACCTCATACTGTACTTACTCCTGGGCCTGTATTCACACTAACCATTCTTAAGAACATTCTTTGTTTTATTCTGCAGAATTTTCTACATTAATTTTGAAATTAACACAACTTCTGATTGGCTAATCCCAATGGTTTAGCCAATCAGAAGCTGTGTTATTTTCAAACTTTGAAAATCTTGAAGAATATGATTAAGAATATTCTCAAGAATGGGCCCTGGGCTCGGTGTCAAGAAGGAAAACTTAAGTGTTTTCTGTGGTAAACGATTTTAATTACTTAGGGGTGGTTTTTAATTACACAGGATCTTTTACTGCCAATCAACAATACCTGAGTGGAAAAGCTTTAAAGGCCATGAATGTACTACGTATTCGTCTTATGAAATTTGATTTAAAGCCCAAAGATTCATTACAACTTTTTGACACTTTTATCTCCTCATTATTAAATTATGGAAGTCCGATCTGGGGCTTCACCAAATCTAAGGAGCTAGAAAGACTTCATCTGAAATTTCTTAAAAGTCTCCTAGGAGTTAAAGCATCTACGAGTAACGCAGGTGTTTATATTGAACTTGGAAGATATCCACTTTTTATTAATAGATACGTAGCTATAATCAAATACTGGTTTAAACTATTATCCACCAGCAATATCATCTTGAGACATATTTACAGTCAGCTGTTAGATGATTGTTGCAAGGGTCTGGGAAACTGGCTAAAGCAAGTTAAAGATATTTTATGCAACAACGGCTACCGTTATGTATGGGAAAATCCATGGTGTGTAGATCAAGATAAGTTTCCAATACATTTTAAACAAAGACTTATAGATACTTTTATACAAAGCGTACTTTCAGATTTGGAAGCTAATAGAGTGTTGACACTGTACAAGGTAATTAAGCCGCAATTTGATTATGCGCCATATCTTGATCTTATCCGCAGTAAATGTTTAAGGATACAGCTAACCAAAATACGTTTATCCTCTCACTCGTTGAGAATTGAATCCGGTAGATACGAAAGAAACCGTCTTGATAGATCTTTACGTACATGTCAAATTTGCAATACCGGCGATATTGAAGACGAGTACCATTTTATCCTTATCTGTAACCAGTATTTAGACTTACGGGTTAAATATATCAAAAGATTTTACTACAAAAAACCAAGTATGTTCAAGCTAATTTCCCTACTGCAGTCAACTAACCATAGAACATTATTCAATTTGTCTCTATTTTTAAAAGAGGCATTCCACAGAAGAACATCAATTTAGCGACCTAAACGAAAGCTGATTCTTACTTACGCTATAGGAAATTACGATTAGTATTTTACCCATCCTCTAACGTTACTTCTATTTAACGTTGTTTTTTTTTTTTTTCTCAAGAAATACTTAAATTTAGCTTTTCTTCGTATCTGCATAGGTTAACCTCATGCCAGATTCGTTTGAAAAAATGAAAACGTTACATTAACTGAAGGATTTGCACTGATAAAGAGTGCAACTATTCATATGTCCAATAGATAGTGTGAAAGGTTATATTATGTTTTGTGAGATGTACGCGAGAGAGTGTGTGTGTGTCACGTGTCATTTACATTATTTGTATAATTATATTGTGTGACGAAAAACTTTGTTTAAGTCAAATAAATTCATTCATTCATTCATTCTTATTTTGCTTAAGTCTTCTGACGGCTTAAGTTGAATTCGTTACTTGAGACTCGTTTTACTATATAAACAGACTTAAGAAACGTTTTCAAATCCTAAGTTAAAAAAATAATTTCACACTCAAGTCAGCAATATAACGGACTTAAATCTTTTAAAATGACTTAAGTCCATTAGTTTGCTTAGCTGAGTCCGAAACGTTTTGTCAAGTTAAATTTTGAGAAAGTTTCTCCAGTTTGTTCACGAAGACACCTTACTTTGGAAAATGAATCTGAAACGGACTTGGGCAAAATAAGAATAAAATTCTTATACATTTCAGTTTTTAGAACACTCCTAGTCTTATTCTAAAAAAAAAAAGAATTCTTTATTTGACATAAGAAACACAACTGCCGATTGGTTACACCACATGATTTAGCCAATCAGAAGCTGTGTTTTAAGAATTGTTGGTGAATACGGCCCTTGATATTCTGTTAACTCTTTATCCATAAACCTACTTTTAGACTTGTTCGTTGAATGTTGGGATTGTGTGGTAAAGAGTTGAAACACGACATATGTCATTCTGCCAGTTGAAGACATTGTGGGAAAAGGAGAAAATGCTGATTAGCAATAGGTATCACCCTTGAACGTCGATAAATGTGCGGTAATGGGTTTTAGACTTTTTTTTTTAGACTTTTTATGGAAACTGCATATATAGTTACTCCTAGAGTTTGAATTCACCAACCATATTGAAGAACATTCTAAGCCTAATTCTAAAGCTTTCTCTAAATTTCAAAATAACACAACTTCTGATTGGCTGAACCAAAGCTGTGTTACTTTCTGAATCTATTTTTTTTAAAAATGAAATTAAGATAGTTATTCTAAGCGAATGCAGACAATGGCCTGTATTCACCAACCATTCTTGAGAATATTCTTAGTCTTATTTTCCAGGGTTTTCTAAATTTGTAAGTAACACAACTTCTGTTTGGCTAAACCAAATGGTTTAGCCAAACAGAAGTTGTTTTACTTACAAATGTAGAAATTTCTGCAGAATAAGACAAAGAAAGTTCTTAAGGATGAATTGGTTGGTGAATATGGGCCCATCATGATTTCTTATATAATTCTGTATCACTGTACCAAATTTTAGACTTACCCAAACTCGAAGATTTGCAGATAACAAACTTAATGTTTTTTGAATGATGGGGAAAAAATTGCAGATTGCATTAAACCCCATTTTCTAAAATTATGTAAATAGTGGAAAGTCAAGGGAGGTTAAATGGCTCGATAATTTTTCCATCATAATTCATTTCATGAAAAATCGCTCGCCATGATTTATTGTTAATATTACCAGATGTTTTCTCAATGTACCGGCAAGGTTTTTGTTCAATTTCATTTCAAAGCGCATCGACTTTTTCATTGTCTTTACAAAGAAACACCTGGGTCCATTTTGCAGACGACAAAGGGAGTCAAAAGAACGTCTGCTGGTTCCAATATGCACTTTGTCAAAGCTGCTACTATCGATTTTCGTACTGTATTAGTCTGAAGTAACAAGAATAAAGTTCTACGGTAAAATCTCATGGTTCACTGTCCTTCATTCACTCTTGGGTAATAAATGAATAAATAGTAACTTTTGATTGGTCAAAAAAGTAGACATGTTTATTGTAAGGACCCTGTGGGTCAAAATGTAGACATTTCTATTCTAAGGACCCTGAGGGTAAAACTGTAGACATGTTTATTCTACAGATTCCTGCCTATTTGCTAGCAAATTTCGCCATTTATCTTTTTAACCCTTTACCACACATTCCCTAGCTTTGAAGACCCTGAGAAAGAAGCCTTTGGAAAACATTGTGGGAAAAGGGGAAAATGCTGGTAACCAGCATTTTCTCCTTTTCCCACAATGTTTCTTACCCTTCACAGAACAAATTTCAAATTTTCAGTCACTTTTATTTTGTCGTCTGCAAATGTGACAATTTAAACCAGTCTAGAATCTTGTCGTTTGTTAATGAGTTAACCCATTACCAAACGCCAAAAGTTTAGATTGGTCCAAATTGAAAGCACTCGCAGACGACAAAATTAAGGTAACTCAAGATTTGAAATATTTTTTGTGAAGGGTAGAAAACAATGTGGGAAAAAAGAAAATGGTGGTTACCAGCATTTCTTCCTCTTCCCACAATGTTTTCAAAGAGCATCTATCTCAAGGTCGTAAAAACCAGGGACTGTTTGCCAAAAGGGTAAAAAAGATAGACAGCGTAAATTTGCCAGCAAATAGGCAGAAGCCATCAGAATGAACATGTCTACGTTTCAACTCAAAGGGTCCTCAGAATAAACATGTCTACGTTTCATCTCAAAGGGTCCTCAAAATAAACATGTCTACGTTTCATCTCAAAGGGTCCTTAGAATAAACATGTCTACGATTCGACTCAGAGGGCCTTAGAATAAACATGTCTACGTTTCGACTCACAGGGTCCTTAGAATAAACATGTCTACGTTTCGACTCAGAGGGTCCTTAGAATAAACATGTCTACGGTTCGACCCAGAGGGTCCTTGGAATAAACATGTCTACGTTTCGACTCACAGGGTCCTTAGAATAAACATGTCTATATTTTTGACCAATCAAAAGTTTCAATTTATTCATTTGTTATCAGGTAACAATCAAAGTACTGAAAGTCCTGAAAAGCGGATTTTTTTTTTAAAAAACAGTTTTAAGCTATGATTTGATGTAATGAAACCTTCATGCCAAATGTTGCACATGATGGCTACAAGGTTGCACAAATTACGACGGATAGAAAATGCATTTCGTGTTTTGGAGGCCTTCAAATCAATCGCTAATTGTCATTTCCGGTTTTAAGGTCTACACCCCCTAACTCTCCTATTAAAGACGGAAGCTGCCGAGAGTAGCCAAATTGCCCTTACGAAAACGTCGATGTTACACGATATTTACCGATGAGTTAGGGAATCTACAGCCCCCTCCCCCTCCCCCCAACTCTTATGATTAAAGACGGTCGCTGCCGAAATTGCTCGAATATCCCGTACGAAAATGTCCATATTACACGATATATAGTATAGCAACGTGTTCATAATGTGGTCATAATCCATAGATAAAGGACAAATCTCTTGTTTTTATTCATTCCTTACACCATATTAATTGATGTTAATATTTTTTGCCTGTCCAATGACCATTCTATCACATGATTTAGTTCGTTGAGGGACAAAACGAAGTTTTGGAATCATTTTGTATTATGATAACTTGCTTTGTATCGCGAATGAAGGAGATATATAGAATCTGACATGAGCTTGCTTTTGAGATAAAATTTTATTAAACAAGTCTAGGGAAAATATTATTAAACGAGTCTATGGCGAGCTTAATAAGTTTTTTTCTTGATGAGTTTGATAAGATTTCAACATAAATGCCAACGAATGTCGGATTCTTTTTATCACATAACGATATTTCACAAAATATAGATTATGCAAAAACATCCATAAATGCACCCGAGGTGGGTCCATAAGACCCATTCACTTGTATGAAATAGGTACAAAATGACGTCAAAAATGAAGTCACACAATTGTGATTATACACGTGTGTAAGATAAGAAAATTCGTAATGGGTATATTACACCGAAAACAAGGGAGATTATGTGATTAATACAAACCCCCATTTCCCTAGACAGTTCTCAAATTGGTTTGGGTTATGCAAACAGAAATTGTGTTTCTTTGAAAAATAAAAAAAAATTAGTCTGAAAATGTTACTTAGAATTGTTGGTCAAAATAGGCTCAGATTGTCATTATTTACGTTTATTTGTTTTCAAATACAACCTACTATCACGTGTTTTTCTTCTAAAAGAGTTGAAATACCTTTCAAGTTTTATTTGCATATTCTAATCGGAAAACAATGATTTAAGGGCAATGCACCGACCGCAATCATAGAATGACGTGTCATGTCACAAAATATTTTAACACTTATGGCGTCAAATAAATTAATTATGAGGGATGCCAAATGCATCTGCGAAAAGAATCGACCAGGTCAGCCTGCGCAGTCCGCGCTGGCTGACCTTGGGCGAAACTTTTCGCTTTTGGTCCCTGTTTTGTATGTCATATTACAAAATACTGTAACACGTCTGGCGTCAAATATTAATTATGAGGGATGCTAAATGCATCTGCGAAAAGTATCGACCCAGATCAGCTATTATTCCATTTTCTGTATGTCCAAGGACCGGTCTACCTCCTGATTTACTCAGTTGTTAAAAGAAGCGACTGCTACCGATCCACAAGAATTTGACTGTTCGCTTGGTAGATCTACCATGGATCCAGGAGATACATGAAGCCGCCTTTTACCAGAGCAAGATCGACCGCTTTCGACGGCTAAAAGTACATTTCACTGAACCCAAAAAAGATTTGTTTATTATACATACTTTACTTATCCAGCGGACGGTATAGATCCAAGATCAGACTGCACATTCTGTGCTGTCTGATCTTGATCCATACCGTTTACAAAAAGCCTCCAATTCCCCTATGGCGCTGGAAGGGCTAGAACCTCCCTGCAAAGGTTCCTTTTATGTAAAAAACAAGTAAGAAACAAACACATGCTTTCCTAACAAAATGGTTCCTACATAGGTCCCTGATATATCATACAAATGAATCCTACTCTTATCTCGCAAATGCCATCTATGTGATGCTTTTTTTTTACCAAGCAAGACGTTGAACATTTGTGAGTCTATAGAATTAAAAAAAAACTTAATAGAGAAGGCTTAAGATGGGCTAAAGTTATTTTAGATGACAAGGCGTGGGAAGCGGAACTACATCTACAAGCGGCCTGAAACTACACGTTTACGTGTCCTACGCTAAACTACCTCAGCTTTTCGGACTGTTTGAAGTTGCTTTCAGATAAAGGTCACCTGTCTTTTAGGATCGCCTTTTCATGAAATATTTATACAGATGTCACAATAGCCAAATGTCATCTAAAACGGTACACGAGAAATATTATTTCGAGATCTATTTGTCATGTGAAAAAATTCAATTTGAATTACTCGAGACCGCCAGGCCCCATCGCGTAAGCATTCTAAACAGCTGTTTGGCGCCGCTGTCAACAAGAACGTATGTCATACGTATTTCGTAATTGAGTCATGCGCTGTGAAAAAGTCGTTTAATGCATCTCTTTTGATGAAGTATCTCTTTAGCAAACGACAAAATTTTAGACTGGTCTAAATTGAAAGCACTAGCAGACGACAAAATAAACGTAACTTAAAAATTGAAATTTGTTTTTGGTAGGATAGAAAACATTGTGGGAAAAGGAGAAAATGCTGGTTATCAGCATTTTCTCCTTTTCTTGCAGTGTTTTCAAAAGGCTTCTTTCTCAGGGTCGTCAAAAGTAGGGATTGTGTGGTAATGGGTTAATTAATGCATATCTGTGATGTATTATATCTTTACCAAACGACACAGTTTTAGACTGGTCCAAATTGAAAGCACTTGCAGACGACAAAATAAACGTGATTCAAAAATTGAAATTTGTTTTTGGTAGGATAGAAAACATTGAGGGAAAAAGGAGAAAATGCTGGTTACCAGCATTTTCTCCTTTTTCCACAATGTTTTCAAAAGGTGTCAATCTCAGTGTCGTAAAAAACCAGGAATTGTTTGGTAAAGGTTTAAATCAAGAAAGATATCACATACTTATAGATATATTAAACCAGTCCACTCCTAAGAATATTCTATATCTTATCCTCTGCGATTTTCCGAATTCGAATGTAATACGCCTTTTGATTGCCTAAATCATTTAGTTTAGCCAATCAGAAGTTGTGTTACTTTCAAATTTAATCCGCGATAACCAACCATTCCTAAGAAAATTCTTTATCTTTCTCCATGCGTTTTTTCCTAATTTCGAATATAACACACCTTTTGATTGGCTAAACCGTTGGTTTAGCCAACCAGAAGTTGTCGCACTTTAGATTTAGAGAAAAATCTTGGATAATAAGTCTGAGAACGTTTCTGAGAATGGTTAGTGAATTCGATCCCCAGTCTGACAACTGATTAAATCATGAGGTAAAATGGTCCTTTGGCTTGCATCAAATTTACCAATAGCTACGCGGACAGTGCAGAACGTGCAGTCTGATCTTTGACGCAGATTTTCCGCTTAGCTGAAGCAACATAGACCAAAAAAAAAGATGAAATTGCAATTATCTTGAGGTTTTTTTTTCTATTCGTTGGGTAAATTCAGTGCTGCAAACCTATACCACTAGATTTGCTATGACATGTCTCATAATTTTGGCCCAATTTAATCGCCTGCAAATTCCTTCTATTTGGACAAATCTGAAATTTCGTAGCACGGCATCCTCGTTGACCCAGTTTCGATTCATTCTATAATGCATAGAGAGTAACGTAATGCTTAACTCATTACCAAACGACAATATTTTAGGCTTGTCCAAATTGAAAGCATTTGCAGACCACAAAATAAAAGTGACTGAAAATTAAAAAAATGTTTTGTGAACAGTAGAAAACATTGTGGGAAAAGGAGAAAATGCTGGTTACCAGCATTTTCTCCTTTTCCTACAATGTTTTCAAAAGACTTCTTTTCCAGGGTCGTCAAGAGTAGGGATTGTGTGGTAATGGGTTAAACCCGGGTTCCGAGGATGGTAGCTCGGTAGAGTCAACATACTATCTGTGGTATATGAAGGGAGGTAACTCACAACTGACTCCGTACTGCCAGTAAGGCCAATAGAGTTACAGTTCTTGGTCATGGAGTCGCATTCAGATCGAATTTGGAAAAAAACACACCTCTTGTAAACAGCCTTTTGTACATCTAAATGGGATGGGTTAAGTAAATTGTTAGTGTGATCATCATCGTCTCTGTCCTAACCCTAAGTTAACTCTTTACCAAACGACAAAATTATAGACTGGTCCAAATTGAAAGCATTTGCAGACGACGCAATTAATGTGAAATGTAATTTGGGAAGGGTTAGAAAACATTGTGGTAAAGGAGAAAATGCTGGTAACCAGCATTTTCACCTTTTCCAACAATGTTTTCAAAAGTTTTCTTTCTTTGGGTGGTTAAAAGTTGGGATTGTGTGATAAAGAGTTAAATGAGACTTTCAAGTCGATAGTCTAATTAAAAAAAAATAACGCTGTTATAAACTTACCTTTTGGAGAAAAAAATCTACTTATCGGACAGTGCACATCTAAGATCAGACTGCACGTTATCTGCAGTCTGATCTTGATCTACACTGTCCTCTAAATTCGGCAGGATAGAGGTCACACATTCGGCGCGAGTACTGGTGCAGTCGCCAGGAAACAGAATCGAGAGAGATTATTATAAGTTGTTAGAACTTGTTTCTCAATCGATGTAAAATAAATATATTTAGACTAAACTAAAAATCAAATGCTGGTAAAAATGATTATTTCTCTAATAGGGTAGAAAACATTACCAGCATTTTCTTCTCTTCTCACAATGTTTTCGAAAGACTTCTTTCTAAGTGGTGTTATAAGTCGGGATTGTGTGGTACAGAGTTAATCTTCGAGAAAAAAAAAAAAAAAAAAAGATCTCGTCTTTCAATGAAGCTGAGGGGAAAAAGCTTTGGAAAACATTATGGTAATCGACAATTTCTTCTTTTCCCACAATGCTTTCTTCATGTACCTTTTCCGAGACATATGTCATCGTCTAAACCACTTTGTACTTGATGTCTGCAAATGATTTCAAAATGAGCATGTCCAGGGCCCATATTCACCAATCATTCTTGAGAATATTCTTTGTAAGTAACACAACTTCTGATTGGCTAAACCGAATGGTTTAGCCAATCAGAAGTTGTGTTACATACAAATGTAGAAAATTATGGAGAATAAGACAAAGAGAGTTCTTAAGAATGGTTGGCGAAAACGGGCCCAGATGTTTGTACTTTAGTAAAGATTTAAGCAGGACACCTTTGTATTATTGATAATGATCGATTGATTTGCTTCTATAGCCAACCACGTGATCGATGATGGAATAAATCTGTCGACTGCCACCTGTTTACCAAAAACGTACAGACCTTTAATAGACACCTAATCCTTAGGCTGCTAAGCACAACTCGCTGACCGTTTGCGGACAGTGTAGATCAAGATCAGACTGCACAGAACGTGCAGTCTAATCTTGGATCTACACTGTCCGATAAGAGAGAGAGAGAGAGAGAGAGAGACAGAGAGAGAGAGAGAGAGAGAGAGAGAGAGAGAGAGAGAGAGAGAGATTAATTCCTGTAGAAAACGCGATAACACCGTAAACTTTCCAGTATTCCGTTTTAGATTTCAGTAAATCAATGTACTCTGTTTCCTCGAGCGAACGATTTAATTAATCCCTCACTATGTACTCATATAAGTTCAGTCTTAGCCTCTCACTGTTTTTTTTCCATGAATATACATGGATATTTCGTTGGAATGGGAAATAAGATGGTTCTTGTGTCCCCAATTCCTTAAGGTAAGACCTGTGTAATGCACTTCCGATGAACATTGGGCAAAAATTCTAATTGGTTGTTAAATAAGGATAAATAAGGATTTATGCCGAAATAATATTTTTGCACATTTTAAACGGATCGGAAATTCCGGTTATGTCTACCTTGAAACTTCTTTTGATACTTTTGTTTGTTTTTTAAAAAGGGAGGTAATAATTGTATTTTTTTCAATTAAGAATATAGCAGTTTTAGATTTATAAATGATAATTCAAAGAAGGAAAAAATGGAAAAAGTGAAAAGGTGAAAGTAGTTAAATAACACTCATTTTTAATTATAGCTAATTTTGCAGGATGATATTTTAGTGGAAATAACTGTTTTCCATTACACAGGTCTTACCTTAACTAGAAAAAAAGACTACATCAACATGGATCTACCCAGGTCATACAACGTTTTCTTGACTTTTTCCTACTTTTTTTCACTTAACGTTGTATTGACCTTTCGTTGTTTACTCTACACAACGTTTTCTTGACTTTTCCTATTTCACTTCACACAACGTTTTCTTGAATTTTCCTATTTTATTTCACACATGCAACGTTTTCATGACTTTTCCTATTTTGCTTCAAAAAACGTTTTTCTTGACTTTTCCTATTTCACTTCACTCAACGTCTTCTTGACTTTTCCTATTTTACTTCAAAAAAAGGTTTTTCTTGAATTTTCCCTATTTCATTCATACAACGTTCTTATGACTTTACCTGTTTCAATTCACACAACGCTTTCATGACTTTTTCCTATTTCACTTCACACAACGTTTTCTTGACTTTCCTATTTATTTCAGACAACTTTTTCACGATTTTTCCGACGTAATTTAACACAACATTTTCATGACTTGTCCTATTTTACTTCACACAACGCTTTCATGACTTGTCCTAATTTACTTCACACAACGTTTTCATGACTTGTCCTAATTTACTTCACACAACGTTTTCATGACTTGTCCTAACTTGTTTCACACAACGTTTTCTTGACTTTTCCTATTTTACTTCACACAACAATTCCTTGATTTTTGCTATTTTACTTCACACTACGTTTTTTTCCTGACTTTTCCTAATTTACTTCACACGACGCTTTGTTGACTTTTCCTATTTTACTTTACACAACGTTTTTTTTTTTTACTTTTTCTATTCCCTTTCACACAACGTTTTTTCTTACTTTTCCTATTTCACTTCACACAACAATTTCTTGACTTTTCTATCTTACTTCACACAACGTTTTCTTGACGTTTCCTAGTTTTTTTTGAATTTTCCTATTTTACTTCACACAACTGTTTTTGTTTTTACTTTTGCTATTCCCTTTCACACAACTTTTTTTACTTTTCCTATTTTACTTCACACAACGTTTTCTTGCATATTGATATTCTCTTTCACACAACTTTTTTTTTTCTTTTCCTATTTTACTTCATACAACGTTTTTTTTTTTACTTTCTCTATTGCCTTTCACACAACGTGTTTTTTTTTTTTTACTTTTCCTATTTTACTTCACACAACGTTTTCTTGACTTTTCTGAGAGCTGAGGGCGGGGAGAATGGGAGAGTTGATATTTAGCATCAGTTTCTTTCATCAAAGGCTTTCAACTTTAAACTAATGATAAACAGATCCAACCTGTGGTACTATATGTATCGTAACCGACGTTTTCCATTTTCATCTAGTTTTTCACCCGAACTTGAAGCTTTCTTCCATAAATGGGATGCAACATACTAAAAGCAGTATTCGGACATCTGCGCAAAGTGTCGTCTCGCATTAGCCTGCGCAAGGCACGCAGGCTAATCCGAGACGACACTTTACAACTACATTAGTTTTTATACCACAGTACACTTGTGCAGAACAGTAAATTACATAAAAACGGAAAGTGTCGTTTTGGATTAGCCTGCGCGGGCTGCGCAGGCTAATCCGACACGACACTTTACGCAAATGTCCGAAGGTCCCTTTCCGGCGTGTTGCAGACCATTTAGAACAGTCACAGAAGCAAAAGGCTCGTTTATCAAAGAGTAGCAGGATCATGTACTTGAGCTACACTTAATTTCAAAACTTATTGGGTAGCTTTAACTGTTTTACTGAGTATCTATTTTGATAAAGGAAACAGTCACAGTCAAAGTTGATGAAAAATACTAGGTTTAATTTAAGCTGTTACTGGGACTTTAATCAATGAAAATTATCGGAAAAAAATGTCTTCGATCTTGGAACACGTCGCTCCGCCATTATATTACTATTTGTACAGCACTGGTTCTAATATCGACAAAACTTGTCGCGGTCTATCTGTTAAATGTTCATTTGCAATTATCGACATGGGAGCGCCATGGCAACCATCGAACGCTTCTCATGCGACAGCGCATGCGTGTTTTGAAATGTTGACAAGAATATAAGGAAAAAAAAACCGGTTGACGAAAAATGGCGGCGACAGCGGTTTAGATGTAAGTAGATTTATTACGTCATTGAATCGGTTTACTGGAAATATGTCATATGAAATTGAAAGGTAGGTAAAACCGTTTAAGTTTTTCAGTTTTGTATTTTTCTTGTTTTTGTAATAATGTTAGAAAGACGATAGAATTTCTATATGTGCTAAATTCCACCCAATTAAAGAATCGATCTCTTAGAAAAGTACATGTCTCTGATTAAGGTATAATGCCAATTCCTTGAAGGTATAATGCTTGCTTCTTGGTGATTATTTTGATGAAACTATGACTTCTTTCCCACCGTGTATTTTATTCGAAGTAAAGAAGACGTTTAATGGTAGTCAAGGGACTATACCAAAAGATGTTTTAGTGACGTATACCTGTATACCTGTAAAATGCTAATTGGAACAAAATGGTTCTCAAAGCAAGATGATCTATTGATCTAGATATCAGTTTTACCATTCTGTAAATCTTGAACTGAACCATTTGTTAAGGTGGTGGGTATGACACCATTTTATAAAATGCAATTTATATAATATGTAATTGTTTTTCTCGTTCTAAACATAACTCTGTTTTTCTTTTATTGGTATTATTGAGTTTAAGGTATATCATATGTATTAGGTCACGTGATCGTTTAGCATCGTTATTCAAAATGAAACATTTTTAGAGCTTATCATTTGCAGTCTGTCACGTGATCTGTCAGCGGTCTAATTAAGACTATGAAGGGTAATCTGAACTGTTAACTCTTTACCACACAGCGAAATTCTAGACTGCTTAGATTGAAAATATACTGTCAAAGTAAAGTTAAGGACCAGATGAAGAATCGTCTCTCATAACCCCAACAATGAAGACAACACCTTTAACTCTTGAAATGCTTTGATAAGACATACATGTACTCTTTCGATTCATGTAAACAAAATCACTAACAAGGGAAATTTCATTCGCGCAGCAAGCGTCGTAAGTACCCCACCCCAATTTGGAATTGTTGCAAGAAAGTTGATTCAGTTTCAGTTCTACCACGGAATTAATTAAAACTCTAAGTCTTTCCGTTGTCTGCGTTTGTCATATTCTTCGAAGATTAGACCTGTCTTATATGACGCATCACCAATTCCCCGATACTTGGGAAAAGTGGGGCTTAAACCGAAGATACACTCAAGCCTGTAGGGACTGTTTATTAAATGGCCGGTGAACAGTGTACCTGCTAGCTGATCATAGCTGAATAAATCGCACCAAGTAGCGTGTTACTAGGTAAACGTTTATTTTATTTTGAAATTCAAAGTAATGGTTGTCGTTTGGAAAAAAAATACTCCGCTTATGTATCCAGGATGCCCATATTAGATAGATATGCATTTGTAGAATGCCATCTAGCGGGAGATAATGTAAGTTTTTCCTTTTTCATTATTACAGAGATCATCAAACCACAATGTAGGTGACGTCACCTGAACACCGAAGTACGTCACACTCCGTCCTTGACCCTTGGAATATGCCATCGCCTTTGCTGATTCTCGTGCTGTGTGCTGTAATCACTGGATTAATTGGCAGTCTATTTATAATCATACCCCTTGCCGTGGACAGTTGGGAGTATGTGTCTTTCGACAACAGTGTTTTGGCGCCTTATGCCGTTGTTAACGCTAGTAGTGAATATTTCGTGACGTTGGCAACGTCTGACGAAGACTTTACGACATTGAGACGTTTTGAACAAGTTGTTGGTACAAATGGCTCGGTCGTGCAGCAGAATACAAGCTATTTTCTATATCATACATATACAGGAGTGTGGAGAATGTGCGATAAACTATCAGGTAAGGGAAAAGACGTCTTGAGACACATATTAGAATGATTACGCTACTATAAGCAAACATTTTCCCTTATTTTCGGTGTTACTGATCTACAGCTATTGGGGGGTTCTCACCATGTTTGAGTTGAGCAAATAGTGGCTTATTTTGTCAAAGCTTTGTAATCATACGCATCGTTTCTGAAAAAAAAATTGATGTCTCAGATTTCTCTCCGAAAATAAATGTTAAAACTTTGATGATCTTGACAAGGCTTGCCGAATTTTATCATGTCTATAATCAGGACAAAATAATTACATGTATTTCCAATTTACTTGGAACTACCTTTTGTCTATGGTGTATTCACGCGCCAAAGAAGCGATTAGGCTTCACGTAAATTTTACCGCACATGTAAATGCCATGTTTTAACACGTCAAGAACTATACTCTTGAAATATGAAATAATATTTACATTCGTTGGGTTTTGGGGTAAAAATTCTTCTGAACTTGTTTACGAAAAAAAAAACAAAAAAAACATATTGTTATGCTCACCAAAAGCTCGCTTTATAATATTTCTTGTGAGTCTCGTATAGTATAAACCTTATATCAACCGTAAATTCATGTCAGATCATATAGTTCTTGCCCAAATGTTCAAAATTCAGGCTGAATTTGAATGAAAATGACAACGTCCTTTGTCTCATATTTGCAGATTCAGTTAAGAGCCAACCAGAACAAGAAATATCTTTAAAACAGAGACAGCAAAAAGCCAGCAAATAGTCAAGGGCCCGTAGAATAAACATGTCAACGAAGTAGGTCAACTCTTTAACACACAATCCCGAGTTTTAACGACCCTGGGAAAGTAGCCTTTGGAAAACCTTGTAGGAAAAGGAGAAAATGCTAGAAGCCAGCATTTTCTCATTTTCCCACAAGATTTTCAACACTTTCATAGGCAAATACAATAATTTCAGTTAAATATAAGGTGTCATCTGTAAATGCTTTGAATTTGGACCAGTCTAAAATTTTGTCGTTTGGTAAAGAGCTAAGAGCCAGCACATTCAGCTATGCCGAGTAATTATGTCTTTATTTTTACAGACTCATCAAGAAGTAGGCTAGAAGCAGCAAAAGGAGGCTCTGTCTCGAGATGTTACGTGTTTGTTACGGAATATGACGATGAGGCAACGAGCAGCGACACCTTCTGGAGGAAGAGTATCGGAAGTAAGCTCAGTTAACTCTTTACAATACCATCCCGTGTTTTTAGGTAGTACTGTCCTAATGGAAAACAACTATTTCTACCATCGTATCATCCTACAAAATTTTCTAAATAAGTATTATTGTACTACTTTCACATCGCCGCATTTTCCCTTATTCCTTCTTAGAATTATCATTCATAAATAAAAAGCTTATTTAATTCTCATTACAAAGGGAGATAATGATCACCTCCCGTTTTAGGAAAGCAACAAATAATTTCCAGACAGACATCACAGTGTTTTGGTCGGTTAGAAATGTGCAAAAAATATTATATTAGTAGACATGTATAAATCCTTTTTTTATCAACCAATAAGAAATTTTATCCCGTGTTGCACTAAAAGCGATATGATGGTAATACCTATAAACACTGATGTAGACGGCCAATTGAAAACGTTCTGGTTAAAAAAAAAAGACAAATGTAAGCGAGCTAATGGGATTAGTGTCGGATAGGGTAGACATTCTACCTTTTGATTCATGACTTTGAGTCAAAATGGATTTTATTGGTCCATAATTGTGTGATCTTGTGCTTGGTACAATGCATCAAAGAGAAGCCTTCAACTTTTTTTTGCGAGAGCGTGTCTCTCTATAATTCGAGCCATGCTCGAACTAAAGAGACGTAATGCATCTCCGGAATGTATGATACAAGGTGACCCAAAATGAGTGCAACCCATATCGAAACGATTTCGTCTCAAAATGGGTCTCAACACAAAATGTTTTTTGTTCAGTTGTCCAAGGCATTTTTAGTACTGGCTGTTATTTTCTCTTGTTTTTATCCTCTCCCCCAGTGGAACCTGCAACATAAAACGAATTGGATTACTTTTCACGATTTTATTCGCTATGATATGGGTTGCACTCATTTTGGGTCACCCTGTACAAGCAAGTTTATCACATGATAAAGGATCTATAAAATCAATTTTGTTGAACAACCGACAAAATCAAGAGTTAGACTTGTCCTTTAACAAGCGGAAAATTTACAGAAAAAAATCACAGACGTCAAAAAGATTCAGCCCAGGTCAGCCTACGCAGACTGCGCAGGCTGACCTAAGCTGAAACTTTTTGCAAATGCATTCAACTTATCTTTCACAAAGCATGGCTTAAAATTTGGCGGTGGTAGAATGAATATCTTTTTCTTAAAAAAGGATTTTATGTCCATTTATATTTTCAGGAATGCAGAATTCAGCGGCCTCATGTTTTATAGTCAGCCTGATAGACCTTGTAGCTGCTGCAGCCACAGGAGTGTTTGCTATTTTACGTCGTCAGGTGTCAGCCTGTATGGTCACCGGTGTCTTATATTGTATGACAGGTATTTACTTATTACTTTTTTTAAATCACGCCTTTAATAAACGACCAGTCTTCGCACTTAATTAATTATTATATCCCCATCCAATAAGTAGAGGGGCATCTTCGCACGCCAGGGCTGACGATTCACTACGCTACTCTACCCTTGGCGGATCGAGCTTGATTTTTACATTCCTCCGATTCGCTTTTTCATTGGATGCAGCCAGCTGTAACTGCAACGAATGAAATCGCTCATAGCATTTCATCTTTGATAAAAATAGAACAAGGTTGCAATACCTTTCGAATAGAAGGTCAACATGGAAACCCACGTGGATGTCTCCTTATCGCTTCATGTGTATTCGTAAGCGGTTTGTAAAACGATATTTCATTTGCCTTTAGAAATATGATGTAAAGGGGGGTAATAACCAGCATCCAATAGAGGGCACATCGCAGGAATCTCGAAATCGGGCTCAATTAGCCAAGGTAAGATCCACGTAGTGATCATAACCTTGGCTCGGGAAGATGATAGAGGGGGACAGAGTCATATACTAGTTAACCATGTCTGTGTGTGTGTCTGTCTGTGTTGCGCATGACCCAAGGACGTGCCCCACTGTTTTGGGTCACATGGTCGTGTCCGAGCTCTAACTTAATAACTGTTTGACCTGGGGCCCTAAAACTTTAAGTGAATTTTGCACATGACCCAAGGAGGTGCTCTGTTTTTTTTGGTCATATGGGTCGAAGGGGTCAAGGCCACTGGTGGTCTTTGTTTTGAAAATCATTTCCGTTCTCTGATTTTGCTGCTTCGGTGACAATGTGATGACTCGTAAAGTTATTTATCCGCTTTGGGACAGTTCTAGTTTAGTTTTCTTCTACACTGCCCATTAATACGATAGACCAAGCCACAAATAGATCATGTGAACAAGCATTGGATTTGTAAACGACACATATTAGACCACATGAACGGTTGGGTTCGAGTCCAACGGCTGCCTAACATAAAAATACGAATGAGACGTCAAAACCTAGGGTCCCTTGTGACGGTGCCATACACTGCGCATGTCAAAGAAGCAGGCGTAACTTAGATTGTGTTGCGTCCTGTATTCTGCGTAATTCCTGGTAACGTAACTAACAGACTTCTATAGGGGTTTCCCATATTGGTAACCGGTGGTTACGATAAATAAACGAAAGTCAAACAAACAGCAAATAGATTAAATTGGCACTGGTATCATATAGGCTATTCTTGCAGACATTCTTCATACTTTTTAAGAGTTCTTCCCCTTGGTAAGAGAAAAAGAACGTCGTGGTATTTCCGTATAGAATATTAGTAATATTGTTTACATATTAACCCATTACCACAAAATCCTTACCTATGACGACCCCGAGAAAGAAGCCTTTAGAAAACATTGTGGAAAAAGGAGAAAATACTGGTAACCAGCATTTTCTCCTTTTTACCACAATGTTTTCTATCCGTTCACAAAACAACTTCAAATTTTCAGTCACTTTTATTTTGTAGTCTGCAAATGCTTTCGATTTGGATAAACCTAAAATTGTGTCGTTTGTAAATGTGTTAATGCATTTTTTCGTGTGCCTTAATCCATTACCACACAATCCTTACCTATGACGACCCCGAGAAAGAAGCCTTTAGAAAACATTGTGGGAAAAGGAGAAAATTTTGGTAACCAGCATTTTCTCCTTTTCCCACAATTTTTTTACCCTTCACAAAACAAATTTCAAATATTCAGTCTCTTTTATTTTGTAGTCTGAAAAAATTGTGTCGTTTGTAAATGAATTAATGCATTTTTACTTGTACCTTAAAGGCAGATGATAAAAGAGATAGGTTCATTTTCTTTCAACCCTTTACCAGCATTTTCTCCTTTTCTCGCATTTTCTTTATCCTTTCAAGCAAGAATTGCATCATTTGCACCCCTTGTAATGTTTAATTTTTCGTCTGCAAATGCTTCCAAATTAGATTATTCCAAAATTTTGTCGTTCGGTAAAGAATTAAATGATTGCATAGTTTGTCTGTGCTTTGGATTAAATTTAGAAATGACCTGGACACTTGGGACCGTATTCACCTACCGTTATAAAATGCATTCTTTGTCTTATTATTCAATTCGATAGCAGGAGTTTCCTTTGATAAGACATGTTAGAACCCCAGCCACGTACAGGAAAATCCAAAAGCACGAATGAATTTTCCAGCTGTTGTCATGATATAAGTGGAATAACGTAGAAAGCAGATTAAAACACTTTCCAGTCATTCAGTCAGTTAACTCAACGAAATGAATATGCAAATAAAGAAATGAATACACAGATACACGAAATAAAAAGGACACTTCAATTTGATTCAACTTCATCAAAAGCCAACAACAAACGACAGATCGGCTTTTTTCGAAATAAAAGAAAATGACGTAAACCTATGTGTCGACGTCATAGTGCTTAAACTTTGACAATGGCTGACAAATTGTATCAATTTACCTCCCTTGTTTTCGATGTTATTCCTAATTCGACCCGTGCAGGCTGACCTGAGCCGAAACTTACTGCTATTTGTCAGTTTTCTGTATGTCCAGGGACAACTCTATCTTAAGATTAAATCGGTTGGTGAAAAAAAACGTGGCTACTTAGGAATCATATAAGTATGTGACGGTTTGCGTGATACAAAGAACCGCGGGGACGCCATAAGACCCTCTTTTTACAAGAGCATAGCACAATTCATAATGAACTGTGCTGGCGGTGTTAAAGTAGTACCATTATAATGAAAAACAGTTATTTCCGATATATTATTATCCTAAAAAAAATTCTGTGGTTGAAAATGAGTATTATTGTAGAGCTTTGACCGAGCCACCTTTTTCCTTTTTTTCTTCCTTAGAATTACGTATCATTTATAAATCTGAAGCCACTATATGGAGTGCAACACCCGAAAAGGGGCATTCGGACATTTGCGCAGGCTAATCCGAGACGGCACTTTCCGTTTTTATGTAATTTTCTGTTTCACACAAGTCTACTGTAGCACAAAATCTAATGTAGTCGTAAAGTGCCGTCTCGGATTAGCTTGCGCGGAGAGCGCAGGCTAATCCGAGACGTTACTTTACGCAAATGTCCGAATGCCCCTTTTCGCGTGTTGCAGGCCATATTCTCATTACAAAAGGAGATGATAATTACCTCCCTTTTCAGAAAACGAACGAAAATATCTTTGCATAATTTCAAGATAGACGAAAGAATTCTGATCGGTTAGAAATGTGCAAAAATGTTATAGCAGTATAAATCCTTATTTATCAAGTAATAAGAAATTTTATCCCATGTTGCATTAGAAGGTTTCGGATGGTAATACCTTAAAACAATATGGCCTGTAACTTACGAAAAGGGACATTCGGAAATTTGCGTAAAGTGTCGTCTCGGATCAGCCTGCGCAGTCCGCGCAGGCTGA
Source organism: Tridacna crocea (assembly GCA_943736015.1). Taxonomy (NCBI): domain Eukaryota; kingdom Metazoa; phylum Mollusca; class Bivalvia; order Cardiida; family Cardiidae; genus Tridacna; species Tridacna crocea. Next base: position 75,492,536 of record OX031056.1, on the reverse strand, counting down.
TCCGAGGCGGCACTTTCCGTTTTTATGGAATTTTCTGTTTTGTGCAAGTATATTGTAGCACAAAATCTAATGTAGTCGTAAAGTGCCGTCTCGGATTAGCCTGCGCAGACTGCGCAGGCTGATCCGAGACGGCACTTTACGCAAATGTCCGAATGCCCCTTTTCGCGTATTGCAAGCCAATTATCGAGATTGATGGACAGGTTAATTATTAAGCCATGCTACCGTATATAGAATTAGACGTTATCACCTGTTACCGGCTTCAAGACAGTCATTATCATTCAAAGATTTACATTTCCTTCACAGCATGTCTATAATTGGCAAAGAGATCCACGGTGTTTTGTCGGAAACAATTTAGTCGAAGAAAACTGATCATGCCGAAGTGTCACTTTATCGAATACTGCTGTGCATCTCGCTGACGCAGCACTTCGAATTTTCGGCCAAATAAGATAGAATTTCTTAAAGCTAGGGAGACTACAAGAATTCCTCTGTTTTAGATGTAGCGGGTCACGTGCCAGCAAGTCCTTGAAAACTGGAATTTTACTCATAGATTTCTCGCAAGAGTTTCACAAAGACTTGTGGGAATGTCACATGATCAACATCACGCGTCAATCACGAGGGTTCGTGTTCAAAACAGCTTGATGACGTCATATCTGATATACGTGAAGCTAAGATAGACTAAGTTGCCATTTGCAAAATAGTTATGCCGTTATTCAAACGCACAGATTGCTCTTTTATATTGAATATAATGGTCATTAGGTCATACCATTGCGAAGAAAAATATATCTATATGAGTTTATGGGATTCTTACCAGAAATTTTGCTTTATCAAAAATCAAATAGCACCTATAAGAATGGTTGGTGAATATGTACCCTACACGGGTGTCTAAGATGAGATACCGCCACTTAGAATTGCTGCAAAACTTCTCACAAGAATGTTTTCTGACTTCTAGGTAATAATTGGTTAGTTCTGGCTGAACTTGTGGGTCACTTTTGGTTTAGTGCGCATTAGGGGGACGATCGCACGTACGGACGGGCAACCTGCCAGACAGGCCGACTGACACATGGATAGATGAACGGACAGACGGACGGACGGATAGAAAACAGACTTATGAATCTAGAATGTCTCTCTGCACTAAGTTAGTGCTTACCTAGTAATCACTGCAAGCAAAGAGTAGCATGCGTGCATCATTTCACCCCTCCCACAATTAAGTAGCACCCACTTGAAAAAAAAATGTATTTTAATATTTTTGTTTCTTTCAGGATTATTCTCAGTGTTCGGATTAACAATATTTCACACAAAAATGTACTACGAGAGGTATCAGTGTTATTCATTCGACATTGAGAGACTACCTTCCATAGCGTGTGACGCCCGAGAGGTGTCGATTGGTTGGGCCATACCGCTCTCCTGGGTTGGCGTAGTGATATGTGTTATAGCATTCGGACTCTGGATTTTTGTTACTCGTGCCTTTAGAGTTATAAAGTCAAAAACTATGATTTGATATATGTTTTACTGCAGTCACCATATCTAGCGTTACTGTCTCCATATACACACCTAGAACTGGCAGGTTTGTCTTGCAAGAATTCGTTTTTATCAGTACCACTGAACTGAAAGAGAGACTGTCCAACTAACAGAACTACATTTTCAGTTAACTCATCATTTTGGGCTTGTCCAAATCGAAAGCATTTGCAGACGACAAAATAAAAGTGATTCAAAATTTGAAATTTGTTTTGTGAAGGGTAGAAAACAATGTGAGAAAAGGAGAAAATGCTGGTTACCAGCATTTTCTCCTTTTCCCACATTGTTTTCTAAAGGCTACTTTCTCAGGGTCTTCAAAAGTAGGGATTGTGTGGTAATGGGTTAAAGGAACTTTCTACTAGACAACCAAACTTTGCTTTTGTCGAACTGAAAACATTTACAAAAAAACATGTCATGAAAATATGCTTACAACAAAATTAGTAACTTTTGTGAGACATTTATATAAATTTTATTTTGCCAGAGATTTGAACTTTGACATATTATTTATCACATTATTATACTTTAAGGTAGTGCTATCTTAATGGAAAATAGCTATTTCCACCGTAAAATTGTCCTAAAAGATCACTATCATTAAAATGAGTATTATTGTACTACTTTAACTAAGCTACTTTTTCCTTTCTGTTCTTCACAGAATTATCATTAATTAATCTAAAACCACTATATTATCATTACAAAGGGAGATAATAATTACTTCCCTGGTCAGGAATCTTACAAAAGTATCAACAAATAATTTCAAGATAGACATTAAAAGAATTTCTGGTCGGTTATAAATGTGCAAAAATGTTATAATCAGTTTAAATTCTTATTTATCAACTAATAAGAAATTTTATTCCATGTTGCACTAGAAGCGTTAGAATGGTAATACCTTAAGTGTTAGGAATCGCAAGGTCAAAGATCATTTGGCTGGCTAAATCTCTCCTGATTAAACTGTCTCTAATCAAGAATAAACCTTTTACGTAACGATCACGAAATTGGGAAAAGGCGAACAAATGCTGGTGACCGGATTTTTCTCCTTTTCCCACAATGTTCTGTTGTCTTCGAAATAAAGCAATATTTTTTTAAACAGTTGTTATATTTGTCGTCCGCAAACGCCATCAGTTTAGACAAGGCTAAAATTTTGTTCTTATTTGACGTCAGTCCTCAAAGTAGGTCAGTGAGTCCAAACTATTTGATTGGTTCTGTTGAATATCTTAACTCTTTACAAAACGATCCCAAATCTTTCACAATGCTGTTGTAGAACCTTGTAGAAAACATTGTGGGAAAAGGAGAAAATGCTGGTAACCAAAATTTTGTCCTTTTTCCACAATGTTTTCTTTCCATTAAAAAGGTTGAAATCATCATTTTGGCCAAATGTTGTTTGTCATCTGCAAATGCTTTCAATTTTGCCAAGTTTAAAGTTTTGTCGTACGGTACAGAGTTAATTTAGAAGAACAAAAGCCTTATATAAGAATATTTCGAGGATGAATAGTAATGAAGGTAAAGATGTTTATCTTAATGATTGCCCAAACATTTTACGGTATCTTCTTTTTTTTGCGATAATCAGATTTTTTTTCCCCATCGATTTTGCCCATTTCCCCTTGCAAACCTTTTTTTCTCTCTTTTTTTTTGATGTTACCGAATGGGCTAGCTTTTTAATCTACTTTTTAGTATTAATAGACTCGAATGAATAAATGGAAACTTCTGATTGGTCAAAAATATGTACATGTTTATTCTTAGTCATCATTCTTTTTTTGCAATAATCAGATTTTTTTCCCATCGACTGTGCCCGTTTCCCCTTGCAACGTTTTTTCCCCCCTCTTTTTGGTAAAAAATATGGACAAGTTTATTCTTAGGCATCATTTTACGACACCTTTTTTGCGATAATCAGATTTTTTTCCTATCGATTTTGCCCTTTTCCCCTTGCAAACCTTTTTTTTTTTACTTTATGCCGTTGCCGAATGCGCTGGCTTTTTACCTACTATTTAAGTATTGAAAAACTCGATTGAATAAATGGTAACTTCTGATTGGTCTAAAATATAGACATGTTTATTCTTAGGCATCATTTTACGACATCTTCATTTTTTTGCGATAATCAGTTTTTTTCCCATCGATTTTGCCCGTTTCCCCTTGCAAAGGTTTTTTCTTTCTCTTTTTTGGCGTTGCCAAATGGGCTGGCTTTTTTGCCTACTTTTTAGGATCGATAGACTGGAATGAATATATGGAAGTTCATGGTTGGTCAGAAATGTAGACAAACATTTATTTCTTCTGAGGACCCCTGCAGGTTTACACGTATATATTTGCTAGCAAATTTACGTCGTCCATCTCTTTGTATTAAGAAAAATAATTCTTGTTGATGCTTATGGAGGCATTGAAGTTTTTTTTTGAAACATTGTAACAGACAGAGAAACTGTTAAAGATGAGCGGTATCCCTCGTTTGTCTCAACATTTTACGATTTTCCAGACGTCAGCGATTTTAATTTCTCTCTTCAGCTTCTCTCATCGGAAGCCTAAGTCCATTCATATACTTTTCCTACCTCAATCCACCCTCCACCTTATTTTGAAAATGAATTATCTTTATTTTAACAACATAACAACTCGAGAAACTGTTTTACTAAAAATAATTTCTTTAAATATGACCGTCTTTTATACACGTTAGATTGTAGCTGATTTTCATCGTCGTCCTAATAATTTAACCCTTTTGTCAAAAAATATCGAGTATTAAGGTCCCGATCAGATGGATGGTTATTAAAACATTGAGAGAACAAGGAGAAAATGCCGGTAACCAGCATTTTCTCCTTGTTCTCACAATGTTTTCAAAACCCTTTATAAAGAACCCCCCCCCCCATTTAACACATTTAATTTGTCGTCAATAAATGACTTCAGTTTTTTGACACGTCTCGGAATTTGTCGTTTGGTTAACAGTTACAAAGTTACCTCTCTGTACCAGAAGACCAAACTTTAGATCTGTTTAAAATGACAGTATTTAAAAATACACCTTTACTCGTTTTCATCCAGTTTTTTAGCCAATTTTATTTTCATTTTAGGAAACTATAATTATTATTGTATCTATGTCCTAAATGTTTCCCCTGGCGGATGCAAGGTTGCACGGATTACAGTGGATGGAAAATGCATTTCGATCCCTGGCGGCTATCCATAGACATTACAATCACATCTTCCAGGCTAATTCGAAGTCAAATCTCTAAAGTTTCCTTATCCCATGCACCTTACATAGCTTACTAGATTCTACACACTGTAAAATCTTTAGAGCTTTTGTTTACTGTCTAGCTGTAAAGATGCTACTTGAAGAAACTGGTATCATTTTATAATGCTTCATTGAATAGATTTGTCTGCTGAAGGGTGAAGAACATTGTGGGAAATGGAGAAAATGCTGGTAACAAGCATATTCTTATTTTCCTTCAATGTTTTTATCCCATAGTCGTAAACTGTCAAAATTGTCTTGTTATGGAATGTTTATTACTAAGTGAGGTGTATTAAAACTTTTGCAGCAGAGGTCTTACGAAAATATTGTGGCTCATGACGATCTATATCTCCTTTTGCTGCAATGTTTATCCAATTGTTACGTCGTCTGTAACTCTAATCTATATTGATTTTCTATATTTCAACTTTCAAAAGCCGTCGGATGCTAATTTGTCCTAGGCGGGAAATGAGGTACAGATGCTCTCTTCATCTATCTAAATGTGTCATCTGGTTTCTATGACAACCGTTTTTACTCTTTATCAGACAATCCAGACATTTGACGACCCTAAGGAAATCTGTTTGAAAAAATGTGGGAAAAAGGAGAAAATACTGGTAACCAGTACTTTCTTTTTTTCCCACAGTGTTTTGTTTCCTCTGAAATAGAAATTCCATGTTTTGAATATTACTAGTATTTACCATTGATTTGTCGTCTACAGATGCTTCCATTTTAGACACTGCCATAATTTGAGTTTGCTCTTTACCAAACGATATAATCCCAGACTTGTCTACATCAAAAGCAATTGGAGACGATAAAAAGATGTGACCAAAAGATCGAAATTAATTTTAGGAAGGATAGAAAACAATGCGGAAAAAAAGGAGAAAATGCTGGTTACCAGCATTTTCTCCTTTTTTCCACAATGTTTTCTAAATGCCTTTCCCTCTCAGGGTCGTTAAAACTCGGGACCGTGTGATAAAGTATTAACTCTTTACCAAACGACAATTTTTTCTTAACTGGACCATATTCATAGTATCTGCAGACAACAAATTAAACCTTACTAATATGATGATTTCTGACTTTGATAGGGTAGAAAAATACTGTGGGAAAAAGAGAAAATGCTGGTTACGAGCATTTTCTCCTTTTTTCCCACTATGTTTTTTAAATAGACATTTTTCCCCCGGGGGTCGTTAAAACTCGGGGCCGTCGAGGTAAAGGATTTAACAACAACATTCCTTATCAGAGAATCGTTCTGTACTCAATAATATTCGTTCCACTGCTGATCCAATTAACGCTGCTTTTATTTATTGTTTTGGTTGAATCACTTTCCTGCCTAAAATGTTTATCGTGTAAACTAAATAACAAAGATATGATTGTTTAGTTTAATGTATTGTTTTTTTTTGTTTGTCTGTATTGAGGCCGAGCGCAGTCGGTAGCTAGTGTAGAACTCAAGAACAGAGAGCCACAGGTTCGATCCCCGGCTCGGCCAATTTATTTTTTTCGAGGATTGATGATAGTTATTGAGATAGGATCCATTCCTCTCCCACCTCTGACCGTTGTTTCGACGATCGTTATGTGGGAAAGCAGCCGGTGGCTGGGAAAGAATATTAAAAAAATTCCAGGACAGCATAGATAGGTGCACTTGCCGTCGCGATATAGCCGAACTAATGTTGAAAACGGTGGGTAAACATTATACAAAAGATTAATACATCGATTGTTTGTATTGAAATTTTAACTGCTAAAGCCATATAGCGGCGGTCAGTGCATCTACGTATGTGTTTTCTAGCTTGCTCCTGCCAGTACTGACACAATTTTCTCTCTCAGCCATTGACTATCCATCTCCCATGCATCAGAGCTGAGAGACGAAAAATGGCTGGCAAGGAAAATTTGCGTCAATCGGGTTATCGAACCCGCCACCACCAGGTCACCAGTCTGATACGCTAACCACTGAGCTATCCTGGCGGGCTTAAATGTACTGGCGTTGAATCCTAAACCGAAAAACTCTTGCAGACAACAAAGATTACAATCCGACTGCACAGAACGTAATTTTTAACATCGTTTTCAAAAGTTTGTTTTTTTTTGCAAAGGGCCATAAAATACGGGTTATTTTACCCTTTATAGCACAATGCCGACTTTTAAAACCTATGAAAAGAAGCCTTTTGAAAACATTGTGGGAAAAGAAGAAAATGCTGGTAACCAGCATTTTCTTCTTTTCCTAAAATGTTTTCTACCCCATTCAAAAGAATATGTGCACCATTTGAGCCCACATTGAAATTGTCCTCTCCAAATGCTTTTTAATTTAAAGAAGGATAAAATTTTGTCGTATGGTTTTAAAGGGTTAAGATTTAAAGACGCCCTAAGCACTTCTGCAGAAATTTTGTTCAGCATATAAATTGATAAATATTCCTTGTCGTTAACTGTTGGTATTGAAAGTGCCCCATTCCTGTTAACTTATACATATCGTTTTCGTTATTTGTTTATTGATCGTTGTGCCATGCCTAAACAATGATGAATTAAAGAATATATTGTTCCTTGAACCTTGCTCTTTACTGCCTGTTTGAATATTCTTTATTACAAAGATCCCCAGATTTCACTGCAATAATGGTATTCAACTTGAATATGATGACGTCAGCTGTTCGGTATTTAACCCTTTACCAAGCAATCCCTGGTTTTTACGACCCTGAGAAAGAAGCCTTTTGAAAACACTGTGGGAAAAGGAGAAAAGGTGACCAGCATTTTCTCCTTTTCCCTACAATGTTTTCTATTCTCCCAAAGTCAAATTTTAATCTTTGAGTCACATTTATTTTGTCGTTTGCAAATGCTTTCAATCTGGACCAGTCAAAGATTTTGTCGTTCGGTAAAGAATTAACACTTATGCTGCATATATTTTCTCATGCTCCTTTGTCGGAGGGAGTAGGTCAGGATCAGCATGCAGAGAAAGTGCAGTCTGATTTCAGATCCATGCAGACTATTTCTGTATGCTCAAATGTGATAACGAAGATCTTTACTTGTGGTGGAGTTGATTCTTGTGATATTGTGAAACAGTCGATTCACTTACTTAACCCTTTCCCAAACAAGCCCTGGTTTTTACGTGTCTGCAGTAAAAGACTTTTGAAAACACTGTGGGAAAAGGAGAAATTGCTCGTAACGAGCAATTTCTCCTTTTCCCACAGTGTTTTCTACCCTTTTCGAGAACTTTCTGCTATTTTCTCCAAATCTAAAACTGTCGTCTGCAAACTCTTTCGGTTTGGAAGGGTCCAAAATTTATCGTTTGGGAATGGGTTAATAGCGAAATAGTTTACGAGCCCATATCATCGGTCAATTTCAAAAACTTCGTAACTACAGCTTGAAACAAGCTGTACCGTAGTTACGAGTAAAATTCTTCTTCTCTGAAACTTGAAGGCGTGGAGCTTTGATATTTGGCATCCAGTATCTCCTAGTGGACCTCTACCAATTTTGTTCATATGATGCCCCTGGGCTCACAACTGGCAAGTTCGAACGTAGGAACAAAAAAGGAAAACTTTAAAATTCGTCTTCTCTGAAACTTGAAGGCGTGGAGCTTTGATATTTGGCATGTAGTATCTCCTAGTGGACCTCTACCAATTTTGTTCATATTATGCCCCTGGGGTCAGAACTGGCCCTGCCCCAGAAGTAAACCGACGATACGTTGTTAATCCTTCAGGTGCTAAGTGCGACTGTCTGACCTTTTTGCAGGACAGTGTAGACCAAGATCAGACTGGACAGAAGAAATTAAAAAAAATAACACGTATTTTGTCAGATAATTGGACACGGCGATATTTAGTGAATTATAGAGACCTTGGCCAGGCAAGAGAAAAAAAAAATCTTCTGTAGAAAAACTCTTTACCTAATAATGCTGTGAGAGATTTGGTTTCTAAAAACATTGTTGGAAAAGGAGAAAAGGCTGTAAATCAGCATTTTTTGCTTTGACATATTTTTCCCTACCATTTCAAAGACTCTCAGCATTTGGTTCAACATGAATTTGTCAACTGATTATGATAAGAATTTGGACAATTTCTTTTTTTTGTGGTCTACCAAACGACAAAATTTTAGACTTGTCCAAATTGAAAGCATTTTGCAGACGACAAAATAAGTGTGACTCAAGAACTGAAATTTGTTTTGGGAACGGTAGAAAACATTGTGGGAAAAGGAGAAAATGCTAGTTATCAGCATTTTCTCCTTTTCCCATAATGTTTTCAAAAGGTTTCTCTTTCTCAGGAACGTGAAAACCAGAGATTGTTTGGTAAAGGAATAAGTGTAGAGAAGTCACCAAAATTAGCACTTATTAAGTCGGATTTTTGCGGGCAAGGCGTTATTTGGAGCGCGAACTCATTATAGAAAGACAAAAAGGCAATAAATCCAAGAACAAATTGACTGGCAGATTTTCTCAAGTGTTACGATTTAGGGCATTCACACCAAAAATACGAGTTAACCCTTAAGCTCAGGCGCAATTCACTGACCTTTTGCGGACAGTGTAGATCAAGATCAGACTGCACAGAACGTGCAGTCTGATCTTTGATCTACACTGTCCGATAAGAAGACATTTTCCCCCAAAAAATCACTTTTGAAATAGCCAAATTTGGGAATTTACTACTGGTATAAAAGTTTCTTTTCATTGATTTACCAGATAAGAATTAACAAGAAAAATCGCCTTCTGGGTATATAATATTCTTTTTTTGGCACTTTAACAAGTGAGAAATTACTTGAAAGTTTTTTCTTCTTCAGATAACACAAAGGAACAAAAAGATGACGTAAATATCTTACTCTTTGACGCCTTTTTTGTAATCTTTTTTCAGCACGCCGAGCCCCCAAGTCTTCACATAAATATTGAGTCAATAAGAGCAATAATAGTAATATAATAAGAGCAATTTTTTGAATAACTGACTTAAACCATTACCCCACAATCCCTACCTTTGACGACCCTGAGAAAGAAGCCTTTAGAAAACATTGTGGGAAAAGGAGAAAATGCTGGTAAACAGCATTTTCTTCTTTTCCCACGATGTTTTCTACCCTGCTGGAAACAGATTTCGTTTTTTGAGTTGCGTTTATTTTGTCGTCTGCAAGTGCTTTCAATTTGGACCGGTCCAAAATTTTGTCGTTTGGTAAAGAGTTAATCATGGGGTAGACGGGTCCCTTGACTCAGAGAAAACTGACCGATATCGAAAAAGTTTCTTGCACAAATCTACTGTAGGGGGCAAAATCTAATGTGGTCGCAAAGTGCCGTCTCGGATTAGCCTGCACGGAAAGCGCAGGCTGATTCTAGACACTTTACGCAAGATTTGTCAACGTCTTCCGTAAAAGCCTTCGTTTAATTGTGTACATTCCGTCCAGTCTGATCTTGAACTATGCCTTCTACGAAGCCCATTTATATATGTTCAAGCGTACGATATGGATTCGGGATCAGAGTGCACGATGTATGCGGTCTTTTCTTGGTCTATGTAAATCCGCAAAAACCTTCGTTTAATTGTGTACATTCAGTGCAGTCTGATCTTGAACTATGCATTCTACGAAGCCCATTTATATATATGTTCAAGCGTACGATATGGATTCGGGATTAGAGTGCACGATATATGCTGTCTTTTCTTGGTCTACGTCCTTCGGAAAACCCTATGTTTTTAATTGTGTATATGCTCTATACAAAAATATTCTATTTAAAAGTCACTCTAAATATATGTTATTTCAGATTTTTTTTTGTATTTTGGGCCGGCGGCCTTATATATGATGAATTAACTATTTGAATTTGAACTGCCCAGGCTGATCTGGGTCGATACTTTTCGCAGATGCATTAAGCCCCCTTTTGGCAGAGCCGATGGCTCATAGTCTATTTAGCCCTAAAGGAGTTACAACGAAAACGAAAACAAAAAAACAACACCTTCTCTAAGGGCAGCTCAACAAGTTTTATCAATTCTATTTGAGAAGATTTAGGCTCGAGGAAAGCCGTAGAAGAAGATTTTATCACAATTGGAACTGGGACAAACGCTGTATTGACCTTTTTCTAAACAAGCCCTCCATTTTTTAAGAGTTTAACCCATTATAACACAGTCCCTACTTTTGACGACCCTGAAAAAGAAGCCTTTAGAAAACATTGTGGGAAAAGGAGAAAATGCTGGTAACCAGCATTTTCTCCTTTTTCCACAATTTTTTCCAACCCTTCACAGAACCAATTTCAAATTTTCAGTCACTTTTATTTTTTTCGTCTGCAAATGCTTTCGATTTGGACAAACCTGAAATAGTGTCGTTTGGTAATGATTTAAAGAAGATTGATTTATGAAAAAAAAAAGAAAAACATTGAGGGTGCAGAAAAATGCTGGTAACGGGCATTTTTATTCACATGAATAAATAGATGTTTGTGATTGGTCAAAAATATTGACATGTTTATTCTACGGACCCATGTTGACATGTTTATTCTACGGACCCATGTTGACATGTTTATTCTACGGACCCTTGTAGGCCCATTTACGGCCAAACTTACGTCGTCTATCTTTTATTTTTTATCTATATAAAGAGATATTGTTATGGTCTACTGACTGAAAATAAATGTACACATACAAATGACCCATGCTCTTTGGAAAAAGGGGGCTTAATGCATCTCTGGTGCATAATACATTAATCATGGATCCATAAAGTGCATTTTGACTAACAAACCGATAGAATCACGAGGTAAACTGATCCCTCGACATACAGAAAACTGACCAATAGTGAAACATTTTGGCTCAGGTCAGCCTGCACAGAGTGCGCAGGCTGACCTGAATCGATAGTTTTCGTATGTGCATTAACCCTTTACCAAACAATCCCTGGTTTTTACGACCCTGAGATAGAATCCCTTTGAAAACATTGTGGGAAAAGGAGAAAATGCAGGTAACCAGCATTTTCTCCTTTTCCCACAATGTTTTTTACCCTGCTGGAAACAAATTCCAATTTTTTGAGTTACGTTTTATTTGTCGTCTGCAAGTGCTTTCAATTTTGGGCAGTCTAACATTTTGTCGTTTGGTTAAGACTTAAGCCCAATTTTTAAAAAAGCACGTCTCATTTTTTGCATTTATCTCTACATGTACTTTTTAAGTATAGGAGATTAAGAAGTTTAAGCGCCATGGAACGTGCAGTCTGATCTTGGATGTATACCGCACGCTTGTTTAGTCAAACCTATATTAGTGAAAAATCTGAGATTCAATGAATTGCATTTACTGCTTTCGTAAGAGGTCGAGATTACAATATTTGGTGCCGGAAGATATTACCCTAAACTGAACAATACCGTCATTTAACAACCCTTTTGAAAACATTATGGGAAAAAGGAGAAAATGCGGGTAACCAGCATTTTCTCCTTTTTCCCACAATGTTATCTTCCTCATCCAAAGCCATGCATATCCCACCATTTGTGGCTCATTTAATTTGTCGTCTGCAAATGCTATCAATTTGGACTTGTCTAAAATTTTGTTGTTTGGTACAGGGTTAAGCCGGATGACACTAAATTAAAACATCGCGAGAAAGGGCTTAGTGGTAATGACACTCGACTCACATTTGAAGCTCTAGGCTGCGTTTTTGTCGTTCTTTTTTTTTTTGTAAAAATTGGTTTAGAAAACCATCAGAAAAAGAGAAAGGACAAATGTACTGAAAAAAGAATTCGATGGAATTTCAGTATCATTTCCTTAATTCTTTACCAAACGACAAATTTTTAGACTGGACCAAATTCAAAGCATCTGCAGACAACAAATTAAATCTTGGTAATATGATGATTTCTGACTTTGATAGGGCAGGAAATATTGTTGGAAAAAGAGAAAATGCTGGTTACCAGCATTTTCTCCTTTTCCCACAATGTTTTCTTTCGGCTTCTTTCTCAGGGTCGTTAAAAGTAGGGATTGTGTGGCAAAGTGTTAATACGTAACCCCTTATTGTCTTTTTTCGAATTTCACGCCAGAATTTCTCAAAGGCTCATGGGAACGTCACCTTATGAATAAGACCTGCCAGCTTTGTGAGGTTGTGTTCAAATACGTATGACGACTTCGTATTTGATATCATAAAGATTGATTGTATAGTGCTTAACGCCGTTTTCAACATTATTTCACTGATATCGCGGTGGCCAATGAACCTATCATTGCTTTCCTTGAGTCTCTTTTACCAGTACTCCGCACATTTTTCGTTCAAGGCCACTGGCTGCTTTCCCACATAGCTATTGCAGAAACAATTTTCAGCGGTGGGAGAGGAATGAACCCTGTAGCAACGACTATCATCAAACCTCGGAAGAAAATTGGTCGAGCAAGGGGTCGAACCTACGACCCCCTCTTCTCGAGTCCTGCACGTATTTTGTAGCATTTGCTTGTGCTCAATTCCCCCCCCCCCCCTCCCCCCCCCCACCCCACCCCGAAACACACACACACAAATAATCGTAGCAAAACAATAAAAAGGGCCTTCTATATATTACTATATTCATACCAGACTTAAGTTCAGTGTTTTGAATAATATCTGCCTGTGTACATAAAAGAACTAAAACTAAATATTGATTCTCAAAACATTAATGGAATATGGCTTTCTAATTATGTGTCACACTCTGATAAAAGGATGCTGAACTCATTACCAAACAACAATATTTTAGGCTTGTCCAATTATAAAGCATTTGCAGACAACAAAATAGAAGTGACTGAAAATTTGCAATTTGTTTTGTGAAGGGTAGAAAACATTGTGGGAAAAGGAGAAAATGCTGGTTATCAGCATTTTCTCCTTTTTCCACAATGTTTTCAAAAGGCTTCTTTCTCAGGGTCGTTAAAACGGTCGGGATTGTGTGGTAATGCGTTAACTCATTACCAAACGACAGTATTTAAGGCTTGTCCAAAATTACTATAAAGCATTTGCAGACAACATAATAGAAGTGACTGAAAATTTGCAATTTGTTCTGTGATGGGTAGAAAACATTGTAAGAAAAGGAGAAAATGCTGGTTACCAGCATTTTCGCCTTTTCTCACAATGTTTTCTAAATACTTCTTTCTCATGGTTGTCAAAAGTAGGGATTGTGTGGTGATGGGTAAAGGAGGGTCTCCAGATTTTCGGATGAATTTATAAAAATACAAAAACAAAAATCATCCTTATACTCCCAAAGCATTTTAATTTTTATTCATAAAACCCCAGTGGTCGACAACCATCCGACAACAAGAGAAATTCGAGATTTGCTACAGCCCAGATCGACTTCGACGGGAAACACAGCCTATTTTTACATGAGCAACTCGCTCATTTAAATACTGGAAATACACAGACGAAGCTTCAAACATAGCGTCCGAAGATGACATTATGGAAAATAATTACATGTTTGTTATGTTATGGAATATAAGAGTCATTAGTCACGTGCCAGTCACTTGACATTCCCGCAATGCTTTCTTGATTTCTGGCGCGAAATCTAAAAATCATGAGGCTACGTAGCCTTTTGGGGAACACTATCAAATCTTTTTTGTAATTTTATAATTCTTAATTCTTGATGATTGGTATTGTTTATTCATATAAATTTCAGTGATATTTATATTTCTTACTTTGGTGAGACGTGAAAAATCTAAATACCCACCTTTAATACATCTCCATTTGCATTTTACAAGAAAATCATGACATAGGCCTAATTGTGGATCCATGATAACAATTTTGTCTCCAAATCGACTGAATCATAGAAATGACTGGTCCTGTGACACGCAGAAAATCGACCAATAACAAAATGCATCGACCCCAGGTCAGCCTGCACGGACTGCGCAGGCTGACCTGAGGTCGATGCATTTTGCAAATTCACTAAAACCCGTTTTCACATACCATAGCTCTTAGATCTATAAAACATTATCTTTTCCGAAGTAATAGGCCTTCTCATAAAATATGCACTATTCATATACGGACCCATTTATTAAACAACATCTTGTGATACTATATACGCATCTGTCGATAGTGTCATTTGTTGCGTTTAACCCTTTACCAAACGATCCCTGGTTTTTACGACCCTAAGATAGAAGTCTTTCGAAAACATTGTGGGAAAAGGAGAAAATGCTGGTTACCAGCATTTTCTCCTTTTCCCACAATGTTTTCTACCCTCCCTAGAACAAATTTCAAAGTTTGAGTCACATTAATTTGGTTGTCTGCAAATGCTTTCAATTTGGGTCAGTCTAAAATTTTGTCTTTTGTTAAAGAGTTAAATCTACCAGCTTGCAAAATTTCTGACGAGCAAGTCTACGCTTACGGTACATGTATTACCATCCTAACGTTTCTAGTACAACATGCATGAATAAAATGTATTATTAGTTTTTATTATATACCTAGAAGTGAAATCCTGGAATTTCCCAGTGTAATAAATTTTGATATCATCACTAGTGACGTTATCAACTTTCACTTTCACTTCCTGCCGTAATTTGGGAACTACTTTTTTTTCGACTACATTTTTTCGACTTTCAAACGCAAAATTACAAATAGTGATGTTAATAAGGTATACAATAAATAGAATAATCAACTGGTTATTTTTTATATGAAAAATATCTCACTCGGACGCGTCGTAAGGCGTTAAAAAAACTCGTGCTGCGCACTCGTTTTTTCAACGCCTAACAACGCATCCTTGTGAGATATTTTTCATATAAAAAACAACCAGTTGATTATCCTCTATATAAATAAGGATTTATACTCATATAATAATTTTTGCACATTTCTAACCGACCAGAAATTCCTTTGATATCTGCCTAGAAATTATTTATTGATACGTTTGTAATTTCCTGAAAAGGCAGGTAGTAATTTTCTCTTCCTTTGTAATGAGAATATAATGGTTTTAGATTTATAAATGATAATTCTAAGAAGGACAAAAAGTGAACAAAAAAAATCTCGGTTAAAATAATACAATAATACTCATTTATAATCATAGCAAAGTTATAGGATAATATTATAGTGGAA
Source organism: Tridacna crocea (assembly GCA_943736015.1). Lineage (NCBI taxonomy): Eukaryota > Metazoa > Mollusca > Bivalvia > Cardiida > Cardiidae > Tridacna > Tridacna crocea. Next base: position 75,476,911 of record OX031056.1, on the reverse strand, counting down.
ATAGCTGTTTTCTATTAGGATGGCACTGCCTTAATTTTACAAACGATTTATCGTCAGTTTACTTAAAAAATCACGTAACTACCGCTTGAAACGATATTCAAGTATGATAGACAAATGGATTGATGGGGAATAAAGCGAAAACATCATCTGCAAACAGTTGCGTAACCAATTTTCATGATAATTCACTATCACCCCATCTGTGTTCAAAGATAAAAAAACAATATCTGACAGAAAATGATCATGCTCAGAAACATTCTAGTTTAACAGCTATAACGTTACTTAACCCTTTACTCCATAGATACTCGTTTCTACGCATTGCTTGTGGGAGCCTTTGGAAAACATTGTGGCAAAAGGTGAAATTGCTCGTGACGAGCAATTTCACCTTTTGTCACAATGTTTTCTATGCTATCAAACGATGTCATATACCCATAATAACGGCTTTATGCTTGCTGTTATTTAGGATCAATTACAGATACCATAGAAATGCCTTATGGGGTAAAGGGTTAATTAACCAAACAAATTGACAATAATATATAGAGGAAATTTGTTCTTTTTTTTTTTTAGGTGAAAGATCGAAATCTATTTCATCGAGTGAACATCATCGGTAATATTTTTACTAGTGAAAATATTACCGATGGTGTTCACAAAATGCAATTAATTTCGATCTTTCACGGGAAAAAAAAAGAACCAAAATTTCCGTTTATTTCATGCTTTTAACCTTTCTGGGAGAAGCTTTATCAAAATCCAGTAGGCCTATAGTTCTTTTCAGTTATACCCCGTGGCGTACCCCACGCACTGCAATAATACGACAAGCCCGAGAAATGTAAGGTAAATGACGTCATATTTCCATTTGGTTGTGAAGTCACGCGCAATTTAACCAGGTAATTAGAATATACGAGTAAAAATCGGTATTGTCGCTGGTCGTACCCGTGTAATATCGAAAAATATTTTCACTGCTATTTCTCCATTTCCTTCCGAAAAGCATGAAATAAATTACATATCATGAGCTAAACGCTTTTCAATTTGGTCGCGTCTAAATTTTTTGTCGAGTGGTAAAGACCTATGGTTTGATAAAAGGAGGATTAATTGGTCTCCATCTTGCATATTAACAAACGAGTCTTTACACATTAATGGACACATGAAAAACATTTTGTCCAGCTTTACAACTGACAGAATCTTGAAGGAGACTGATCCCTCGACGTGCAGCAAATAAGCTAATAGCAAAAACTATCTACTCAGATCAGCCTGCGCGGATTGCGCAGGCTGATCTGGGTAGATACTTTTTGCAGATGCATTAAACCCCCTTTTTTGACGGAGCATGTCTAAATCATAGAAGTTCATTGACAAAAAAAAAAAATGATTATATTGAAATAAAATACTAAATTTAATAATTAAATATTAAAAATGAAATATCAAATTAAAAAATGATTATATTAGAATTTGGACAGACAAAAGGCAAACAGAAGAAGTCTGCTTCGCAAGAAATTTTAATCAGGGACGAAGAATCAGAAATATTGGAGAAAGCTTGCCAGTATATAAAAACCAACAGGCCTTTTTCCAGCATATTGAAGACAGAGGTTTATATTATAGTCACGCTAGAGGCCACTTGAGCTATATTTATGTATGTGACAATCTAAGTTGTATCTGAGAATCGACTCCCAGCTGGAAAAAAAAATCTGATAAACTGAATTGTTCCTAAAAAAATAGTTCCCGGGATTGTTGGTGTTGCTTTGCATTGCCGCTAAAAAACGGACTTTTATTCTTCAAAGAAATTTGGCAAAGAAAATTTGAGGTAAGGAACTTTTCTTACTTAGGTCTACAAAATCACGACTTTAAAGAATGTGTAAAAGTATATTGCGGTTAGACTTCTCTTAAGGCAGTAGACCCATAATATTTCTAGTGCTGTATGGCATAAAATTCTTGATAGTTGATAAATACGGATTTATACAGATATAATACTTATACATATTGTTAACCGACCAGAAATTCCGTTCTTGTCTGTCTTGAAATTATTTTTTGATGCTTTTGTAAGTTTCCAGAAAAGGGAGGTAATTATCATCTCCCTTTGTAATGAGAATATAGTGGTTTTAGATTTATACATTATAATTCTAAGAACTACAAAAAGGAAAAAAGTGGCTCGGTTAAAGTAGTACAATAATATTCATTTTTAACCAGAGCAAATTTTGTAGGGTAATATTATGGTGGAAATAGCTGTTTTCTATTACGGGTCCGCTACCTTGAAATAGTTTATCCAGCGGTTTCCCCTGTTTTCAGTATTATATAACCATTTCGAATTTTCTTATCTTACACCCGTTTCAGATAAGCAAATAGTGCCTTTTTTGATAAACGCTCTGTAATTATACTACTCATTTAAAAAAATAATCGAGGACAAAAGAAAAACTGGAAAAATAGATGATTGTGAAAAAGCTATGTTTTTTTTTAATGTTTATATTGAAGTTTCTTTGGAACTACTTTTCGTTCGTGACCTGCACATTTGTTGTTGAAACAAAATAGTTCCTTGTAAATTTCAGTATTCATGTAGATCTATGATTAAACCAAATAACTTTTAGATTGGTGCAAATTGAAAGCATTTGCCGACGACAAAATAACAGTGACTGAAAATTTGCAATTTGTTTTGTGAAGAATAGAAAACATTGTGGGGGAAAGGAGAAAATGATGGTTACCAGCATTTTATCCTTTTCCCACAATGTTTTCAAAAGGCTTCCATTTCAGAGTCGGAAAAACCAGGGATTGTTTGGTAAAGGGTAAAGGGCTGTTATTCTGGATATACGTGTACAGTTACGTTATAAACTGGTTCAGTTACGTTATAAACTCGTACAGTTACGTTATAAACTCGTACAGTTACGTTATAAACTGGTACAGTTACGTTATAAACTCGTACAGTTACGTTATAAACTCGTACAGTTACGTTATAAACTGGTACAGTTACGTTATAAACTCGTACAGTTACGTTATAAACGAATATGCCGTACATTGACTTTTCTGGTACATTTTTATCAAACTCGTAGAAAAAAAAAAGATTTAGCAAAACGGCTCACTCTATACCTTTTTTATTGTTTATTAAAATTCTATCACAAATGCCAACTAATGTCAGATTGTATACACTTTTTCCAGCAAAAAAGAAAAAAAAAAACTACTTTGAATTATATAAGTTCGGCCGTTCATTTACAATGTCTTACAGCTAGAAAATTAAGTAAAACCTATAAACTCTTATTCTGCTAAATAACTAAAATGAAATTTTCAGTTCGATAGTAAAAACTCAATTATTACTATTTCAAACTTATGCTTTCGGGAATTATATTATCTCCATATCGGACAGTGTAGATCCAAGATCAGACTGCACGTTCTGTGCAGTCTGATCTTGATCTACACTGTCCGCAATAGGTCAGTTAGTCGAGCTCAGCAGGCTAGGGGTTAAAGTGACAACAACTGTAAATCCCTTACCAAACAATTACGTGTTTAAACATTACTGACAAAGAAGGCTTCAGAATCATTGTCGAAGAGGGAGGAAATACTGGTGACCAGCATTTTTCTCCTTTTACCCGCTAGCTTTTAGGAGACAGAAATAATTATTGGATCTACAATTAATTTATCGTCCGCTAAACGGTTTTCAACTCGGCCGAGTCCAATTTTTTGTCGAGTGGTTAAGATCTAAGCCTTTAGGTAGTGGACCTGTAATAGAAAACAGTTATTTCCACAAAAATATTATACTACAAAATTAGCTATGATTAAAAATGAGTATTATTGTACTACTTTAACCGAGCCACCTTTTCCTTTTTGTCTTTCATAGAATTATCGTTTATAAATCTAAAACCGCTATATTCTCATTACAAAGGGAGATAATAATTACTTCCCTTTTATAGAAATTAACAAAAGTATCAACAAATAATTTCAAGATTGAAATCAAAGGAATTTCTGGTAGGTTAAAAATGTGCAAAAGTATTATATTTGAATAAATCCGTATTTATCAACTATCAAGAAATTTTATGCCATACTGCACTATAAGTATTACGGGTCTTCTACCTTAAGCCTATATGAGAATTTATTATGTGGCACGAAAAGAGTTATCACTAAGAATCTGCTAGACCAGAAAAAAAAGAGGTTACTGGCCCTCATAGAAAGACAGTTTTATGAGTCTTATACCATATCAAGTAGAAGAAAAATACATTATTTTTTGCTAGAAGCTATTTGACATGGAGATGTTTATTTAGTTTCTCTTGTTCCGAGTTTCATTTTATTGGTATCGCCTTGATTTACTTCCTATATTTATTCCGGTCAAGAGATACACCCCAAATTACCGGAAGTCAAATAACGATCCAGTTCACATATTTTTCGTGTCCCCTCTTTCCCGCCCTGTCTCTCAGGTAGTTTATCTGTTTGTATTTTCTCATGTTTGATATTATGAAATTGTACCTGATGAGATCTGTCAGTGTGTCTACCTACCTACCTACCTACCTAAATACCTACCTATGACCTCATATTTGTCATATTGAAAACTGATAATATAAAGGTCTTGGTCCATTCGCAACTTACCATGAAAGTCATCACACATTTATAGAGATATAAAATCCATTTTGTATAACAGCAGACTGAGTTTTGAGGTAGACTGGTCCTTTGACAGACAGAAACTTTAGTATACGATAAACTCTTGGACCCATTACTGTCAGCCTTTGAGGACTGCGTATACAGACTATGTCGATAGGTTTTGTGGCATTTGTCGATGACAATACAAGTATGAGTTCAATATTGAATTTTGAAGACCTTGTATCGTATTTTGTGAAAAGCCGAAGAAAATAAACCCAATTAAACTCAATTTATCTCAGGCAAATGAGTTTTCGGTAGCACTCAGATATTTAACTCGAAATGGCATGTTAAAATACATTGGGTGGGGCTATCTATCGTGGAAATACTAATTTTTGATTGAAAATAGCTTCACTCGATCAAAACCTTCTATTGGCGCAATGATACAAAACTTGTCGACCGATAGCTTGGTTCAGGGCTTTTTCGTACCCAAAGCAGCTCGTTCCATGGCTTGTTCATTCTATGATTGCGCGCTACTTCATTTGATTGTGCATGAATATTTATGATCGAAAAAAAAAAAAAAAAAAAAAAAAATGTAATGTTGAGAACTAAATATTAACGGCTAAAGATATTTCAAAATCATAGCTTTCATGTACAATTTTATTCGATATATTCACATGTTTTTTTCTCTCTCTATCCATCATGCATCCTACTGTCAAAGGAAGTTTCCCATGACTCCTCCCAGTGATCAAAGTGATACATAAATGATCCAAATTTTGTCATGAGTAACCCCTCTTCAACCGAAAAAGTATTCGTTTGCTCAGTAGGTTGACATTTAAGCCAATATTTGAACAATATGCCTGTGTCTTTCAAACTTTCAATTCCACGCAATGGGTTCCATGACAAATATCACTTTAGCGTTCTCAACACTTTGATTGCTCCATGTAATACATCACCATTACATAGAGGTCCTTACATGAGTGTTTATGTCACGAATGTGAGATTTTTTCTATCACATATGACACACAAAAATATTCTTCTTCATCACCTTTTGCCTATATAGGCCTACTTTTCATGGGTCCATGTTTTCAGTTGTAGTTCGGTTTCAAATGTGTACATAATACAAATAGATATTTCTATGACATTTACGCCATTGGTAAAATAAAACCGTCTCTAGAGGTGGTAGGTGCATCTAATTCAACAATTTAGCTGCTTTTCAAGAGCTTTTGCTACATTCCTTGGTTTTCATGAAACATGAAAATCAAAACCTGTCTACACGTATACTCCTTAGCAACAATGACGTCATTTTTCTCGGAAATGGGGTAGTAGTACAAATTCCGGTTCGCATTGTGATTTGGTTTCTCAAGCTATGCGCTCTCATGACTGAAAACTGATTCGAACCGGTGTAATGCAGAGAAATGACCCCCATTACAAAATGACCTACGGTCATTTCTCGACGTAGAATAATGACCCATGGGTCATTTCTCTACCCGAGTCATTTTTGTACGTCGAAAAATGACCCATGGGTCATTCCTCTACGTCGAGAAATGACCCGGGGGTCATTTTGTAATAGGGGTCATTTTTCTGCATTACACCGGCACTAAGTAAACGATAATACACTTATATATTATCAAAAATCAGTCATTGGTCTAATACACTGTCGGGGCAGGTGTTCAGGCCGGAAGGTCGATGGGCGATGGGTTATAGAACATCGTCATATTCACATGCTGATCAGCAATTAACCCTTTACCAAACAATTCCTGATTTTTACGACCCCGAGATAGAAACATTTTGAAAATATTGTGGGAAAAAGAGAAAATACAGATAAACAGCATTTTCTTCTTTTTCTATAATGCTTTCTACCATATTCTAAACAAATTCCATATTTTGAGTTACGTTTATTTTGTTGTCTGCAAGTGCTTTCTATTTTTTGCCGTCCATCCCGTCGTATAATTAGACGGAGAGACACACTCAGAACGAGATGGACGTTCTACAAACGGAACTGCCGTACTTCGATCCTAACAAAGACGCGGTACACTCCGGCATAAATTTGCAGTGCATTTGCATTTTACCGACCGACATTATGCGTCCTGTCCACACAATCCCTACTTTTGACGCCCCTGAGAAAGAAGCCTCTAGAAAACATTGTGGGAAAAGGAGAAAATGCTGGTAACCAGCATTTTCTCCTTCTCCCACAATGTTTTCTACCCTTCACAAAACAAATTTCAAATTTTCAGTCACTTTTAATTTGTCGTCTGCAAATGCTTTCGATTTGGATAAGCCTGAAATATTGTCGTTTGGTAATGAGTTAAGCAGATATTAGCCATACTTAGTTCGACTTTCCGGGTAATAATTTCAACGAAAAAAAGTCGAAAAGTATACGTTTTTGTCTTCCTGTTCCGCTCAGGTCGGCAAACCAATGGATCACGGGACAGGGTTCAGCTGATATGCAGACATGAGTGATATAGTTTCCAAACGCAGACATTTTTGACAGGCACTTTTTAAATGATAAACGATCCGTCAAAAATGGCGAATATAAACACCACTTCATTTGACAACCTTGAACTGCGCATTTGCTTTTTTTTCTGTAATCATTACTCTGAACTGCAAAGAAATGTTGTCATAGATACGATTACATGTAACTAAAGAAATTTTGTTTGAGAGTCTATGACAAAAGTTCTAAAACACTTAAAAAATTTTGAATTTCACAGTATCATAAAGAGTCAATTTTTCTTTAGAATGGTGATTTATTTGAGTTTATAGCACCTATAGCAGCTTAAGATCAAAGTGTTGAGAACGCTGAAGTGGTATTTGTCAAGGAAGCCATTATGCGGAATTGATAATTTGAAAGAAAAAGAGAAATTTTATTCAAATATTGGCTTGAAAGTCAACCTACTAAGCAAATGAAAACCTTTTTGACTGAAGGGAGAGTACTCCTGACAAAGAATATTTCCGTTGCTCTTCGCATGTCATATTCTTCGAAGATTCGACCTGTCTGCTATGACATTTCACCGATCCCATATGCTAGGGAAAAGTAGGGCTTACTACGAAGCTATTACCCAAGGCTGTAGGTGCTGTTTTAATAAACGACCGGCGCATAGCCGAGAAAAATTGAGTTAAATTGTGTTTGTGTCCTTCGGCTTTGCACAAAACACGAAATATGGTCTTCAAAATTCAACATTGAATTTAAAGTAGTATTGTCTTCGACAAATACCACAAAAACTACTGTCAAAATTGACTGGTCCTGATTGAGCCGACATGCCAATTTTCTGAAACAGTTTGATTACGTCTCCATTACTATCGTCTGGAATCGTCTATGATTCTTGATTGGGTACTAACGAGCTCACCAAACATGTCTCCCATTTAACATGTGTGGAATTTTTCGGAATACTGAGCATACGACACAGAATACTGGCAACTCCTCCAGGCTCTCGCTGCCACTGGCATTACAAGGGAATGGAGGCGCATGTCTGCGCATGTCATATTTATCGAAGATTCGACCTGTCTGCTATGACGCATCACTCCCCTCAATATTGGGGGCGGGGGATTGTAGTAATACGAGCTAATAAAGTAGTAATGGAGAAAATGGTTATTATCAATACGTTTGAGGACAAATAATGCCTGTTTTAGCTCCAGATTTCTCTAAACTATTATGATATAGCTGATTATAGCTGAATGAGTCGTACTAGGTAGCGTTTTATTGAGTAAACGTTTATTGCAGTTTGAAATTTAAAGTAACGGTTGTCGCGTAGAAAATTAGCCCAGTTCTGTACCCAGAATGCCCAAATTAGATAGATGTGTATTTGTAGAATGCCATCTAGCGGAGAGATAACGCCAAATTGCCAAATTATTTGGTGTATGTGGTTCTTCGCTTACATTTACATCTGGCTGGGTACCATATTTTTACCCCAAATTTTCTCAGACAGTTCAAATTAAATACAAGCACGATGAAAGTCTTTACAACATAATACTCCGTGTTTATTTTGCAAAAGAAAATCTCTTGCCATTCTGACAGGGTGAGCAATGACGTTGCCATGCAGGAGTCTACGTTTTCTTACTTACCAGATGGGGTTTGACGTGGGATCACCAGATTTGATTGATGTACTGTATAGGTCTGATACAACAGCGCCATATTTTAGAAGCAATATCTGTTTTGTTCCACACTATAAATGCTTAACCTTCCACATCTAATTTGTCTTCTGTAGAAGCATTCGATATGAACTGTATCTCTGATATCGTCCGTTTACTTCAAAAAGCTTGTAACTACAGCTTGTAACAAGCTGTAGTTACGAGGTTTTCGAAGTAAATCGATGTTATTTCATCGTCTGGTGAACAGTGAGAGTAAATATTGTTAACCCCTAGGCTGCTGACAGCCACTCGCTGACGAACTGGCGGGCGTAGTAGATCAAGATCAGACTGCACAGAACGTACAGTCTGATCTTGTATCTGCACTTTCCGATATGGAGATACTTTCCTCCAAAAATAAGTTTGAAATAGCATTATCAGGGTTTTTATTGGATAGATGGGTGGATGGATGGGATAGATGGATAGATGTATGGATGAATGGGTGGATGGATGGATGAATGGATGGATGGATGGACGGATGGGTGGATGGATGGATGGAAGGGATGGATGGATGGATGGATAGATGGGATGGATGGATGGAATGGATAGATGGATAGATGGATGGATGGATAGATAAGATGGATGGGGATGGATGGATGGATGGGATGGGACGGGATGGATGGGGATGGATAGATGGGATGGGATGGATGGATGGGGATGGGATGGATGGATGGATGGATGGATCGATGGATGGATTGGATGGGATGGATGGATGGACGGATGGGTGGATGGATGGATGGGATGGGTGGATGGATGGATGGATGTGGATGGATGGGATGGATGGATGGATGGGGATGGATCGATGGATGGATGGGATGGGATGGATGGATGGGATGTATGGATGGGATGGAATGGGATGGATGGATGGATGGAATGGAATGGGATAGGATTGATGGCTGGAATGGATGGATGGGGATGGATGGATGGGATGGGATGAGATGGTATGGGATGAGATTGATGGATGGATGGATGGATGGATGGATGGATGGATGGGATGGGATGGGATGGGATGGGATGGGATGGATGGATGGATGGATGGATGGATGGATGGATGGATGGGATGGGATGGGATGGGATGGGATGGGGATGGATGGATGGAAGGGATGGGATGGGATGGGATGGATCGAGGGATGGATGGATGGGGATGGATGGATGAGTTGAAACTTTTGTTTAATTTATTAAGCAAGACAAGGGGAAATCTTAGTCTTTATCCTGTCTTATATACATGAAAGTTCGCAACAAATGCAAAGGTGAAATACAAACCGCATCTGGCGGGATTCGAACCCGTGCGGACAAACATCCTCGTTTTACGGGGTTTAACCCTTTCCCAAACGACAAATTCTTGGACTAGACCAAACTGAAAGCATTTGCAGACGACAAGTCAACTCTTGCTGAAAAGATGATTTCTGTCTATGATAGGGTAGAAAACATTGTGGGAAAATGAGAAAATGCTGGTTACCAGCATTTTCTCCTTTTCCCACAATCTTTTCAAAAGGCTACTATTCCAGACCCGTAAAAACCAGGGATTGTTTAGGAAAGGGTTAAAAGACCAATACCATAACCACTGAGCTAATAAAGAGATATCTCCCCGACGCAGTTGTTAAGTATTGTATTTAACTCGGGATGAAGACAGCCATGAAGGAGTGGTCTCCTGTAAACCCCCCCCCCTCTTAAAGTAATCATTTATTGATGATTTAAAGCCTTGTAAGGTATAAAGTCCGTTTTTGGACAAAAAATGGGATTAATGGCTTAATGGTCGATCCCGGACGAGCCCCCATCTTACGAACACCAACTATCCAACCGACCGACCGTCCGACCGACCAACCAACCAACCAACCAACCAACCAACCAACCAACCAACCAACCAACCAATCAACCAACCAACCAACCAACCAAAAATCAAGCAAACAAATAAACAAACAAATAAACAAACAAATTATATGATGGTATTGCAACTCACCAAACTCTTGCCGAAAGTAAACATTTGGTCAAATATAATTGTCTTCTGATTCCTGGTTGTAGTACTCCGTTCGTTCTCCGCTACAATTTCGCTCATTCGTCCAAAATTGTCATCAAATTGACGGAAATTGTGATTAATGTGGAAAAATGACCAAGCGGAAAACATTTGTGAAGATTGGGAGAAAAAATTCTATTTCCTGGATCAGACTCATTCAGTTGCAATTTTGATTGTCTGTTTCCATACAATAGACAGTCTGGCTTTTTGACCTTTGTGCGTGATCGGTAATTCGGACAGTAAAATCTAGATGATTTGCAGGTTGAACCAAGAAAAAAACTTATATAAGACCATAATTCACCGATATTTCTCGATTAACTACCGGAGGGCATGAAATAAAACACTTCTTCGGCCAGCTGTACAAATAATATGAGGTCATTTAACATGCTTGGGTACAATACTGAATTCTATTGGATGAGTACACTGCAGAACCAGTCTATATTTTAGCCGAGTCCAAAATATAGACTGGTTCTGCAGTGTACGAATCCAATTGAATTCAGTATTGTACCCAAGCATGTTAAATGACCTCTTTATTTCACACTTTCGTATTGACTTTAAAGTAAACGAGAAATATAGGGTCATTTCAATTGGAAAAAAAAATCAAAACACATCAAAAGAGGGGTTTGAATTTGCTTTTTTTTTACAACAGACTTTGGTACACTACTCTTCCGGTCCAATATCGATATTCGGGACTCTTGCCTCGTTTTGAAAAATCCGTATTGGACTCAAGCCTCGTTTTGAAAAATCCGTATTGGACTCAAGCCTCGTTTTGAAAAATCCGTATTGGACTCTACAGCGTCTATTACAGGCTAAGATATTCTGTACTCACGTGGTAGTATTAAAGCTATTTGATTGGACGTTAAATTGTAGGTGTGAAATAATACAAATTAATGGCAGTGGTGTACCATTGTAACAGTATGACAGGACGATTGAAATACATATTAACGACGTATATGACAAATGTTTACGCGCATTCTACTGCGCACATATTTTTGATCGTGAAATTTGAATCAAAATTGCATTTATGCATTTTTTGCACATTATGATAATACTCTTTGTGCACTGAAACAAGAAGAACTTTCTTTGGGTAGTATTAAATTATATTTTGTGGAAAAAATGGATCGTTTAAGTGTCACCCAGAAGTCAAAACTTTTTGCTGAATGGCTAATCTTCCGCGTGTCAAAAGATCGGTCTACCTCTTGATTAATTCAATTCTTAGACAAAGCGGATTTCATGAATCCATAATTATGTGGTGAGTTGCATCGAATCCTGCATCATGGAGATAGATTTAGTTCCCTTTTGCCAGAGTACATGTGATACGTTGTCTGCGCATGTCATATTCTTCGAAGATTCGACCTGTCTTAAATGACGCATCACTCTCCCCGATATTGGGGGACTGTAGTAATACGCGCTATAAAGTGTAGAAAATGGCTTTTGTCAATACTTTTTAGGAAGATAATGCATGTGATATTCAGTTTTCTGTCAAAAGCTAAATAAATGCACTTTGTTTTTCGATGTTTTAGTTGAGATTTTTATTCTGTGTAAATTCAGGTGAGATTGCTAAACACAATTAAAAAAGTGGGGTCTTTAACTATTTACCAAACAAAATTTGAGACTGGTCCGAACTGAAAGCACTCGCAGACGACAAACTAAATGCGACTCAAGAATTAAAATTTGTTTCCAGCAGTGTAGAAAAGATTGTGGGAAATTGAGAAGATGCTGGTTACCAGCATTTTCTCCTTTTCCTACAATGTTTTTGAAAAGCTTCTTTCTCAGGGTCGTAAACACCAGGAATTGTTTGGTAAAGGGTTGTTGGATCATATTTGTAACAAATCATATATGTAACACATTTGTTACGTACATGATCACATTCGTAACAGATAAAGTGTGTTACAAATGTGTTTGTCCGAAATGGGGGTTGACATGAGAAGCATATATGTAACAGGTTTAGTTGTCTATTTGTATTACAATACGGGGTTTGATCAGTGCTTAAACAGTTTTAAGCAAATGCATCGAGTTTTGTAGGCTCTACTAACACGCAGAAATGCATTACGCAACTTTGACTTCATTTTTCAGGTAAATGACGTTTGTAGGGTTCATATAGTAAATTGGTCATAACTCACAAAATCACCTGAATAATCTGTTCAAATAAAGACTAACATACTCCAGAAATATTATACATTCAAAATAACGTTGTTTATCAAATACTCACCAATTGTCCGAAGGTACATTTTCTCACGTTGTGGCCCATATATATATGTTTATATATATAAACAGAGAGCAGCCACGATACCGGACATTATATTCATGAATATCCTTTAAAGAGTTGAGGAAATATGGAGCGGACGCGAAAGAGTGACGTCGACGTCACCGCCGATGACGAAGATGGACAAAGTGACACAACAAATCAGTATCAAGATATTGGCCCATCTGGTGAATAAAAACCTGCTACAAATGTGTTTCAGATGTAAATATGCATTCTTTTGTACTGTTTTTAAATCAAAATTGACCTGTGACATATGTGATTTCATGTCACATCAAAAACCGGCATCGATCATATTCGTCACAAAATATGTTACATTTATGCTTGATTTCCGAGTCATATATGTAACACATGTTACATATGTGATCATATATGTAACAGGTGTTACATATATGATTTGTTACAAATATGATCTAACAAAGGGTTAACACTTAGAATTATGTAGTATAAGATAAAGAAGCTCTTTCTCAATTTCAACATTATTTTTCAGAACCAGTTTAATTTTGGCCCATTCAAATAACTTCTATACCATAATGACTTAACCCTTTACCAAACAATCCTTGGTTTTTACGACCTGAGATAGAAGCCTCTTGAGGACATTGTTGGAAAAGGAGAAAATGCTGCTTACCAGCATTTTCTTCTTTTCCTACAATCGTTTCTACCTTGCTGGAAACAAATTTCAATTTTTGAGTTAGATTTATTTTGTCATCTACAAGTGCTTTCAATTTGGACCAGTCTAAAATTTTGTCGTTTGGTAAAGGGTTAAAGCACCGAATGGCTGCTCTAAATCACTATGTCTTAATTAAGAGTCCAGAAGATGAAACTCAAACAGTTGAATGTTTATTGGTATCAAAGGTCTTTTTTTTTTCAGTATAAGTAACCCAACACTGACGTTTCCTCATATAATTTACCTAAAATTCCATTCCGTTTGACAGAAATAGTTAAATGAAATCGTACAAATATGGTATGTGTATTGTATGTCGTACGAACAAAGTTCGCAACAAAGAGGATAATCAACTGGTTATTTTTGATATGAAAAATATCTCACGAGGATGCGTTGTTAGGCGTTGAAAAAACGAGTGCGCAGCACGAGTTTTTTTAGCGCCTTACGACGCATCCGAGTGAGATATTTTTCATATCAAAAATAACCAGTTGATTATTCTATTTATTATATACCTCATTAACATTATTATTTTTAATTTTTCGTTTGTAAAACAGTAAAAACTATCTATAAGTGCTTAATGAAAAAAAGTAGTTCCTAAATTACGGCAGGAAGTGAAAGTGAAAGTTGATATCGTCACTAGTGATGATATCAAAATTTATTACACTGGGAAATTGCAGGGTTTCACTGCTAGGTATATAATAAAAAGAAACAATTGAACGACTGCATGGCAGAAATACAAGGACCGGGCAGGATTCAAACCCTAGAACGCCCGGACGAACTGGCAAATACTATAACCACTGAGCTAAAGAGATATCACCCCAACGCAGTTTTTAGGCATTGTGTTTAAATCGGGATGAAGCCATACATGAAGGACTGGTCTCCCGTAAAACACCCTATCTTAAAGTCATCATTTATTGATGACTCAACGCCTTATTAGACAGAAAGTCCATTTTTGGACCACAAAATGGGATTAATGACTCAATGGCTAATCCCGTACGCGCCACCATCTTACGAACAAAGTCCGTAACAAAGGCACAAATGAACAAATGTATACCAGAAATACAGGGCCTGAGTAGGATTTGTACCCTAGTACGCCCGGACGAAAGACCAATTCCTGAACCTATGAGCTAAAGAGATATCTCCCCAACGTAGTTGTTGGGCATTGTATTTAAATAGGGACGAAGCCATGCATGAAGGAGTGGTCTCCCGTAACACACCTCATCTTAAAGTCATCATTTATTGATGACTCAAAGCCTTATTAGGCAGAAAGTCCGTTTTTGGACAACAAATGGGTTTAATGGCTCAATTGCCAATCCCGGACGAGCCCCCATCTTACGAACAAAGACACAAATGAACAAATGCATGGCAGAAATACAGGGACTGGGCAGGATTCGAACCTTTGTACGCTCGGACGATAGGCCAGTACCTTAACCACTGAGCCAAAGAGATATCTCTCCAACGCAGTTGTCAGGTATTGTATTTAATCTCTCCAACGCAGCTGTTAGGTATTGTATTTAAATCGGGACGAAGCCATGGATAAAGGAGTGATCTCCCGGTAAAACACCCATTTTAAAGTCATCATTTATTGATGACTCAAAGCCTTATTAGACAGAAAGTCCGTTTTTGGACCACAAAAATGGGATTAAAAAAATGGCTCAATGGCCAATCCCGTACGTGCCCCCATCTTACGAACAAAGTCAATAACAAAGAAACAAATGAACAAATGCATGACAGAAATATAGGGACCGGGCAGGATTCGTACCCTAGTACGCCCGGACGAAAAGCAAATACCTGAACCTCTGAGCTAAAGAGTTATCTTACCAACGCAGTTGTTGGGTATCGTATTTAAATAGGGACGAAGCCATGCCTGAAGGAGTGGTCTCACGTACATATGAGGAAATGATTTCTCGGTACTTGAACCTAGATAAAGTTTCTGAAAATTAATTTCAATCACGGCTCTTGTGTATCTTATGACATTTTTAATTAATTCTTTGCCGACTGAAAGAGAAAAGATTGCGTTAAAATTTTAAAGCATTTGCAGACGAGAAATGTTGTTAAAATTGCAAGTTTTATCTGTGATATGGTAGAAAATATTGCTGGAAAAAGAGAAAATGCTGGTTACCAGCATTTTCTCCTTTTTCAACAATGTTTCAAATGCCGGATTTCCCCAAGTTTTTTAACCCACTACCACACAATCCGTACTTTTGACGACCCTGAGAAAGAAGTCTTCATAAAAGATTGTTGGAAAAGGAGAACATGCTGGTAACCATTTTCTCCTTTTCCCACAATGTTTTCTACCCTTCATAAAACAAATTTCAAATTTTCAGTCACTTTTATTTTGTCGTCTGCAAATGCTTTCGATTTGGACAAACCTAAAATTTTGTCGTTTGGTAATGAGTTTAAGTTTGGATTGTTTGACAAAGGGTTAAAGTGAACTGGCAATGGATTGTAATATTAAATTGGAAGAAATTCTATATCTCCCAGAAAGATAACATAACGCCATGATCGGGTCAGTCGTAGTTCTCGTAATAAAAAGAAGACATACAAAGATGAATTTTAGGTACACAGTGAAAAATTACCACAATGAGGACTCTAACTTGGTAACCTTTGGATCAAGAATCAGCATCGTCCAAAACCGAATGTTTAATAACTTAGACTTAAGGTAGTAGACCAGTAATACTTCTAGTGCAACATGGAATAAAATTTTTTGATAGTTGATCAATACAAATTTATACAGATATAATACTTTTGCACATTTTTAACATTCCAGAAATTCCTTTGATGTCTATCTTGAAATCATTTGTTGATACTTTTGTAAGTTTCCAGAAAAGGGAGGTAATTTTTTATCTTCCTTTGTAATGAGAATATATTGCTTTTAGATTTATAAATAAAAGAGAAAAAAGTGACTCGGTTAAAGTAGTACCATAATACATTTTAATCAGAGAAGAATCTTAGGATAATATTATTACAGTGGAAATAGCTGCTTTTTACTAGTACCTTAAGCATGTTATAGAAAATGAGAATCCCTGAAGGAATAAAAAAAAAAAGGTGGTGGGTGGGATGGGAGTGTTTAACGCTTTACCAAACGACAAAATTTTGGACTGGTCCAAACCGAAAGCATTTGCAGACGGTAAATAAAAGTGACTGAAAATTTGAAAATTGTTTTGTGAAGGGAAGAAAACATTGTGGGAAAAGGAGAAAATGCTGGTTACCAGCATTTTCTCCTTTTCCCACAATGTTTTCTAAAGGCTTCTTTCTCGGGGTCGTCAATAGTGGGGATTGTGTGGTAATGGGTTAAAGACGAATTTTAACTAGCAAGTTATCACATGATTGTGAAGGCATAATGTAACAAAGGACTTAATCACAAGGTAGATTGGTTCTTGGACACGCAGAAAATTTACACATATCAATGCTAGCATGGAAGGGAAAATGAGGAATGCTCTGGGAAAAGGGGATTTAATGCGTTTCAGTGATGTAGACCAAGCAAGTCATCCCGTGATTATGTTTATTTTGTGCAACAACCCAATAAATCATAAGGTAGAGTAATCGTTGGACACGCATCTCCGTGATATATTATACCAAGCAAATCATCACTTGATTATGTAGCCGTGGAATCTATTTTGTGCAACAACCCAATAAATCATTAGGTAGAGTAATCCTTGGACACGCATATCCGTGATATATTATACGAAGTATGTCATCACATGATTATGTAGCCGTAGAATCTATTTTGTGCAACAACCCAATAATTCATAAGGTAGAATTATCCTTGGACACGCATCTCCATGATGTATAATACCAAGTATGTCATCACATGATTATGTAGCCGTAGGATCTATTTTGTGCAACAACCCAATAAATCATAAAGTAGAATAATCCTTGGACACGCATCTCCGTGATGTATTTTACCAAGCAAATCATCACGTGATTATGTGGCCATGTTACCCATTTTGTACAACAGCCAACTCAGTCATAAGGTAGAGTAATCCTTAGACACGCATAAAATTACGGGAAGCAAAAAAGCTACAGCAAAAAGTTTCGACTCATGTCAGCCTGCGCGGACTGCGCAGGCTGACATGAGTCGATATTTTTTGCTGAGGTACTAAACTCCCTTTTTTCCACAGAGCATATCTAAAATGTATTGCTAACTTGGTAAGTCATTAATTCTACAGCGCATATTTGACGGGGGCTGAACATCGAACAGATAAAAAAAGCAAAAGGTATTATGTTTTAGAAATGCATTTCATGTAAAAATTTCGTCCCACAAAAGTCAGCTATGCAAGCAGATGCACGTATAGATTGTCATGTTTTCCATCAGTTATAAGCGTCTTTGATATTTAAAACTTTGAGATTTTATTGTACATTATTTCCACATAAACTTCCTTTGTTTTCAATGTGGTATACCCATTACGATTGTTCTTGCCTGATACGCGTTTGAGATAAGCACCGAATGACACCATATGTCATTTCACACTTCTTTCTATGAATCTAATCTTTATCCTCGTTGTGCTCTTTGCTGTCGTTTTTGTTGCCGTCATATACAACAGCAACAACTGCAATGACGAGGACGACAGCAGCAGCAATATCAACAACAACAACAACAACATCAACACCACCACCACCACCATCAACAACAACAACTGTATCACCACCAACAACAATGACGACAGCACAAGCAATACTGCTTCCATACCAACAACAATTACAACGACAACGACGACAGCAGCAACGACACCAATACCATCACCAAGACTACCACCAACAACAACGAAAACAACAAGAAAATAACAATAACAACAGCAACAACGACGAAATTAGTAGCAATACCAACAACAGCAGCCACGAAAACAACAATAACAACAAGGAAGACAGCAGTACCACCACCATCGACGACAAAGACAAAAATAGCAACACCACAACAATCAACTCTAACGATAACAACAACAATAACAACATCATCACCACCAACAACAACAGTAATAACAATAACACCACCACCACCACCATTAACAACAACATTAACGACCACGACAAAATTAGCAACACCATCACCACCACCAGCGACGAAAATAGCAACACCACCACCACCACCAACGACGACAACAATGAAAATAGCAACACCACCACAACCACCAACGACGACCACAGCAGGATCAGCAACAACAACAACAACGATGACGACAGCAGCAGCAACAACATGAAGGTCGCTGACGAAGACACCGACGACGCTGCCACCGCCACCGATGACGACGATAATTACAACAGTGACAAGTCAGCTAGGTTCTCTTCCAAAACTGATGTTTTTTGTATTGTTTGGTTTTAACAGCCGTATGTAATTCATCGGGGAAAATATTCTGTGCAAGCAACAACCGATTTCAAACCTCTATTTACGGTATATTCAAAGGGAAATGAGGACATGTCATCCGTAATTTCGATCATTCCAATTGATAGATATTTAGGAACAATGTTGTAACGTCACGCAAACTTCTATGATATGTACCAATATAATTCACGCTGCTCTATATAACTGTCATATATGACCTATAAAATATGATCTCGTAGACTCTTTTGGGAATTTGACCTTATTTTCTAAGTTAGAGTTCGTCAGAGGTTCTGTTATAAATAAAGGTTTATTCGATACGCCCTGCAGTAATTATTTCTGACGTGTTTCAAAATGTCCCAAACACATATGTCAAACAGTGGCACTATGATGAAATATTTAGACTTAATTTAATGTAGAACAGCTGTGTTTGCTTAAATGGCACTCTTAAAATGTCGAAAGCATGGAGAATTAAAACGGTGAAATAAACTTGACAGAAACACTTCTTGAAGTTACCTTTTAATCTGAAATAAATAATTCTATATTTTGACGACAAAATTAGTTACACCCCTTTGGGCAGGGAAAATACGCTCTAACAGTTACACAGAAAGAATTGAAAAAATACAGTAGATGTAAAAATTGTGTTTTTTTTTTATTTCAGATCTTAGTATCAATTCGATATTTTTTTCAAGGCCTTGCAAAATTATGCATTTGAGACTAGGTCGAGTTTGTTTGTTTTTTTTCTTAGAAAGGGAAAAAATGTAAGATTCTTTTCATCAAACAAAAATAACTCGCGAACAGTAGGTCAGGGTGCGAGAGTGCTTGTCAGCTTTAAGACGGCTCAACCATCCACACATTTGGCAATAGTACTGTTTTAAAGCCCAGGTAACAGAATAAAAAACGACGGTATAAGTTGCAAGAACTTGCTTCTCAATCGATATAATTATTTCTAAACCAACTTCTCTGAAAGAAGTGTGAGATGACGTCGCATATATGACGTCACAAGTGTTGTGCGTATCTCAAACGTGTGTAATATATAGAGGATATTTGTTTTTTTCGGTGTAAGATCGAAATTTATTTCATCGAGTGGACACCATCGGTAATATTTTCACGAGTGGCGCAGCCACGAGTGAAAATATTACCGATGGTGTTCACGAGATGAAATAAATTTCGATCTTTCACCGAAAAAAACAAATATTCTATTTATTTTATGCTTTTAACCCTTTCTGGGAGGAGCTTTATCAAAATTCAGTACAATTCTTTTCCCTCATTCCCCGTGGCGTACCCCTCCCGCATAGCAACGTGACGTCAAGCGCGAGAAATGTAAGGTATATGACGTCATATTTCCCATCTGGTTGTTAGGCACGCGCAATTTACCTAGGCAACAAGAACGTGAAAATCGGTATTTTCACTGGTGGTACCAGTGTAAGATCGAAAAATATTTTCACTGCTATTTCTCGATATCCCACCGGAAAGCATGAAATAAAAGAAATTATTCTTTACAATTATATTACGCTGAAACAAATGGATTATGCAAGAAAAAAGCAAAGTTTTGCCCATTATCTCCCGCTAGATGGCATTCTACAAATATTCATCTATCTAATTTGGGCATCCTGGGTACAGAACCGGACTACTTTTCTACGCTATAACGGTTACTTTGAATTTCAAACTGAAATAAATGTTAACACAATAAAACGCTACCTGGTGCGATGCATTCATCTATGATCTGCAGAAATCTGGAGCTAAAATAAGCAGGATTTCTCCTCAAACGTATCGATAAAAGCCATTTTCTCCATTCCTACTTTATAGCGTGTATTACTAAAATCTCCCCAATATCGGGGAGAGTGATGCGTCATATAAGACAGGTCAAATCTTCGAAGAATATGACATGCACAGAAAATTCGGTGTAATCCCTTATGATACCATTATATGTACATTTTTGTGAAGGCCTTGGGTATTTATTTCTTGGGGGGAGGAGGGGGGAGTGAAAGAGGAGGGGTTGAGGCAAAAGCAAGGCAATCCCACCTTGTTTGGCAAAGAGCATCAACTCTTTGCAAAAGAGTAAAATCTAAGACTTTTTCATATTGAAAGCATTTGCAGACGACACATCAAATATGACTAAAATGATGAAAATTTTCTCTGAAAAGGATAGAAAACGTGGGAAAAAGGAGAAAATGCTGGTTACCAGCATTGTCTCCTTTTTTCCACAATGTTTTCAAAAGCCCTCTTCCACAGATTCGTGAAAATCCTTGCTTCTTTTTGTAAAATATTTTAGAGAGAGTGGGTTTAATAAACCTCACTTTATTTTCACTATTCCAAAACATTTACAGGTGTGGAACCTCATGGCGTCATAGGTATAATAAACCTCGCTTTATTTTCAAAATTCCAAAAGAATCTACTGGTGTGACACCTCATGGTGTCATAGCCCACACATTTAATCACACCAATTTGTCTGTCTACCACTTCCGACGGTATGTGATCTGTATCAACGCGATCCTATCATGTTTCACTAATATCCCATGAGGCCCTGGAATAATGAAACATTATTATTTCCATTTCGAAGACAAACCTTTACGTATATATATTGTTTATGTCAAAGAAACGCCCATTTCCGGTACTTGGGAGCCCCAAAAAAGGCATCAAGATAATGAAACACCGTAATTGCCAGGGTGATGACAAACTTTAAATCTTTCCCAGACGACAAAAATGTAAGCTTTTCTAAATTAAAAGCATTTGCAGACGACAAATTTTAAATGGGTCAAATGATGGGATTTGTTTTCGAGACGGTTTCAATGCAAAGTGGAAAACGGATAAAATATTGGTTCTTCAGCTTCTTCTACTTTGTTCAAGAAGCAGGGCTCAAGATAAGGGGGGGGGGGGGTGTTTGATGGTATTCTAAATCCATTATTTATCTGCTAAACCCTATGTTATGGGTACTCATTAGAATCGTCTCGACGAGACGATTCTAATGAGTACCCAAAACATAGAGTTAAATGGAGAAAAAATGATATTTTCATTCTCTCTTTTTTTTTTTTAAATCAAAACCACTCACTCTTTCTGGAGCTCTCTAGAAGTCATTTTTCACAAGTCTCGTAAAAAAAAATTTGATCGTTTCCAAAATTATTTAGACTCTACCAAAACAATCACCTTAACGACTCTTTAGGGAAAAGGGACTTTTAAAAAGATTGAGGGAAAATGAGAAAATGTTCGTAGGCCACAATCTTTTCTACGAAAATTCCATTATTTGGGCCACATTAACTTGCATGACGCTCTGGCAAAACTGGTTTCAATGTTTCTCCCGTGATGCATAAAACCAACTCTGTCATCATATAGCCTCGGCTGTCCGTATTCCGTGATGATAAAGCAACTACAAGATTAAATTAAGGATTGAAGCCAGAAAATGAGCTAAAACACTTGCCGTCATAAAAAAAATCATTTTTGATCACTTTCATATGAAAAAAACAGCGTAGATAACAATTTTCATGTTAAATATACATAATTCAAGAACATATCATCGGACTTCTAGTGCAAACATGGCGTGACCTAATTCCGGTAGCTATGTAGTATTAACAGCAGAAAGTCGAAGATCTCTGAATTTTTTGAGAAGGAACACAATTTAGATTTGAGAGAGAGAAAAAAAAAAGATGTAAATTTCCTTTAAAAAAGATTACTATTTGAATTTCACCAGTATTTGTCTTGTATTTGTCTGAAATTCAAGAGCAATGAAACATTCGAATATTGGGGTAAGGGCTACGAGCAGAAATACCGTGTTACGTCATCAAACTATGTGCTTTACGAGATGAACACAAAAATCACCGGTTCAAGGACACTCATGGAATAAGGACACTCTACGATAATTATGGATCCATAAAAATCCATTTCGATAAAAAAAAAAATCCGACTGAATCGTGAACTGGACTGATCCTTTGGCACGCAGAAAATTCACCAATAGCAAAACGTTTCGACACAGGTCAGATGCATAAACCTTTCCCAAACGACAAATTTTATACTCTACCAAATTAAAAGAGTTTGTAGACAAGAATTTTAAATTTGATGAAAATGACAGAAAGTTCTCCTAAAGGGTAGAAAAACACTGTGGGAAAAGGAGAAATTGCTCGTAACGAGCAATTTCTCCTTTTCCCACAGTGTTTTCAAAAGACCTGCACTGCAGACACGTAAAAAAACAGGGCTTATTTGGGAGAGGGTTAAACCCCTGTTTCATAGAGCACGGTTCTGCTGTAATCCGCAAATACTTTCATTACGGGCTGGTCTTAAATTTTGTCATTTGGTAACGAGTTACGTATTCATGTATGCATTGCTTGCTTATGACTTCAGAGCTTTAGATAGAGGGAGTGGTTTTGATTTCGCAATTGAAAATATTGTGTTAGTGAATCTACGGCCCGCAACTCTCATGCTAAAAGACGGAAGGTGCCGAGATTTATCGAATAGTATTTACGGAAACGTCGATGTTACACGACATTTACCGATGAGATAGCGAGTCTACGGCCAGTAACTCTTATATGAAAAGACGGAGCTGCCAGGATTGGCCGAATAGTCTTTACGAAAAGGTCGATGTTACACGATATTTACCGATGAGTTAGCGATTCTACGGCCCGTAACTCTTATATGAAAGGACGGAAGTTGCCGAGATTGGCCGAATATTCTTTACGAAAACGTCGGAGTTTACCGATGAGTTAGGGGCCCATAGACCTCAACTTCGATAAATCACTGACTCGATTTAACCCCAGAATTACTTATTTACTTATTCATTAAGAAACGTCACCACTTTGACGGACATTCAGATTAATGTGATAAAAACGACCGATCGAAAATTATTTTTCCCCAAGATTCAGAAGAAAACCTTTATTGCATTATTCAATTCTTAAGTAATTATTTAGATTGTCTGTTTCTCACCAGGAAGACGTCTGCCCCAGCGGTGTCTATGAAAGTGACAAAATTCGGCAGAAATACTAAGCGATTAATAAAACCTTATGCAGTCCTGACCAAAAAAAAATTTTGAAAACACTTTGGGAAAAAGAAAAGTAACATATCTTGTGATTGGTCAAACCAAATGGTTCAGCCAATCAGAAAGAGTATTACTTTAAAATTTAGAAAATTCTCGTGAGAAACGATTAACAATATTTTTAACCCTTTGGCTGCTAGTCGCGACTTATTGACCTTTTGGCGGACCGCGTAGATCAAGATCAGACTGCACAGAATGTGCAGTCTGATCTTGGATCTACACTGTCCGTTAAGGAGATAGCTCAGATAGCTCGGTAGCTCAACCGGTAGCGTGCAGGACTTGAGAACAGGAGGGTCGTGGGTTCGATCTCTGGCTCGGCCAGTTTCTTTCCGAGGATTGATGATCGTCACTGTGATAGGATTCACTCCTCCCCACCTTGCCTTCGGCTCCGGGGGCCCACCCGGGTTGCTGAGTGGTGAGCATGTCGGACTCATGACCTGGTGGTTATGAGTTCGATACCCGGTTGAGGCGAACTTTCTTTCCGGCGTATTTTCGCTTCTCACCTCTGCTGAAGCATGTGAGAAAAGTAGTTGGTGGCTTTGGAAAGAAAGTAGTGTAAGTACCGGTGTGAGAAAGCCCCAGGAAATACATGTCCGTCAACGACCGCCATGATATGACCTTAGCTGTTAAAATGGCGTTAAACCCCAATACAACCAGCCAACCAACCAACCTTCGGCTTGGGGCGACATGACTCACCACATCTGTTAACTTGAAGTTTCTAAGTCCCCTGCCACCTGACCGTACAACTAATACCATGCAGTCTGATCTTGATCTATACTGTCCACAAACGCTTATGATGTTCTCAACGGTATTGAAAGAGTTCATCCTAATCATGCCGAATAACGAACATGAAACTTTCCAGTCGATGGTGTTACGGGAGACCACTCCTTCATGCATGGCGTCGTCCCAATTTAACTCTTTAACAAACGACAAAATTATAGGTTTGTCCAAATCGAAAGCATTTGCAGACGACAAAATAAAAGTAACTGAAAATTTGAAATTTGTTTTGTGAAGGGTTGAAAACATTGTGGAAAAAGGAGAAAACGCTGGTTACCATTTGAAATTTGTTTTGTGAAGGGTAGAAAACATTGTGGAAAAAGGAGAAAATACTGGTTACCATTTGAAATTGGTTTTGTGAAGGGTAGAAAACATTGTGGAAAAAGGAGAAAATGCTGGTTACCAGCATTTTCTCCTTTTCCCACAATGTTTTCTAAAGGCTTAATTCTCAGGGTAGCCAAAAAGTAGGGATTGTGTGGTAATGGGTTAAATACAGTACCTGACAACTGCATTGGGGAGATAACTCTTTGGCTCAGTGGTTAAGATATTGGCATTTCGCCCGGGCGTTCCAGAGTTCGAATCCTGCCCGGTCCCTGTATTTCTGTCATGCATTTGTTCATTTGTTTCTTCGTTACGGACTTTGTTCGTAAGAAATATTGCGATAGTTATTTTCTCAGAGAGAGAGAGAGAGAGAGAGAGAGACAGAGAGAGACAGAGAGAGAGAGAGAGAGAGAGAGAGAGACAGACAGACAGACAGAGAGAGAGAGAGAGAGAGAGAGAGAGAGAGAGACAGACAGACAGACAGACAGACAGACAGACAGACAGACAGAGAGAGAGAGAGACAGACAGACAGACAGACAGACAGAGAGAGAGAGACAGGGACAGAGAGAGACAGAGAGAGAGAGAGAGAGACAGGAAGACAGAGACAGAGAGACAGAGAGACAGAGAGACAGAGACAGAGAGAGACAGAGAGACAGAGAGAGAGACAGAGAGAGAGACAGAGAGAGAGAGAGAGAGGGAGAGAGAGAGAGACAGAGAGAGAGAGAGAGAGAGAGAGAGAGAGACAGAGAGAGAGACAGAGAGAGACAGAGAGAGAGAGAGACAGAGAGAGAGAGAGAGAGACAGAGAGAAGGAAAAAAAATCTTAACGGACAGTGTAGATTCAAGATCAGACTTGATCTTGATCTACACTGTCCGCAAAAGGTCAGTGAATCGCGCTTTGCAGGTTAACTATATCAGAAAAAAAAAAGCATAGAAAGGCCAAAGCAGCAGATTTTATCATACTAAATCAGTTTTAGAGAATATTCTGTAGATCTTATACAAAAAAAAAAAAGATTTAAAGCTCAAAAGAAGATTTACCAAGAAAATGGGGTCTTTTGGCGGGAAATGCTGATTTACTTCCCACCTTCTCCATCTCGTATGATGGTGTATATAAGACACTGTAATTATTTTGCATGTTCTGGAAAAATATCTGAGTGAAAATGTCGAACAATACGGTATTGAAAATGATATTTGAAAGGGGGTTCTTAATTCCTTGGAGCAATCAAAGCGTTGAGAACGCTGGAGTGGTATTTGTCAAGGAAACCCATTGTGTGGAATTAATAGTTTGAAAGAAAAAGAGACATATGTTCAAATATTGGCTTAAAAGTCATCCCACTAAGCAAATGAGTACCTTTTTGGTTGAAGGGAGAGTGCTCATGTACCTTAAAACTATAATTTTGAAATATCTTTAGCCATTTACATTTAATTTCCAACATTACGATCAATTACTTCGATCTATAAATAGTCATGAGCAATCACATGGAGAAGTGTGCAATCATAGGACGAACAAGCCATGGAACGAATTGGTTTGGAACGAAAAAGCAGGCAAATTTGTATCATTGCGCCAATAAAAGGCTATGAGCGATAGAAGCTATTTTCATCAAAAATAAGTATCTCAACGATCATTGGCATCGCCCAATGTACTTTAATATGCCATTTCAAATTAAATATCCGAGTGCTACCGAAAAACTCATTTGCGTGAGAAAAAATGAGTTTAACTGGGTTTATTTCCTTCGGCTTTGCACAAAATAAGATACATGGTTATCAAAATTCAATCTTGAACTCATAGTGGTATTGTCTTCGACAAATACCACAAAAATGGTTTATCGTATTCATTGGTTTATTGAAACTCAATCTATGTTTATGTGTCTATCTGTGTGTCTGTCTGTCTCCATACCTGTCTGTGCACTTGTCTGTCTGTGTGTCTCACGCGCAACTGAAAGCATTTGCAGACGAATATATATATAAAATAAATGTGACTAAAGAACTGAAATGTGTTTTAGGAAGGGAAAAAAACATTGTGGGAAAAGGAAAAAATGCTGGTTACCAGCATTTTCTCCTTTTCCCACAATGTTTTCAAAAGGCTTCTATCTCAGGTTCGTAAAAACCAGGGATTGTTTGGTGAAGGGTTAAAGTAGTAAAAAGTGATTTTTTTTTAACCGACGAGAAGTTCATTTGATATCTGTCTTGAAATTATTTGTTGATACTTTTGTTAGTTTCCAGAAAAGGGAGGTAATTATCGTCTTCCTTTGTAATGAGAATATAGTAGTTTTAGATTTATAAATGATAATTTTCTAAGAAGGGAAAAAAGGAAAAAGTGGCTTGGTTAAAGTAGTACAATAATACTCATTTTTAATCATAGCAAATTTTGTAGGATAATATTACAGTGAAAATACCTATTTTCTATTACGGCTTCACTACCTTAAGACAATTTAAAGGTGGGTATTTAGAATTTTCACATCAAATTAAATTAAAAAATATATATGTCACTGAAATTTATATGAAAAAAACAATACAAATCATCAGTAATTTAGAATCATAAAATTACAAAAAAATTTTTTTTGGTGGTATTCCCTTAAAAGGCTGGGTAGCCTCTTAAGCTATTTTTAGATTTCCCGCCAAACTCAAAAAAGCATTGTGGGAATGTTACGTGACTTGCACGTGACTAATGACTATTAAATTCCATAACATAACAAACATGTAATTATTTTTCCGTGATGTCTAGAACTTCGGACGCTGTGTTTGAAGCTTCGTCTGTATATTTCCAGTGTGTAAATGAGCCAGTCTCTCATGTAAAAATAGACCATGTTTCCCTTCAATGTCGACCTGGGCTGTTGTAAATCTCTAATTTATCTAGTTGCCCGATGGTTTTCGACTACTGGGATTTAATGATTGAAAATTATAAGGCTTTGGGAGTGTAAGGATGATTTTTTTGTATTTTTGTAAAATTTTCGTCCCAAAATCTGAAGGGCCACCTTTAAAGCACAGACTTTTTCACTTGAGTCACATTTTATTTGTCGTCTGCAAACGCCTTCAATCAGTATTCGCCAAACATTCTTAAGAATATTTTTAGTATCATTCTTAAGAATTTTCTAAATATGATAGTAACGAACCTTCTGATTGGCTAAACCAATTTTTTAAACCAATCAGAAGTTGCTTTACTTTCAAAACAAACCGGGGATATTATCAAGAATGAAAATAAGAATTGGTTAGTGCACACGGCCCCAAGTCTCTCGTTTATTGCGCGGTTAGGAGTTAATAGCATTGCAATTTTCATTCTCATAATATTTGACGTTATCGTCACAAACTTTTACGTTCCTAATTGCACTTCGTTCCCTGACGAGTTCAACCTTTTACCAAACAACCCCGAATCCTATCGACCCCAAAGAAGAAGACTTATGAAAACCTTGTGGGAAAAGGTGAAAATGCTGGTAACCAGCATTTTCACCTTTTCCTGCAATGTTTTCTACACTTTCAATTGCAGAAATCATCTTTTATAATGCAGCTGATTTATGGTTTATCCATTTAGTCTAGTCTAAACTTTGAAACAGAGCAAAGCAAGCTGTTGATTGGATCGCGAAGAGAAACACAAATAGTGTCATTATAATATTGTTTGTCGGATTTTATTGCCACCTAATTTTCTGCATCGAAATTACTCCAACAAAAGCACAGATGTAGAAATAATCTCTAATCCTCTCTACGCCACTACGATTTTATGAACCTAGAATTTGTTTTTTAGAGATTAAAATATACTACTCAAAATTTTCTAGGGATCACCATGTTTTCTAAAACTTCAGAAAAAAAAAACTATTTTGACATAGACTCAGACAATAAAATGTTGAGTATACATCAGATATTTCATTATAGCATATTTCATGTGTCTATTTTTAGAAATGTTATGGGTAAAGAAATGTTATTCAAAGTGGGGGAATTATTTCCCCGTCACAGTGAATATTTTCCTCCTGCCGAAAATCTGGAACTACTTTTTAATTATCTGGTTAATTGACTTAAGATCACTAGTTTTAAAAGTGGCATTCGTTGACAAAATAACCAGAGGAAATATAATATATAGTTTATTTCATCAGCTTGTGGTTAATATAGGGAAATATTTGCCTCAAAAGGGAAACGTCCGCGAAAATAACTCGTGCCTAACGGCACTCGTTTTTTTCGCATACCTTTCCCTTTTTCGGCAAATATTTCGTCATATTAACCACAAGCCGATAAAACAAACTCTATTTCCTACAGACATACCGATGAAATCAGCCAACTGTTGCACAGTAAGTTTTCGATGCATAGCTGGATTGCTGCGAAATATATTGAAATGTCTAAATGACCCCTATCAAATTTTGGGTAGTATATAAACTTGAAGAATTCGTTTTGGGAGATTAGAATAATTGCATTTGGCAAAAAAGTTCCATGAAATTCTAATTCCTGCGAAAATATTGTTTTATGCTACAGGCGATATCAGCTAAAGCGACATAAAGTTGAATGTTTCCAACACAGTCGCCGAGCCTTATTACCTCATTCGAAAAAATATATGACCTAACCCATTACCACACAATCCGTACTTTGGACGCCCCTGAGGAAGAAGCCTTTAGAAAACATTGTGGGAAAAGGAGAAAATGCTGGTAACCAGCATTTTCTCCTTTTCCCATAAAGTTTTCTACCCTTCACAAAACAGATTTTCAATTTTCAGTCACTTTTATTTTGTCGTCTGCAAATGCTTTCTATTTGGACAAGCCTAAAATATTGTCGTTTGGTAATTGGTTAACAACAGGAGGTCGCTGGTTCGATGTTCGGCTCGGCCAGTCTCTTTCCGAGGAGAAATGATAGTCATTGCACAAGGATTTACTCCTCTCTCATGGCTGATTATTGTTTTTACAATGGTTATGTGGAAAAGCAGCCAGTGGCCTGGAAAGAACATTGTGCGGAGGACTGTCAAAAGATGCTCTAGGAAAGCATGGATAGGTTCAGGAGTCGCCGTGATTTGAATAAAATAATTTTGAAAACTCTGATAAACACCCTTTTTGTATAATTCGAGGCAAGACCCGAAATATGGTAATGAGGTATGAGTTAATTTGCATACTGCAGGGATGTCCAAAATTAACCCTTTCCCAAACAATCCCTGGTTTTTACGGGTCAGGAATAGAAGCCTTTTGAAAACATTGTGGTAAAAGGAGAAAATGCTGGTAACCAGCATTTTCTCCTTTTCCCACAATGTTTTCTACCCTATCATATAGAAAAATAATCTTTTTAGCCACTGTTAATTTGTCATCTGCAAAATGCTTTCAATTTGGTCTAGTTCAAAAATCTGTCGTCTAACAAAGGAAAGGGTAGCAAGATTAACAGTGTCTTCGATACTTTATTTACTTTCTCCTGTGCTCACGCATTTCTCCGCCACATCTTCCATTTATCGCCTGGGCTACTTTTACGACGAAATCTCAGTAAACATGTACATCCTCACCAATTTACTAGCAACGATTTCTTTATTTCTTTCCCCATTTAACATCTTGGTGATTTCTTTTTATCCTATTTTAAAAAAAAAAATGAGAAAAAATGAAATCGAGCTTTAACACCCTAGATAGGTTCATGTGGAATTATGTGGGTGACAGAGACAGTTTAATCACAAAGAATTCCATGGGGATATTAGTCTAAAAAATACGGCTATGTTGAAAGTCGTTTTGTTATTCAATTCTTTATCCCTCTATCTATCCATCGATGAGAACTGCAAATGAATTTATACAAGAAAACGAATTCACAAAATGTTCACAAAATTCACAAAAACCTTCGTAGAAATACTTCTATGCAAAACTGTGATACGTGTAATCATATTTTTCTTTTGAAAATACAGACTTACGATTTTTGAAAGTAAAGCAGTCTATTTCCGAGACAGCAATGTACGATGTGGGTGCATATATGATCTGCAACACGAAATAAAGGGATATTTGGATATTTGCGTAAAGTGTCGTCTCGGATCAGGCAGTGCAGTCCGCCAGGCTAATCCGAAACGACAATTTACGATTTTATATATGCAATTTTCTATTTTGCGCAAATTTATCGAAGAAAAAAATCTAATGCCGAAGTAATGTGCCGTCTCGGATTAGCCTGCATGGACTGCGCAGGCTGATCCGAGACGACACTTTACGCAAATGCCCCGTTTTCGCTGGTTGCAAGTCTTAAATGAAAAACCCATGAGTAAACAGCCGAGAGATTTGATGAACAGATCATCTGAACTTTGCCACTGAATGGTTTACATGCAGACCGCGTCTGTTTTAAGCTGCAAATGTCAACTGAAGAAGTCTAATTAAAAAAAAGAAATGTCTGACAGATATTCGACCACAGTTTTTAATCGCCATTTTAGAGAAATTTGCTACGTTTTTCTTTTAGTGGAATTTTCCCCAAGAGAAAATTACTCACAATGTTGACGAAACGTGCCTGCCGCAAAATTGGCTAACAGGGAAATTGCTCGAAGCTAAGACAATCTTGATCGAAAAACTATGTTTCAAAACATTGAAAGGCAATTCGGTGTCCTTGTTATTTAATCCATTGATTTACGACGTTAAAATATCTTGCCTTAGCAAATTTCTTTAAAAAGAAAAATAGTCAATTTTTTCGCAGTAAATATAGAAAATTTGTGGCAGTAACTTTCCTGGTGCCTTTTTTTTATTCGACCAGCTTGAGAAAATTTGATATCGCGTGAGAACGAAGCACGGGCGAGATGTC
The DNA here is from genome assembly GCA_943736015.1 of Tridacna crocea. Lineage (NCBI taxonomy): Eukaryota > Metazoa > Mollusca > Bivalvia > Cardiida > Cardiidae > Tridacna > Tridacna crocea. Next base: position 75,445,140 of record OX031056.1, on the reverse strand, counting down.
AAAATTTTCTTACGCAGCGAGAAGTAAATACTAGTGTTACGAAAGTTACTATAGCATAATATTCCTTTTTTTTTTAAATATATCTACATCTTTCAAAGAAATTATTTTGCAATTATTGGCATTTTATTCGAAAACGGTAAATAATATTAGACAATTAATGATGAGGATGAGTAGTACATGTAACTTCAATTTTACAAACGGCGGATGAATATTTTAACCTAACATTTTGACTTATCAAATTGCATTGCAATGTATCACAGTGAATAGATACAGATTTTCTTCTTTACATTTGGCCTTTATTGTTACTTGTTAATAGGTATATAGTCATTTACATGTACTTGCAGATTCTAATATTTGTCATCTGCTTTTTTTCGTAAACCCTTTTGACCGAAGTATAAAAGGAATAAAACAAGAGTTTGTATTTCTGCAACGGTAAACACCCCAAATTTTGCTATTTCAAATGTATCTGGAAGAAAATATTTTCTTATCGGACAGTGTAGAACCAAAATCAGACTGCACGTTCTGTGCAGTCTGATCTTGATCTACACTGTCCGCAAATGGTACATCTACCTTAACCACGCTTTGCAGAGAAGGGACTAATGGACGATTCAAGCCATGTCCGTAAGATTAGGTTAACAGATGTCAGCAGCGCTGGAGAGTGCTTATTACGGAAACTATTAAATTGTCCCTACGACAAGGGACACTTTCTACGATTTCGTTAACTTCTGTCATTAGAAGGACTTAGTCCCACCTCACGAGACAAGTTAATAAAGCTGTCCCAATGATGCTAAAGATTTGACGTTAAAAAGGCCCTGGTTCCATCCGATTTACAACCGCTGTGATATTCAACTTAACGTATTCCTAAATAATTCTGGTAGTGTCATGTAAGGCAGTTTCTTCATTGTCCATCTGTGCTGTTGTTCTCTTTAATTTTATGTAAATATGTAATCATCATTTTCTGTATAGAAGTAGATCATTTTGGTTACAATAGTACAACAACACCTAATAATAATAATAATGATGATTATGGTAATGATGATGATGATAATAATAATAATAATAATAATAATGATTAAAAAAAAAATCACCATCATCATCATCTCCATCATTATGACCACCACCACCATCAACATCATCGTTATCATCATCGTCATCATCATCACCTTTTCTTTTATCAAAGAATGCTTTACTGCTATTAAATTGCGTGTTATTGAAATATTATTCCATTTGTTATGACGAGAAACTGTATAGTTTCAGTCCCAAAAGCATTGTCAGTTGTAAAAAGAATTGTTGTCCGGCAGAGTGAAGTTAGCTTTTAAGAAGCGTGTTGGTCCTTTTGCACACAATTCCGAATTTTTAACGACCTTGAGGGAAAAAATGGGGTAGAAGACTTATTCACAGCTTTTTCTTCTTTTTCCTACTATGTTTGTTAAACCAGTCAAAGACAAACCCATCTTTTCAACCAAATTTACTTTTGTCTTTTGCAAATGCGTTTAATTTGGACAAGTCATAACGAGGGGTAAGTGCAAGATTGTTGTAAGTTCATATACATTGTATATGCACTTACAATAGTCTCGCACTAACCCCTTGATAAAAAAAGATATTATTTAGAAAAGAGTTAACGGTCCAAGGGGACATCAAAGAACTATTGGGTATAAAAAATAGCTCTCATTGAAGTCTAGACATTTGAAATTAAGTAATCTGCCTTTTCTATCAAATTTGTCTTCTTAGGTGTCATTTATGTCATTAATGTTATATAAGATAAAGTAATTGTGTCGGGAGGATTTGGTTTTGTACTGGGTAGCGTCAAAAATAGCCAGGCACACTTCCAAGCCATTGATCCCATGCGTCTGTCAGTGTTTGCTTCATCTTTGGTAGCCAAGAGTGAGTGTCATGGCGTAGCTCTAGAGCAGCGTAGTAATCGTCACCCTAGGCTAGCGAAGGGCCACGTAGGGATCGTCACCTAGGCTAGCAGAAACCTACGTAGTGATAGTCAAATCTTAGCCGAAAAATACCATGGCGATCATCACCCTTGGTTAGCGGAGCGTCACTTAGGAATCGTTAATCTTAGCTAGCGAAGTGTCAAGTAGTGATCTTTACCCTTGGTTAGCGAAGAGCCACGTAGTGATCGTTTATCGTTACCCTTGGCTAGCAAAGAGCCACACAGTAATCGTTACCCTTTGCTAGCAAAGAGCCACACAGTGATCCTTATCCTTGGCTTGCAAAGAGCCACTTAGTAATCGTTACCCTTAGCTAGCAAAACGGCACGTAGTCATCCAAACCTAGTGTAAGCGAAGAACCACGTAGTTGTCGTCACCTTTGGCCAGCAAAGAACCACGTAGTGATAGTTAACCTGGTTAGCGTGGAGCCTTTTAGTGATCCATAGCTTCGACCAGCAAAGACACATTGGTGAGGGAAAAGCCACGCAGTTGTCGTCAGCCTTGGCAAGCGAAAAGCCAAGAAGTTATCGTTACTCTTGGCTAGCTAGACCATTTAGTGGTCGTTACCCTTTGCTAGCGAGATACACCTTGCGATCGCCATCTTTGGCTAACGAAGATGCTTTTGCTTACAACAAGCGAAATTTTATGTATGAATTTTACATTTAATGAAACAGATTAAGGAAAAAAAAAAAAACGACATCTGCTGGAGAAAAGTACTTTGTGTGTAAACAACAACAGCATAGAAGGCGGGTAAACTTGAAGTTTTATTGCAACGAATCCATCGAGTGATACCTGGGATATTGGTAGATTGTATAGTGTTTAACGCCGTTTTTAATATTATTTAAGGTGTATCGCGGCTAAAAAGAAAATAAACGTGCATTTCAAGAGGTGCCTTTTACGAGTCTATGCCATATTTCGTCGGTTTACTTTAAAAACCTCGCAACTACAGCTTGAAACAAGCTGTAGTTACGAGGTTTTTGAAGTAAACCGACGGTTTCCTTTCAAAGGCTGGCTGTTATCCCACATAACCATTGTCGAAACAACAATCGGCGGCGAGAGAGGAATGAAGGATTTATCAATATGAATCTTTAAATGGGCTTTGTTACACAACGTTTGATTTGGTATCGGTGTTTTGTAAACGCAATAAAAAGAAAATAATATTCATAAGCTTTTGATAGCACTTTACTAAACTTTCCTACAAATATATATTAAGTGAGACTTTCTCTAGGCTTGTTTAATAAACTTTTTATCTCATAACCTCCCTTGCTTTCAATGTAATATATCCATTACGATCTTTTCTTTTTATACACGTTTGATATCAGAATTGTGTAACGTTTTGTTTTTTTTATACACGTTTGGTATCAGAATTGTATGACTTTTTTTTTATATACACGTTTGATATCAGAATTGTGTGACGTTTTTTTTTTTATATACACGTTTGATATCAGAATTATGTGACGTTTTTTTTTATACACGTTTGATATCAGAATTATGTGACGTTTTTTTTTTTATACACGTTTGATATCAGAATTGTGTGACGTCTTTTTTGACGCCGTTTTGTACATATTCTAAAGAAGTGAAAGGTTTTTATAGGTATTACCGTGCATACATCTATGACTTTTTATCTTCTGATCTATCATTTGTGAAATATCGTTATGTAATGAAAAAAATAATCTGATATTCGTTGGCGTTTGAGATGAAATTTTAATGAAATCTTTCCATTATATCATTTTCCCGAGCTTCATTTGATAGAATTCTATTTAAAACGATAACTCATATCAGATCCTACATATCTCGGATGTAAACTCGTGTCAAATCCAATATGTATCAATTGGGTCCTGAAAAATGTTATCATAAACATTTTGTCGATAAGTTTGATAAAATCTTGTATGTAAAGCCTGACAGTGTCAAATTCTTTTCATCATATAACGATACAGGTCTTACCAACTGTAAGTCATATTCAAAACTATATCATAGGCTTATCCGAGACGACACTTTACATAAATGTCCTAATGCCCTTTTTCGCGTGTTGTAGGCCAATTATATATGTGATAAATGTGCACATTAACTTCATAAAAACTTTTTTTTGGGGGTACAAATCGTTCATTTCATTAAGCATGTTAGTAGATATACATATGAAATAATATAACAATTCTGTATTAACTCTTTCCCAAACGGCAAATTTTGGACCAGACCAAATTCAACGCATTTTGCAGTTGACAAATTAACAGTTGCTAAAAAGATGATAGGGTAGGAAACATTGTGGGAAAAGGAGAAAATGCTGGTTACCAGCATTTTCTCCTTTTCCCACAATGTTTTCAAAAGGCTTCTATTCCTGACCCGTAAAAACCAGGGATTGTTTAGGAAAGGGTTAAGACACAATTATGCAATGATCTGAAAACGGACGTGGCAACAGTTAATCCCACGAGACAGAATTTGGGCTTATAGTTCCTGAATATTTCGTGCTTGTGCTGACAGTCTAATAAAACCATTGTGGAAAGTAAATAAAAGGCATAAGGAGCAGCTTGAGAACAATGATAAAACATTTCAGTGCTGAAAACTCCCCCCTGGGGAATCCCAGAGTACCGTTTAAGTAAACTTATACGATTCGCCTAATTTCTTTTATCCTGTTTATGCAGGAAAGTTATTCCCTATATTAAATCACATGGGGACCACCATGTCATTACAAATTTGTATAAACAAATAATTGTGGGAATCCAACTTTTGGTTTTACGTAACATGATTTAATTTCTCTAACTTTATTTCAGTAAAGTAAATGGGCCATGCTCTTAGGAAAGGGGGTTTAAAGGTGGGTATTTAGAATTTCACGTCACACCAAATTAAAATATATATATATCATTGAAATTAAAATGAAAAAAAAAAACCCCACAAATCATCAATAGATAAGAATCATAAAATTACAGAAAAAAAAATTTGATGGTATTCCCTTAAAAGGCTACGTAGCCTCTTAAGCTATTTTTAGTTTTCGCGCCAAAAATCAATAAAGCATTGTGGGAATGTCAAATGACTGGCACGTGACTGATAACGCTTAAATTCCATTTCATAACAAACATGTAATAATTGTTTTCCATAATGTCTTCTTCGGACGGATGTTTGGAACTTAATTTCTCGTGTTATCGGATGGTTTTCGACTACTGGGGTTTTATGAAGGCAAATTAAAAGGCTATGGGAGTATAAGGATGACTTTTTTGCTTTTTTGTGAAATTTTCGTCCAAAATCTGAAGGGCCACCTTTAATGGATCTGCAAAAAAATTGTCAATTCAGATCAGCCTGCGCGGACTCTGCAAGCTGACATAGATCGAAACATCTTGCTTTTGCCATACTTTCTGCATATAAAAGCACCTCATGACTCTGGTGATTCTTGTACAAAATTGGTATTATGGACTCATCTTTAAACGGAGATGCGTTTACACTTAGGCTGCCAAGCGCGGCTTACTGACCTTTTGCGGACAGTGTAGATCAAGATCAGACTGCATAGAACGTGCAGTCTGATCTTGGATCAACACTGTCCGTTAACGAGATATTTTTCTTCAAAAAATAAGTTTCAAATAGCAATATTTAGGTTTGATTAACCCTTTACCCCATCAGGCATTTCTATGGTATCTCTAATTGACCCCAAATAACAGCAAGGATGAAGCTGTTTCTTATGTGTATATGACACCTTTTGATAGCATAGAAAACTATGTGACAAAAGGTGAAATTGCTCGTCACGAGCAATTTCACCTTTTGCCACAATGTTTTCCAAAGGTTCCTACAAGTAATGCGTAGAAATGAGTATCTATGGAGTAAAGGGTTAATTTATGCAGCAGCAGAAGGATTGAGCTCAAATACCACCTTTATGCTTACAAGAGGGCCATACCTGGGATAGCTTACCTTGGCTAAGTTTAAAAACAGGCGTAAAATTATGAAAACTTATATCTGGAGAAAGCATTGTACCATTTATTTGTCGCATAAAAGTCTATTCTGTTCAGTTGGTATTGAGCACAAGAAATGTCAGATTATATAGGTGCAGCCCCAGGGATATTCATGTTTAACCATTCCTGGGAAACTATTTCAAAATAGACACACAAGTTTAGAACTTGTATCTTCAATTTTAACCCTTTAGCCAAGGAACTCTTGAAAATATAGCCACCGATTTTCATTTAGCCACTAGCATAAATATAGCCATTCCCTTTCACTAAGTCGCTCGTAAAACTACATATGGCCTTTGCTTTTCAATTAGCCACTCGTGAAAATATAGCCTTTTACTTTTGACGTAGCCACTCCTGAATAGAGCCCTAAGTTTACATTTGACTTAGCCACTCGTGAAAATATAGCCTTTGCTTGTCGACTAGTCACTTATGGAAATAAAATCCGCACTTTTCATCTAGCAGATTCTAAAACAAGTACCTCCTTTCCTTTTCGCCTAGCCACTCGTGAAAATTAAGCCCTTGATTGCTTTGCGTGAAAATATAGCCCTCGCTTTTCACTCGCTAGAGGTAACTTCGTTCAAACATCAAAAAGAAAAGGTTTTCTATTTCTTTAAATGCTGTTCACAGAGAACAAGGATAAGTAGACAAATGCACTGACCCCAGCTATCTCGTTCGCAGGTTACAGTCCCCTTGAGGCCACCAGGAAGACGCCATGCTTTTGTGCGTTTGGCATGTTTCATTTTTCTCCTGCTTTACAATTTACAGTCTTGTCTTTTTCATATTTCGTCGGTTCACCTCAACAACCTCGTAACTACAGCTTGTTTCTTGCTGTAGTTACGAGGTTTTTGAAGTAAATCGACGATTTGCGAAGCGGGATCGGGGGATGTTTGTGTTTCAAAATCAACTTGAAAACCACTTCAATAAAGTCTTAAAACTCGACGAAATAAATTTAAACCCATCCTTATTAATGTTTCCAGCATTAAAATTTATGGTCGAATACCAGAAGGTATAGCACACAGTTTGCATGAATTGCATAAAAGGGCAAAATGTTGACTTCCATTATTTCTTCGCGGAACACTCTGTTTTCAACAACTGCTTTTCACAATATATGGCTGTCGAAATGTCGAATTGTCTTGTAAAGACTTAAGCTCAAAAAAGTATTTCCTTTACAAACGACAAACTTTTAGACTTGCCTAAATTGAAAATTTTTGCAGACAACAAAATAAATGTGATTAAAAAATAGAAATTTGCTTTTAAGAGGATAGAAAACATTGTGGGACAAGGAGAAAATGCTGGTTACCAGCATTTTCTCCTTTTCCCGCAATGTTTTTCAAAAGGCTTCTTTTTAGTATCTTTAAATCAGGGGATGGCGTGGTCTAGAGCTGATTCACGTCATTTGGCAAAAACTGCGCATTACAAGGTAGATTATAGCGGAAAATGAAGAAGAGTTTTTAATTACTTGATTTTTTTTCATCAACTACTAAATACAAAAGTGAAAGAGACATTTCCTGAAAAAAGTTGTCTTCTTTAGCTTCCATATAAACCAAGCAAAAGGAGAGAAAGAGAAACCTTTAATGAAAAAAAAAGACCAGAGAGAGAGAGAGAGAGAGAGAGAGACAGATAGACAGACAGACGGACAGATAGACAGAGAGAGAGAAATAGAGAGAAAGACGAAAGGAAGGAAGGAAGTTTAATTTGAAATCTAAAAGCTCGTCGACGAAATTACATCCGAAAGCCATTTTAATTGTCAAAACTCCATCAATCATTGCTCAAATCATCATGAATGTTTTTTTTTTCTGGTAAAGTGACTTTAGACGTCACTTCTTTAGAATTCTAAATACAACTTTCGGTTCATTTTGTAGAATCTGGTGATTAAGAATGGAATGCACTAAAAATGCCCCATCCGAACTGAGTGTCTCGCTTTCCATCGTTTTATCCCTTTACTGCATAATGCCGACTTTTAACGTCTTTGGAGAGAAGCCTTTTGAAAACATTGAGGGAAAAGGAGAAAATGCTGGTAACCAGCATTTTCTCCTTTTCCCACAATGTTTTCTACCCTATCAAAGAAACATAGCACCGTTTGAGATACACTGAAACTTGTCTGTAAATGCTTTCAGTTTGGACAAGGCCTAAATTTCGTCGTCAGGTAAAGGGTTATACGTTATTATGACCAAGGAATAACGTTATTTTTATAAACAGAAAAGGTCTATCTCCTGTTTTCAGTTTGAACTTTTACTTAACAGCCGAGGGTAGAAAAAAAAAGCTGTAAAATCTTGGAAATATGTAGAATATAGTCAAGTCTATAAACATAGATAAATAATCAAAATACAAGTTGTATGGAATCCACGAACTCGAGGGATTCGTAAAGGCATTTGTCTCCGATTTCAAATCGCAAACAACCACTTTGTTGTCTTGGATAGCCTCCAGAGAATGAAATGAATTTTCTATCTGTCGTAATCTGTGCAACGTTGCAACCGTCAGGGGCAATATTTGGCATGAAGGTGTATCTGTAGTAGTCTGTGCAACCCTGCAACCGTCAGGGGCAACATTTGGCATGAAGGTGTATCTGTCGTAATCTGTGCAAAGTTGCAACCGTAAGGGGCAAATTTGTTGCAACTGTCAGGGGCAAATTTTGGCATGAAAGTGTATCTGTAGTAATCTGTCCAACGTTGCAACCGTCAGGGGCAACTTTTGTCATGAAGGTGTATCTGTAGTAATACGTGCACCGTTGCAACCATCAGGGGCAAACTTTGGCATGAACACCTATCTGCAGTAATCTGTGCAACGTTGCAACCGTGGGGGGCGAATATTGGCATGAAGGTGTATCTGTAGTAATCTGTGCAACGATGCAACCGTCGGGGGCAACATTTGGCATGAAGGTGTATCTGCAGTAATCTGTGCAACGTTGCAACCGTCGGGGGCAACATTTGGCATGAAGGTGTATCTGCAGTAATCTGTGCAACGTTGCAACCGTCGGGGGCAACATTTGGCATGAAGGTGTATCTGCAGTAATCTGTGCAACGTTGCAACCGTCAGGGGCAGACTTTGGCATGAAGGTGTATCTGCAGTAATCTGTGCAACGTTGCAACTGTCAGGGGCAAAATTTGGCATGACAATACAAGAATGATTATAAATTCATAAAATAAAGATGAAGTAGGTTAAAAACTGGCTGAAAGCAGGCTTAAAACGAGTACAGAAAGATGTACACGCAGGGGTCAAACTTTATGAAACGGGCTTGTTATTCACCCCCTCTTCCCCAAACTTTGGGAAGATGTCATGAAAACATAAATTTGTGGTAACCAGCATTGCCCTCTTTTCCCGTGAGGTTTTCTTCCTTGTTGCCAAACCTTACTTTGATCCACTGTGTCCCTTTGGAATAACTCCACGTACAGTTTAAGTTGAGTGCTCTGACGGTTAACCAATCATCACACAATCCCTACTTTTGACGACCCAGAGAAAGAAGCCTTTAGAAAACATTGTGGGAAAAGAAGAAAATGCTGGTAACCAGCATTTTCTCCTTTTCCCACAATGTTTTCTACTATTCACAAAAGAAATTTCAAATTTTCAGCCAACTTTATTTTGTCGTCTGCAAATACTTTCGATTTGGACAAGCCTAAAATATTGTCGTTTGGTAATGAGTTGAAAGAAAGAATGATTATCAGGGCCGCCGAAATTCATTCATCCTTCCACTAAACACAGGCCTCTAAAACAAAGGATCCCCTATCTTAAACTTTCATTCTGTATTTTTTATCTATCGCGGGAATGATATTAATGTCCCTGGAGTGCAGAATAACATGCCAGCATTTTAATAGATGTGGGAAATTTATCGCGAAATCGATATAGTGCGATACTATCGCGGTACGAGCGTAATATTTAAATCGATGGCATAATAAATTTTAACTCTTCACCGAACGGCAAAGTTTTAACACATATCCAACTATTGAAATCATTTGTTGACGTTAAAATACATATGGCTCAAATATGAAATTTGTTTTTTGAAAGGGTTCCAGTATTTTCTCCTTTTCCCACAATGTTATTTTAGGAGTCCAATTTATCAAGGGCGTGAAACTCAGGTTATGTGGTAGAGAGTTAAACCGGCATATTTCGTTTGGCTTTGTTGGTTATTGGTTAATACACCGGATACCAGTTTATGTAAAAATAAGACTTGAAGAGACTGTTCTAGCAACATTGTATCAACAATTTTAAAACCATATGCTTTCCTGTTTTTTTACATCTTTTCACCATTTTCTTGAAGAGTGTCAGACCATCAGTATTAAGTGGAGGAAAAAACGACAAAGAAATCGGTAACAGCAAACGGATAAGGGCGTTTTTTTTAAAACATAAAACGACAAAGATATCGGAAACAGAAAACTGATAAGGAGCGTACTTTTTACATAAAAACGACAAAGAAATCGGTAACAGCAAACTGATAAGGAGCGTACTTTTTATATAAAAACGACAAAGAAATCGGAAACAGAAAACTAATAAGGAGCGTATTTTTTACATAGAAACGACAAAGATATCGGTAACAGCAAACTGGTAAGGAGCGTATTTTTTACATAAAAACGACAAAGAAATCGGTAACAGGAAACTGACACGTAGCGTATTTTTTATATAAAAACGACAAAGAAATCGGTAACAGCAAACTGGTAAGGAGCGTATTTTTTACATAAAAACGACGAAGATATCGGTAACAGCAAACTGACACGGAGCGTATTTTTTACATAGAAACGACGAAGAAATCGGTAACAGCAAACTGGTAAGGAACGTATTTTTTACATAAAAACGACAAAGAAATCGGTAACAGCAAGCTGACACGGAGCGTATTTTTTACATAAAACCGACAAAGATATTGGTAACAATAAACTGATAAGGAGCGTATTTTTTACATGAAAAACGACAAAGAAATCGGTAACAGCAAACTGACACGGAGCGTATTTTTTACATAAAAACCACAAAGATATCGGTAACAGCAAACTAATAAGGAGTGTATTTTTACCGACAGAGATTCTATCGTAAAACTATCCAATGCCAAAATATAGCATAGGGCACAGAGAAATGCTCGTTTATAATGACAAGTAAACAAAGCTTCAGTATCAAATATGGAGTTAACATGCAGCATAGAAAAGAGCAATGGAAATACTAGTACTCCAGGACAAATATGGTGTCACACCTCTTGTTGCCATTATTGAAAATAGAGTGAAATCAACCATCTTGTAATCTTCACAGATCCCTGAATAACAAACATTTTGTTTTTCCGTCACTTGCTGTCTAAAGCGCGTCCATGGTCTTTTAAAAAATGCATTTAAAAAAAATAGAGTCAACCAGCTGCATTTTCGTTAAATCCTAACAAACACTGGCACCCTAGAATTTTCTCTATAAAAACAAACCTGTCATCCCTGTGACCACATATTGTTTGGTTCCCACCGTGACACAAAATAGTTTACTCAATACACAATGGTAACACATTTTACTGGTCGCCCACTGCCTAAATTTGAACAAAATTTAAATCACATTGCACTACTCCGTCTTAGTTCCATGAAACGGTGCAACAAACGAGCTTCTGGAAAATTTCACATGGAACTACTTTTAATACTATGGACCGGAAGCAGTCTCGCTGTGGTACGACACCATATGACTTGCAACACGTGAAAAAGGGGCTTTTGGACATTTGCGTAAAGTGTCGTTATGAATTAACCAGCGTGACAGTCCTCGGAGTCTAATCCGAGACGGCACTTTACGACTGCATTAGTTTTTGATCTACAACAGTCTTGCGCAAATCAGAAGACTACACACAAACGGAAAATGTCGCTTCGTATTAGCCTGCGCGAACTGCGCAGGCTGATCCGAGACGACTCTTACACCATGAAATGTACAAATGCCCATTTTCGCGTGATGCAGGCCATATAATGCAATGAGTGTCATTCTTTGGTTATTTCCCTGAATTCTTCTCCAATATAACATTGATCCTGATAAGGGAATTACTAGGTATTTTTTTTCATTTCCTTGCAGTACACGGATATGCTTTTAGACATCACAACTAAATTTTTTTTTTACAAATTGATTATAAATTTTACTCGAATGATTGGAAACAAAATTTGCCTCAGAATATTATGGGATCCTTACATATGTTTAATAAATTAAATTATATTTTTCGCAACATCCCAAAGGGAATCAAGGATATAATGTGTTATTTAGTTACCATTAGTCTTTATCTGGCAAATAAGATAATCTGACTTACAAGAATTGCCCGATTTTTTTTCTTTTACGACATTCCTGCACTGAGCAAACTACCTCACAACTCAGTCATTACCGTAACTATTTGGGGTCTTGTCGCGAATTATACGTAAAAAGGAGAATATTACATTAATATAGATTTTGGTAAAGTAAACGGCGTTTTGGTATCTTCTGATATTTTTGTCTACCTATTTGATAGCTTTTTGTTAGATTTTTTGTCATTTTATTTCAGACGAAAAGGCCAGTCGGGATTTGTCTTGAAATAAGGCATAAAGGAAGTTTCTTCAGTAAATTCGCTATATGAAAACTTAAGTGAAATAAACCCTTTTTCTTATCTTTTTTAAATTATTGTCAATCTATTTAATGACTTAGTCTAAATTTCATTGCCCAATTTTTGTTGAAAGCAAAGAAAACCTTAAAGCCAGCCAACACAGGAATGGCTTGTTCATGAATAAAGACCCATTGCTGATCGTAAGAATTCAGCTTTTGCTTCTAAATTATCGGGAAGTGTTTATGTTGAAAACTTGATAGCGACAAGAAGATTCGACAAAACAGGAAGCATAATAAAACAGAAAAAGGAAAAAGTTCTAATAAACAAACTTATTACTTTTGCGTTGTCACCCGTAATCGGATTTGGCTAGTTAAGAAAAAGTCAACTCGGAAACTATCACAGGATCATTTATGAATGATGTCGAAGAGCTAATTTAGCAATACCGATGTCATAAATAGTAGGTGAACAATGTATTAGCACTGTCATTCTGACGCAGTAAAAACAAAGGCTAGAAGCGAGGTTTTTTGCAATTAGTCCAATAAACGGAATGTCATTTTTCGTATATCATCGGTTTACTTTAAAAACCTTGTAACTACAGCTTGTTTCAAGCTGTAGTTACGAAGTTTTAGAAGTAAACCGAAGATATATTTGTTGAAGTGTGTTTAGGCGGGACATCGTTAATGCTGGCGAATCTTGTTAATTGGTTTCATAAATGAGCCCGCACTTAGACCCGCAGAATAAACATGTTTACATTTTTCACTGATCGAACATAACAATTCATTCGCTTGAGACTTATAACAAAAAGTAGGTCACAAGATTTAGCCGAAATAGTATTATGTCGTTCAAAATATACGTGTACATCGTTGGTTTATTTCAAAAACCTCATAACTACAGCTTGTTTCAAGCTGTAGTTACGAGGTTTTAGAAGTACACCGACAACATGTACCTTATTTGTAAAAGCAAAATGTCTCTTAAGGTTTTGAGGTTTTTTTTCACTTTGTCCAACAAAAAATGTAACTGAAAGTCGATTTTAAGAGAGGAAAGAACTATTGAAAAAATCCTTTTCAGCAGCCCAGTGCACGACTTTGAATTGGGCAATAAATCAACATTATGATTTGATAAAGGACAGACTGGATTTTCTTGAAACTTAATGTTATGTGTTTTTCTCATTACCAATATCTCAAACTTGTGGGAGTTTGATTCACTTATAGACGACAATTTAAATGTAGCTAAAATGTCGGGATTTGTTTTTGAAAAATAAGCGCAGTAATTTGAAGAAAAGAATCATAGAGCTGCACGATTTCTCGATTTGACAGAAAGAGCCGAATGTGAATATAGATATGTAGCCTGTGATCACGATTTCCTACACAGAGTGCATGAGGGATAAGGAAAACCCTACACAGAGTACAAGCGTGATACGGAAAAACCTACACAGAAGAAAGATAAAGAAAAACCTACACAGAATAATGCGTGATACTGAAAACGATATAGAGTACATGCGTGATACGGAAAAACCTACACAGAGTACATGCGTGATACGGAAAAACCTACACAGAATAATGCGTGATACGGTAAACATGTACTGGTCTGTTGCATTAATTTTATAGATAAACTTCCGTATTTCAGTCATATTACTTATTTGGATATACTAGATCTGCTTTAATCTCACATCTTTTATCATGTACAAATATTTACTTACAGTTATTTTATGTAGTTATGCCAGAGGTCTTTTATCTAGAGATAAACAGCATAGAAGTCCAAGGTCCAAATTAAATCATAATAGGCACAATTTTCTACAGAAGAGAATTTCGTTCAGAGAGCATGGTGATCTTAACAGATAGAAGTGTCATCCGATTTGTTATTCAAATTAGCCAGAGAAAAATAGTGTATTCCTTTTAAAATGTCACTGATAATGATATCGTTATCTTTTTGACACATGATTCTCATTTCTAAACGATCCATGGGAATCGCCTTTTGAAAATCTCGAGGGAAAAGGAGAAAATGTGTAAAATTTTTGAAAATCGCCTTTTAAAAACTTTATGAGTAAAGAAGAAAATGCTCGTTACTAGCATTTTCTCCTTTTCCTACGAGTTTTTTTGAGTCCCTAACGACCCGTAGGAAATATCATTTTGCAAACCTTGCCAGAAAAGGAGAAAATGACGGTATTCCTAGGAAATTGCCTTTTTAAAACCTTGTGGGAAAAGGAGAAAATGCTGAAAACCAGCATTTTATCATTTTCCCAGAAGGTTTTGTTTTTAACACTTTTACAAAAAATCAACATCAGCTCAGCTAACTTTAATTTGTCGACTTCAAATGCTTTTAATTTGGACAAATAAAAAATGATCAACCTTTCTCCTGCTAAAAAAGTTAAATGAAACTTTCAGACTGATAGTTAGCGAAATTTCAACAATCGAAAAATTGCTGTTTCAAAGATCTTTTTTTCTGGGAAAATATGACCTTATCGGACGATGTAGATTCTTAATCAGACAGCACATTCCGTGCAGTCAGATCTGCATCTGCCTTGTCTGGAAAAGGTTCTTTAGAGTGTGCTCGGCAGCCTAAAAGACATTTCTCGAATAATAACACATAATAGTACCCGTGAATGCCTGATTATGACAAAAATTGGTGGTTTAATTGGGAACCTGTCTAAAATAGAATACATAATTGGCATTTTTGAAGCAGATTCTCCATTTGATTTTGTGATTTAGAAGATTTACAAGAAAATATTAATGTGTAACATCAATGACGCCACAAATCAGTTGTTTCTGAAATAGGGCACATTACAGCGGTTAATTTTTTGCGCCAAGGGAATCCCTTAAACAAACTTCGTTGAGGTCCACGTAGGGTGTTACTATGTGATAACTATTTAAACTCTGTGCCATCTGGGATACGACCTGGTTTTTGTCGATTTGCCAAATCTGGACAGTCTGATCTTTCTCTACGCTGTCTGCAAAAGGTCAGCAAGTCGTGCTTAGCAGCCTAGAAGTCTACGGAATAAGACTTCAGGCTTCTTTCAATTTTTACCGTCTGCTTCGTGTTTGAATTTCCCATAATTGTGCCAAATGTCTCTTGAGCTTCCTTGGTAATTTCACAAAACTCATCTTACGACCTTTTATTACACGCTTTACCAGACGACAAGTTTAAGACAGGTCCACATTGAAAATACTTGCAGACCACAAATAAATGTGACCCAAAAGAAGGCACTTGTCGTGCAAAAAAAAAGTTAGAAAACATAGCGGGAAAAGGAGAAAATGCTGGTATTTTCTCCTTTTCCCGCAATGTTTTTAAAAGCCTTTCTCCCCGGTGTCTTTTAAACACGGGATTGTGTCGTAAAGCGATCAAATCTTTATAATTTGAGAATTTTTAGACTTGTCTAGATTTTGCAATGTTTGCAGACGACTAGTAACATTATAGGACCAAAGTGACTAAAGGTGTCTTTAAAGGGGTTGACAGCATGGTGGGAAAAGGAGACAGATGCTGGCAACCAGCATTTTCTCTCGTTTTTTTTTTTTTTTATAGTATTTTCAAAAGCCTTTTTACCTTAAGGTCGTATAACAAAAGATTAATGGGGACCATTCCTACAAATCAAATTACCTCCCTTGCTGGATAAAGACAAAAGGTAACCAAATACCAGATTGGTTCTTTCACCTGTATTCCTCTGTTTTTATTCTTGATTTCCCCCGGGATGTTGCGATAATTGTAACATGATTTATGATAATTTGCGTATGGTCCCCTTGAAGTATGAAACCAAATTCTGTCCAAAATTATTAGAAAATACCTATAGATTGATTTGTAAACCAATCTAACTAGATTTACTTGAGATATTATTACAAGAACATGGCTTTGTAGTTTAAGAAACTCAAGGATAAAAACCAAGTAATCCGCGTATTATGACCAATGTAGTATTGGAGAGAAATCAAGGGAAATAACTGAGGATTGGCCCTCATCAGTGGTTAAAGTAATGATTGTCCTCGATCCAGATTTAAGACAGTAAATAGCTGTACTATCTTTTACCTATTTACGTAACGACAAAATTTTAGACCTGTCCAAACTCAAAGCATTTGCAGAAGAAATATTAAATGTGACCCGAAAATTGAAATGTGTTTCTGGAATGCTAGAAAAAGTTGTGGGAAAAAGGAGAAAATGCTGCTTAGCAGCATTTTCTCCTTTTTCCCACAATGTTTTCAAAAGTCTTCACCATCAAGCTCATAAAAATTGGGGATTGTGTGGTTAAAAAGTTAACGAAATATCAAACTATACTTTAAAAAAAAAAAAAGTAATACTGCATGGCCAAATCTAAGTTAAGAGAACTTGTTGTCATACACTTTTGCTTAGTTGTTTGACTATGTACTCGTATGTTGTACAATTTTGTTCATTTTGCTATAAACTTGCTTTACAATAAAATATATTTAAACGATACTTATGTTCGGCGAGACGTCAAAATTTTCTTACTCAGCCAGAAGCAAATAAAAGCATCGTGAAAATCCTCACAAACACGATAGTCTCTTTTATTATATACCTACAAACTTGAAAACCAAAGTATTGCAATTGTTGACAATTTTATTGAAGCAAGTCTTAAAAATATTAGATAAGTACTCGTTTAGTGCGTAATAACTTCGTTTTTATGAATGGTAGATAAATAATAAAACAGTCTGAACGTATTCTGCACGCTACCGTACGTCATCATATTGTTTAAAACACGCAAAAAGGAGCATTCGGGCATTTGCGAACAGTGTGGTTTCAGATCAGCCTAGGCAGTCCGGGCAGGTAGACCCGAAACGACATTTTCCGCTTTTTATGTAGTTTTCTGTTTTGCGTAAGTCTACTGCGGGACAAAGTCTAATGTAGTCGTAAAGTGCCGTCTCGGATAAGCCTGCGCGGACTGCGCAGGCTGATCCGAGACGACACTTTACGCATATGTCCGAATGTCCCTTTTAGCGTGTTGCAGGCCATATGATATTTGGAAAAGTATTCGACGCTGGGTAGATTCAGATATTTTCCCATTGTGTGTTATTTTATCCGAGATTCTCGAATGTATTTAAGTCGGAAATTAATAGCTATATAACAAAATCTATTGTTTCAGACAATAACTCATCTTGTACAGCATAGACGCTTGATAGCTATATTGCCTTTTAGTGTTTTAGACAATAGCATTTATTGTATTGTATGCTCTTGGGCCCAAATGGTTTAGCCAATCAGAAGTTGTGTTACTTCTAAATTCGGAAAATCTTGTAGTATAAATCTGGGAACTTTCTCCGGATTGGTTGCTGAATATGGATCCTGATAGCTATATTGCATTCAAAGCGTTGTCTGCGCATGTCATATTTTTCGAAGATTCGACCTGTCTGCTATGACGCATCACCCCCCCCCCCTGACTTTTTGGAGGATTGTAGTAATACGTGATACGCGCTATAAAGTAGCAATGGAGAAAACGGCTTTTATCAATACGTTTGAGGAGAAATCAGGCCTGCTTTAGCTCCATATTTCTCTAAACTGCTGATCACTGCTTAATGAATCGCACCAGGTAGCGTTTAATTGAGTAAACGTTTATTTTAGTTTGAAATTCAAAGTAACAGTTGTGGCCTAGAAAAGTAGTCCAGTTCTGTACCCAGAATGCCCGAATTAGATAGATGTGTATTTGTAGAATGCCATCTAGCGGGAGATAACGACATTCAAAGTAGTTTCCAAAACTCCAAAATTTGGGTTCTTCCAAACGGAAAGCAGCTGCAGACGCAAAATTTGAAACAAGTAGTATCTTTTATAAAAGATAAACAGCGTGAATTTGCCAGCATATGGGCAGGGAACCTCAGAATAAATATGTCTACATTTTTAACCAATCACAAACTTCTATCTATACATTTGTTATCAGTACCAAAAAGTAGGTCAAAAGCCAGCAGATTCAGCTACACCTAAAAAGAGTAACAACGCAAGCTTTAAAACTGTTAAAACAGAGTGGGAACAGGGGAAAATGCTGGTCATCAAAATTGATAATCTCCTTTCCCCATTATATTTCAGAAATTCTTTTCAGCTTGGTCATTAAATAGGAAATAGTGTTGTACAAGGTTAACTGGCGCGGAAGGGACAAAAGAGTCGGAACTACTTATTTATTCCACTCGATGGCAATTTGTGTCTCTAAGTCATTGACATGTTGGTTTACGCCACCAAAATCGCCTTTGGCTCCTGAAGAGCTAATAAGTAAGAGTAATCGGATTTTTAGGCTTAAGAACAAATCATAACATTGGATTATGGTATTGATTTATAATAATAAGAGTTCTTCTTACCTTTAGGCAGCTAAGTGCGATTCAACCATCTTTTTCAGACAGTGTAGACCCTAGATCAGGGTCCGTTTTCACCAACCATTCTTAAGAACATTTGTTTTTATCTTACTATTCAGCTATTCAAGATTTTATAACTATGAAAGTAACAGAACTTCTGATTGGCTAAACCGAATGGTTTAGCCAATCAGAAGTTCTGTTACTTTCATATTGACAGAATTCTGAAGAATATACCAAGAATAATCTTAAGAATGTTTGGTAAATACGGAACCAGTCTGCACAGAACATGCAGTCTGATCTTGGATCTACACAGTCCAATAAGAAGATTATTTTCCCCCTAAAATAACTTGAGAAAAGAGGAAAATTTGGGCTTTTTCTGTTGATTTGAAAATTTCATTTCATTTATTTAGTTGGATAAGTGTTAACGCTTTAACTGATGGCATAATTTTAGACTTGAAAGGATTTCTTCAAGTCGAAAGCATATATAAAGCAGACGACAACGCTAATGGCTTTGTCGATCAAAATACTCGTCTGAGATTTGCCTTTGAAAAGATGGAAAATATCAAAAAAAGAGAAAATGTTGGTTTTTGGTATGTTTTCCATCTAACTGTTTGTAAATAGACTGGGTTGGTTGAGAATCGCCGGGTAATTAAAACAAGGGAAATGTTTGATAAAGTGTTAAGAGTTATCGCCCCTGACAAATTGACAATTTTAAACGCTAGTTATTGGAATGAAAGCCAGATTTATTGAACATTCGGATTTCTTTTCAACTTGATAAATATATATTTAGACCAGTATTTGGAGGAAAAGAGAGAAAAAAGAACAGGCGTTATCCATGCTGAATGGCATTAATCTTTAACTTCCTAATCAAGATTTATAATTACGTGTTTGAGAAAAGAGTGTCATGTAATCTTGGCCTTCACTCTTTGGCACCAATGGAAAACGTCTAAGCTTTTCTTTACCAGTATAATTCCTAGCCAAAAGACAAAATTTTAGCTTTTTCAAAATTTGGGAGTACTCTCAATCGATCAAATGAATGTGATAAAAACATTAATATTCCACTCTGGAATGTTAGGGGAAAATTGTAGAATAAAAAAAAAAAAGATGCTGGCAAACAATACTTTCTCCTCTTTATACACAATTTTCATACGACCGTTTCTTAAGAGTCCTTAAAATGTGGACAGGTAGAACTTCCTGTCGGCCTCATCACTATTTAGATTAAAGACCCAGTAAGGGCCAAAATGTCAAAGGAGGTGTCATGATACATTTAAATTCAAATTATAGCATTTTGAAAGTATAAAAAATATTGTGGAGATGACAGTCTGGTATAGTGTGGTCGGGCCATATTATAATCGCTAGCAAAAAAAAAATCTAAAATCAGGCAAAAAGTGAACAAAAGACACAGTCACCTGATAAGTTTTAATTCAGTTTTGAACCTAATTTCTCTGTCAGCGACTAACACTTGGACAAACCGCGCAATGACAGATTGTCATCTTTGCAATAATTTCCATACTTTTAAATCATATGATATAAATTCAAATACATTTAAATATCCACTTTGTTGACATTTGGACTTTATTGTCACTTTAAATTCCAGTACTAAACTATACGACAACCTGATTGATTAGCAAAGACAAAGCATCTTAACAAATCAGATTAATAGTCTTGAAATTTTGAATTTGAGTGAAGTTGGAACGGTGTTAAATACGGGCCCAGGGTTCTTTTCATGTGACATCTATATCTTCGAGATTTTTTTTTCTCTTTTAGTCTAAAATAGAAGTTGATAATAATTATAATCACTGCTAATATTTCCCGCTGGTACTGATAATAGGCAATTTCGGTGAAATGTGTAAATAGAAAACTTTGAATGCTTGCCTTGATTATACTTTTGGGTCTTATTAAAACAGATATGTTCACAGTTTCAAAATTTATTGATCCAAACAAAGATATATTTTGAGCCCTGTCATGTGAAAAGGGGGTTTAATGCATCTGTAAAAAGTATCGACCCAGGTCAGCCTGTGCAGTCCGCGCAGGCTGACCTGTGTCGAAACTTTTTGCTATTGGTAAATTTTCTGCGTGTTCAAGGATCAGTCTACCTTATGATTTCGTCAGTTGTTAGAAAGAAATAGATTTTATAGATCCCTTATATGTAATGACTTGGTTGGCAAAAGGCACCAAGGAGATACATTAATCCCCTTTTTGCCAGAGCATGGTTAAGTTATATCTTCATTTCAATTGTACGAGAAGACAAAATTTAAAAAAAAAAAAACTTGCCAATACTGAAAGCATTTGCAGACGACAGAATGATTCTGCCTGAAATGATACATTTGTTTCAAAAATGGTAGAAACCGGTACATTGATAGGAGAACGTGCTAGCTGTCAGCATTTTCACCAATCTTTATATTTTTTTCCCGCAAAAAACTACTACCTTAGGCACTCAATGCAACACATGCGATGACGTCATATCCCGTATCATTGAAACTGACACTCCCCTATATTGCTGGGTAATGCTAATCCGAATAGTTTAAGTTGAAGGCCGTAAGACTCGCTAACGCTGAATCTCCGGAGTTGGGGATAAGGGTAGGGTTCGAATCCCATACTGGCCACTTTAGGAAATTACTTAGTCTTTCAGAGGAGACGTTACACGGAGTTCCTGTATGACAGTGGTGTTCACCGAGCACTTAAAGAACCAGACATAACTCAGGATCGGTTTATCCCGTACAAGGACTTTGCACAATCCCTTCAGACAAAGTCAACAGCCTTCACTGGGGCATAGCACATATGGGCAACCGGTGACGGCGATAAATCAACCGAAAATCAACCATGGCTGGATAACCATTTAAATTTATATCGCATTTAATATCTCACATTTTACGATTTGTTACATTTAATACGTTTTACCTACATTACAGAAAGAGGCGAAACATGAATACTAGAAATAAGTACACTCTAATTTGAGCCTCCAAGTGGAATAAGTCGTAAATGCTAGCTTGATTTTAATAGAGACGTAAGTGCTGGCTTAATTTTAATTAAGAAAAAAAGATTGAGGGAGGGGAAAAATCAATAGATAATTATGAAAGGGTGAAAAATTCTAATAACACGCTTACATTTCAGATTTTATGGGTGTGGTAATGGTAATACAATATTGACAAAACAGAGCTCCAGATAAGAGAGAGTAATAGTATTCTAAATCCATTATTTCTCATCCAAACCCAATGTTGTGGGTACTCATTAGAATTGTCTCAATGAGACAATTCTAATGAGTACCCATAATATAGGGTTTAGTGGAGAAAAATTCACATTTTCAATTTTGAAATCAAATTCACTCCCACTTATCTGAAGCTCTGCAAAAAATACTGAAAAGAAATTAAAAAAAAAATCGAAAGCTGAAAATAAAACCCCCGCAGCCACTAATCACTTTCAATCCTTTTTTTTGTCAAGATGACAAGAACTAGAAGCATCTCCGTTTCTTGAATACTCTTTTACTCCCCCTATCAAACTTTTTATCAAAGTATCCCGCCATTCTACGAGTTTGCCATCTGCAAAAACTTACCATCTGGATGGGTCCAAGTTTTTGTCCCCTGGTAAAGACTGAAAATTCTCTAGCATGTAAATACTAGTACACAATGCTCCTGCAAAGCGAAAACCCTAAGTCCATAAATATTCTCCCGCTAGATGGAATTCTACAAACACATATCTATATCTAAGTTGGGCATTCTGGGTATAGAACCGGACTACTTTTCAAACCGACATCCATTACTTTGAATTTCAAAATCAAAGAAAAGTTTATTTAATAAAACGGTATCTGGCACGATTCCTTCAGCTATGATCACCTTGCATGTAACCTATGCATCGGTCATTTATAAAAGCAGCCCTTATAGGCTTAGGTAATAGCTTTGAGATAATCCCTACTTTTCTCCCTAGTATATGGGGTCGGTGATACGTCATAGCAGACAGGCCGAATCTTCAAAGAATATGACATGCGCAGACAACGACGCCACTTGAGTCGTTTATTGTATAAATTTTCATCCTATATGTACCATATTGCCCGGAGTAAATATAGTCTCTTTTTGTGGCATTATAAATATCAATTGCACATATTACAGACAGCATGAATCACGATCAGACTACTGAATAATGCCTGATCTTCGAAACACATGGTTTTATCTCCATAAAAGGTAAAAACACTCTTTAAACTCTTTAAGTGCCCATTAAATAGACCACGATTTCACAAAAAGTGATTTAAATCATCTTTATGATGCATTATACTAAGCAAGTCAAAATATACTTATGGATCCGTAATAACACGTTATCAAGTTTGTCTAAGAGCCAATGGAGTCTTAAAGATGGAACAGTCCTTTGGCCATATAAAAAATTCACAAATAGCAAAATGTTTCGATCTAGGTCAGCCTGCGCTGTCCGCGCAGGCTGACCTAGGTCGGAACATTTTGTAGTTGCACCATTATCTCCCGCTAGATGGCATTCTATAAATACTCATCTATCTAATTTGAGCATCCTGGGTACAGAACCGAACCACTTTCCTACGCGACAACCGTTACTTTGAATTTCAAACTAAAATAAACGTTTACTCAATAAAACCCTACCTCGTGCAATTCACTCAGCTATGATCAGCAGTTTAGAGAAATCTGGAGCTAAAGCAGGTCTCATTTCTCCTAAAACGTATTGATAAAAGCTATTTTGTACATTGCTACTTTATAGAGCGTAATATTACAGTCTGCCCGCTTTCGGGGCTTGTGATGCGTCATATAAGACAGTCGAATCTTCGAAGAATGTGACATGCGCAGACAACGGTAGTTGCACCAAACCCTCTTTTCATAAAGAATGGCTCTTTGAAAAGAGTGGTTAATGTATCTTTTAAGATAATAATCGAACTCTTTGGACGGCTAAATATATACAATCCACTGAACGTCAGTAACACTTTTACTTTACGAGCTTGACTAAACAAAAGGACGGTAGGGCGAACGTGATTCGCTACTCAGCACCCATTTGCATCAAAAGTGCACAGAAACCGCTATTTTCTGTAAAGTGGTTGTCGTTAACGGTGATTGAAGATGTTTTACACATAAGTGGCACTCATTGTTCAACTAAATTGATAGGTTGTGACAGAAATGCTCTCAAAGTCGAGTGATTCATTATTTCTTTTTGTATGCGGGATTACCTTCATTCTGCTACATTGTACCGTTTGGGAAGCGCTAAAAAACAATTATTCAGTTTACGTGACTATTCTAGCTTTCCGTCCACTTCTTGGTGTGGATAGACTCGAATGAATAAATAGTATTTTGCGATTGGTTAAATATGTGGTCATGTTTGTTTTACGGGTCCCTACAGGCCTGTCTGCGGACAAAAATGGCGTATGTACACAATATACAAGCGTTGCTTCCATTAATTTTTTTTTCAAAAGTTGCCCTGGTTTTGAGATAAACTCGTTTAAAGAGGCCACAGAAATGACATTTAGCTCGCCAAAGGTCGGCTTAATAACAATTTTTGTAGATCATTTTCCTCAGAAGCCAACGAATATAAACGTCTTTTTATCACATAATTTTATGACAAGAATTATAGTCCATAATGTGTTAAGAAATAACGCACACATGCATAATGTGTGATAAAATTTACTAGAAGCCAATTCGCTTTTTTTGACAGCTACATTACAGATGAGAAATAGTTCCAAAGAAACTTGTACATATTGATTTGTGTTGAATCTAAAAGT
Organism: Tridacna crocea; assembly: GCA_943736015.1. Classification (NCBI taxonomy): domain Eukaryota; kingdom Metazoa; phylum Mollusca; class Bivalvia; order Cardiida; family Cardiidae; genus Tridacna; species Tridacna crocea. The sequence goes on along the minus strand of OX031056.1, from coordinate 75,420,757 downwards.
GATTACGGTAGTAGACCCATAACATTTCTGGTGCTGCATGGACTAAATTTTCGTGATAGTCGATAAATATGGATTTATACAGCTATAATACCTTTGCACATTTTTAACCGACCAGAAATTCCTTTGATGTCTATCTTGAAACTATTAGATAATTATTATCTCCCATTGTAATTAAAGTATAGTGGATTTAGATTTATGGATGATAATTCTTAGAATGGAATAAAAGAAAAAGTGTCTCGGTTAAAGGGGTTCAATAACACCCATTTTTTTATCATAGCAAATTTTGTAAGATAACATTACAGCTGTTTTCTATAATGGGTTCACTACCTTAAAGGTGGCCCATCAGATTTTGGGACGAAAATTTTACAAAAAGCAAAGAAATCATTCTTATACTCCCATAGCCTTTTAATTTGCCTTCATAAAACCCCAGTCGTCGAAAACAATCCGATAACACGAGAAATTAGAGATTTATTACGGACCAGTATGACACGTTCTATTTTTAGATTATCAATTCTTTCATTTAAATACAGGAAAACACGGACAAAATTTCAAACATCCGTCCGAAGAAGACATTATGGAAAACAATTATTACATGTTTGTTCTGTAATGGAATTTAAGCGTTATCAGTCACGTGCCAGTCATTTGACATTCCCACAATGCATTATTGACTTTTGGTGCGAAATCTAAAAATAGCTTAAGAGGCTACGTAGCCTTTTAAGGGAATACCATAAAAAAAAAATCTTTTTTGTAATTTTATGATTCTTACTTATTGATGATTTGTATTGTTTTTTCATATAAATTTCAATGATGTATATTTTTTTTAATTTGGTGTGATGTGAAAATTCTAAATATCCACCTTTAAATTAACAACTTTATCAATACTACAAATTTTTGCCGTTCAATTATACTCAGGGACCTAGGTCAGCAATGGTTTGGAAATCAGAAGTACATTGACAGCACACTGACAAATTCAGGACTATTTTCTAATCTCACACGTGTGTGACACAGAAAAATTCGTAATGGCATTTTTGTATTGAAAGAAAAAAAGAGAGGAGTTATATGAGGAGTAATATGATTTAAAACAAATTACTAAAGGAGTAAAGAAAAAAAAATGTTATAAAGATAGGTTTTGACATTATTTTGGACCAATCGCAATCCACAATTTATTCACTCGAGTATATAAATACAACGAAGTCGGTCAAAAAACCAGTCTAGTAAGCCAGGAAAAAAAACATCTGAGTTAATCCAAATGATCATTGAAGAGCTATTGAATCTATCTGGTCGTTCCACCACATTGAATTTCCGCTGTTTTTTTTTCTCCTGATCACATTCTCCTGATCGCATGTGGGGGGTGGGGTTGGGTTGATATTTCTGGAACCATCAGAACATAGTGCTAGAGTGGTTAGATTTGGAGAATATTGAGAGAGCCCAGAGTTAAATGGATTTATAAATTCAATTACGATGATTTGTTAAGTGCTTTGGACTTCTAACTCTTTAGCAAACGACAAAAATACTAGACTCAATCAAATTGAAAACACTTGCAGACGAAAAATTAATCGTGGCTGAAATGTTGAAATTTGTCTTAGAAATGGATGAAGCCATAATAGGAAAAGGGGAAAATGCTGGTTTACCAGCATTTTCTCCTTTTCCCATGATGTTTTCTAAAAGGTTTCTGCACCAGGGTTGTTTAAACTCAGGATTATGATGGAAAGGGTAAATAAAGAGTGCCATTCTATGATGAAGAAATCATTGCGAAAAGTGGACGCTGACCTTTAGAAATGCGAATTAGGTGTTAGATAACTGTGCTGACAACTTAGATGAAAATCAGACTGGAAAAATCATTATTCTGATCTCTTTCCAATACTGACCTATATTTTTGACAATTTGGTGGAGCAAGACAGCTTTCTAGATGTGTCTCTTGATAAGTTAACCTATCTTGATAAACAATGTACCACAAGACAAAAAATAAGGCATGCCCAAAGTTCACAGCAACAGTTAACAACAAATAAAATACTTGTGGACAATGGAATATGCCCTGAAAAGAATAGAAAACATTTTAGAAAAGGTGAAAACACTGATCACAAGTATTTTCTGCTGTCGGAACAAGATTTTCTTTTCTAAAAGTTTTTTTTTTTTTGGTTTCCGTTGGGATAGTTACAACACGGAAAAGCGTTTAAAAAAAATTGCTGGATAAGTAACCAACATTTTCCAACAATGTTTTCCATCTGTTTAAATACAAAATCGTTAGTTTGAGTCATATTTCATTTGTTGTCTACAAATGCTTTGAAACTGGAGGAACTTAAAATTTTGTAGCTCGGCAGAGAGTTTAAATGACCTTTTTATAGATGATGAATAAATTCATATGCAATTAAGTGAAAATGCAGTTTTTCCCCACAAATTTGATAATAAATATGTGGATAGTTGATATGAGAAAACTTCAATAGAAAAACGTAAGAGCAGTCCGAGTCTTTTATCGATCTCTTGCATTTCATTGTGAAAAGCTATGGTACTTTTCAACCATTGCTCGACATTTTCCAATACAAAATACAAAGTCCATTTTACTTGGTGTCTACAAATGTTTTGAAATGTTTTTTAATTTAGCATACTGGCGTATAGCCTCTTAATCACACCACAAGTTTTTTTTTTCTTTTTTGGTTAAATATTCTCTTTCAAATGGAAAAAAGAAGGGTAAAAATTTCTCTGATTCAGTTGCGAACCTTGTGTTATTATATACAATATACAGGCGATATACCAGTGCGCTATTTTTAGTAACGGTGTTCGATGATCGAGCGATAAAAAATTCGGCGTTTAATGATAGAGAATAAATCTTCAAGTGCCTGTGTTGTAATTCACAAACTGCAATGACAGAGCTATTATAGCAGAAAAAAGTCATTTCTTCCAGCAAATTTCGGCGTCTTTCAGTGGATGGCACTTAGACTAATTGAAAGGACTGTCTCAGAAATGTCGTTGTAAATTCAATCAGATTGCCCTGCCGAACGTGCATCACTGAATGTGATTCAACCCTTTACCACATAAGTCCGAGTTGATTTTGTTTCTTTATTTGTGATGAAGTTTAATGGCATTTTAACTCTTTACCGAACGATTAAATTTTTGACTTGTCCAAATCAAAAGCATTTGCAGAAGACAAAGTAAAAGTGACTGAAAATTTGAAATTTGTTTTGTAAAGGGTAGAAAACATTGTGGGAAAAAGGAGAAAATGCTGGTTACCAGCATTTTCTCCTTTTCCCGCAGTGTTTTCCAAAGGCTTCTGTCGCAGGGTCATCAAAAGTAGGGATCGTGTGGTCTACATTACTCGCTCAAAATTGGAATAGAGTACATTTACGTACTTAAGAAAGCAAAACATCCTTCCCCATTAATTGACACAAAGGGGGCTGTAGGCTGATTCCTGTTGCCACCCCTTATTTCCGCCAATGTAAGACATACAGGATCTGAAATAGTTCTCATAAGAGATAAAAGTTTATTAAACGGGTCTAGTTAAATGTTATGAAGCGAGCCTCTTGACATGTGCAGCTTAACAACATGTAGTGGACGAGTTTAATAAACTTTTATTTGAAAAGCAAAAGAGTGTCAGATTCTTTTTATCGCATAAAACCTGACAATATCTCGCCATTTATGGTCAGAACATGCAAAACCATGCATTCACAGGCGGTTATTTCGATAAATGAAACCCAGTTCATCTCTCTGACCGACATATAAAATGACGTCACAAATGAACTCACGCTCTGATGATCTTAAACGTGTGTAGGATAAGACAATTCATAATGAGAATATTACAATTGAAACAACAGATATTATATGATAAAGGTTTGTTTGTACGTGAATCTTGCTTGACATCTTCCTAACCAATTTCCATAAAAGTTTAACTGCATTAAACAGTGATTAAATTCTAATTTCCGGGAAGATGAAGTTGGCTCATTTTTTGTTAGATTTTTGCTCGGTTTTCAACAGCTTCTGCCGCTTATTAGATTTGGTTGTTGATCAGAGTGCGAACGATAAAAACCGAGGTCGTTACTGATTACTTCCGGTGGCCGACTTTTTCGTGGTTTGCTACTACTTTACATAACAAAAACACATGTTGAACACAGAATGATACCAGTTGCTTCAACGGCTAAGTGGGTAAAATTGCTGAACCTTAGTTTTGAAGTTTTGTGGGATTTGAAGCCACGCTGAGATACTCTTGGTAGAGTTATGTGAAAAGGGAATTTTACGTATCATTGAAATGCTCTGTATCACTTAAAACAGTTTTGATCCTAACACCCTTTTTGTTTTCATAGACACTGGTTCAAAGTATTTTTGCAGCTTCCCCCATCCCCACTATCTTAGGGGGTCTAGTCAGGTTCTTATGAATTTTCCTTGTATAATATCAATTCCCCCTTCCCTCAATTTTCTAAATAAAAATCTAGATTTATGTCCCTTTTAATACCATCAATATATTATGGAACCATAGACATTTAATTCGTTTATAAATTACCTATCTTCCCATAACGAGGCAAGTTGTACATCAAAGACAGTTAGTGATAAAAACTATAGACCAAGATTTAATTCACTACGAACAAGATTCGAGAGACAGACATTATTGAATTTTTTGCGACTTGCCACAAATGGAACCTGTCAATTTGTCAGGAATCCATTTACTTTCAAGATGGACACAGATTGTGATCTTCTAATAGACCTCTTCCTGCTCATCATGACCTTTGGTGACCTTTGTGAAGAGCGTAGACCAAGACAGGTTTACATGTTGTCTGTAGTCTAATTCTGGTTAATCTATTAGTTTTTTTTTCAGATAAGAGATTAATAGAAAATATTTAATCATTTGTTTTTTTTATCTATGAAGCTACAATTAATAATGCTTAATAATGTTAATTCTACATCTGCTACTACTATTTGTACTTGGTTCTATTTCCTCTATGAAGAGATTGATAGATAAGATTTAATAAGTTTTACTTTTTTTGGTGACGCTGAAAACAATGATACAACAACAACGATCACAGCAACAACAACAACAACCACCACATCCTCCACTACAACAACAACTTCTACTACTACTTCTTCTACTACTTCTACCACTACTACTACTAGTAGTCTTACTTCTACCACCACCACTAGATTTAAATGTCCTACAACAGAAGGTCATTAGAGTGGATTTAATTGAGATATGGCTTGCAACACACGAAAAGGGGCATTCGGAAATTTGCGTAAAGTGTCGTCTCGGATCAGCCTGCGCAGTCCGCGCAGGCTAATCCGAGACGGCACTTTACGTTTTCATGTATTTTCTGTTTTTGCACAAGTCTACTGTAGCACAAAATCCAATGTAGTCGTAAAGTACCGTCCCGGGTTAGCATGCGTGGACTGCGCAGACTGATCCGAGACGACACTTTACGCTTATGTCCGAATGCCCCTTTTCGACTGTTACAAGCCATATGATACGTTAAAAGGGGTTCAAAGCATCTGCAAAAAGTATTGACCCATGTCAGCCTGCGCAGGCTAAAATGGGTTATAACTTGTTTGCTATGGGTAAATTCTTTTAATGTCTGAGGACCAGTTTACCTCTAGATTTAGTCTATTCTTCAACAATGACTTGCTTGATATAAAATGCATCACAGATGTGCTTTAATACCCATTCTGCTAGAAAACCATTTATGTAATTTTTATCCCATTTCTTTTATCGGAATTTACGGACATAATTTATCAATCAATTATGTCTGTGGTCTTTTAATCGTCTGATGCATCTGGCAGTTCAAGTGTTTATAACGTCTGTAGAATGGTAGTTATTTGTTACATCTTTTTATTGATTTTTGTCGTTTATATAATACTTTTTTGTTTTTCTTTAAAGAAAATAATCTTTTTACATTTCTTATAGCTCGTTTAACCGACCAGAAACTGATACTTCGTTATGTTCTATCTCCCTGTCTACGTTAGATAGTTATGCGTCTTGTGAATAAATCTAATATTTTCGAAAAGGTCGACAATTTTATCCTTTTCCCACAGGGTCTTGAAACACGTAATGTTTTGGGTAAAAGGTTAAGCCTTTTAGACATTGACAATAAATCTGAAGAAAAAAAAAGTTTATCCATCTTTATCTACAACCATGTCTATTGTCCTTAGCTGTACATATGTGTTTCAATATCACTTAGTTACAGAATTGAAAAGGGCGTATTTAAGTGAATTGGATTGTATTTCTCTGTTGTTGTTGAAAGTGGATTTTTCTGTCAAAGCTTCCCATTGGCGCAATGATTCAGAAAAGCTCTGTCTCCTGACAGCCTAGTTCTGGGCTTGTTCACTGCAAAAAACATTTTGTTCATTGGCTTGTTCGTTCTAGGGTTGTTCTTCCGGTCCTGTTCATCCCACATGATTGCACACTAATCTTTTGGATTCTGTACGAATATTTATAGATCGAAATAATTGATTGCAACTATAAGAACACGGCTTACAGTATTTGCAGTGCTTTGTCTAAGTTTGTAAGCTGAGGCATTTATGACACTAGTCATCTTTATTAGCGAAAGCGTAATAGGAAAGTTTTTGTAATCTGTGTCTGACTGGTATGTTTAAACCATAGCCTGCTGAATCAATGTTGTAGTCTTTTGCATACCTTTTTCGGACCAGTTCATTCATATTTACAGATTTGTTGATCTGATGTTATATATTATGAGTAACAGATAAAGATAATACTACAAGAATGTACAGTCTTATTTAGGTCTTGATTTGCGTCGAAGGACACAAAGGAATTTGATTAAGAAGTTGTCTTTAAGAAAATAGTTTTTGACACAAATTATCGTTTTTACAAAATGTATCCTTTACATATGCCACACCGGTACTTTCAATGCTTTGATTTATCGTGGAATTATACATTTTCAAGGAAGTTGATAGATAAAATTCAACTAGTTTTTATCTGTGATGTTGAAAATAATGTAACAATAGTGAAACTTTTATTATTACCACTGCTACCACTAGTACTACTACTACTTGTACTACTACTAGTAATAATGATTATTCTACTTCTGCCACTACTTCTTCTGCTTTTTCTTCTTCTATTACTTATACTACAACTAATACTAATACTACTACCACCTCTACTACTTTTAGAACTGCTACCACTACTGCTACTTCTACTATTACGACTATCATTTCTACAACAACAACCATAACAACAACAACAGTACTGGTATGAGAAAGCCAGGAAACACATGGCTGCGTCACCGACAGCCATATGACCTAAGCTGTTGAATTGGCTACTAATTCCAATACAAACCAAACCAAACTACTACTTCAGCTTCTACTAGAATTGATTGAATTTGCGTTTACTTATCGTCGCCACCGGTTGCCCATATGGGCAACGCTGTCTAAAGTTCTACTACTGCTTTATTACTCTTACTACTTCTAAAACCTTTTCCACCACAACTAGACGTTAATTATTTTAGAGCGTATAGAAGATAACAGCGAGGACATTACTCACGGATACTCCCGGTATACGGTATTCGTAAATCTGATTTATCGAGCTTTAATGCTCACTCCGTAAATGGTTTGTGGACTTATAACACGGCAGTATGTTGTTAAGGGAGGGACTCGGTTGATCTATTTTTTTTTCTCAAAGTGATTTTAGAATTTAATTTTTTTTTTTCAACAAATTTAAGGCGAACAATAATCTTTGGTTATTCGTGTGTGTTTTTTTTTTTTCCTTTTTTAACATGGCAGTATCTTGCGAAAGGGAACTCACTTGATTTTTTTTCTCAAAGTGATTTAAGATATCTTTTTTTTTTTTAAATTTAAGATAAACAATAATTCTTGTCTATTCCTGTTTTTGTTTTTTAACATGCCAGTATGTTGTTAAGGGGGGACTCGCTTGATTTTTTCCTCAAAGTGATTTTAGATTTTTTTTTTTACAAATTTAAGGTGAACAATAACCCTTGGATATTCGTGTTTTTTTTGGTCTTTTTTAAACATAGCGGTATGTTCTTAAGGCGGAATTCGCTTGATCTTTTTTCCTCAAAGTGATTTTAGAATTTATTTTTTGTTTACAAATTTAAGGTGAACAATAATCCTTGGTTATTCGTGTTTTTTCTTTTTTTTTCTCTTTATCTTTGCACCGAAGATTGATCTTATATCTATTTTCGTTTTTCGATCTGTAATCAAATTCGCCGGAAAAAAAGAAATATTCGTTCGGAAACTAAGAAAGTTTTATATGTATAAGCCAAGATCTGTGACAAGTGGATTTAATGCAGCCGTAAAAAGTGTCGGCTCAGGTCAGCCTGCGCAGTCCGCGCAGGCTGACCTGGCCGACACTTTTTGCTAATGATAGTTTTTTGCATGTCAAAGGACCGTTCGACCTCCTATTTTAATCTTTTTTTTCAAAATAAATGGATTTTATGGGTATATAATTGCATGATGAACTGGATTGCATCGCACAATTCACTTTCTTACTAGAGCATGCCTCGTATGCTCTACGTGTTTGGGAGCTTTACATTAGAGTAAATTGTCTCATTTCTTTTTTTAAATCGTCTGAATAAAATACTTACTTTACAGTGTGTGACTTTTTTCCGTATTGATAATTTTCACTGATAAACCGTAGAAAATAGTGTGACAAATGGATTCGACAAAGACTTGTTAGCAACAAGTCTCATGACTCAAAGCTGATACGTTTTATCTGTTTTCACTATCAAAGTGAATTTACTTTCTGTATTTAAATATTGCAGGACATTTTAAAGTTCCTGTGAAGGCCAAAATATAAAATCAGGTGTTATAATACATTTGGATTTAACTCATTACCACACAATCCCTAATTTTGACAACCCTGAGAAAGAAGCTTTTTGAAAACATTGTGGGAAAAGGAGAAAATGCTGGTAACCAGCATTTTCTCCTTTTCCCACAATGTTTTCAACCCTTCACAAAACAAATTTAAATTTTTCAGTCACTTTCATTTTGTCGTCTGCAAAGGCTTTTAATTTGGACCAGTCTAAAATATTGTCGTTTGGTAATGAGTTAAATCATACCATTTAAAAGTATAGAAACAGTGTGGAGATGACAGTCTGTTATCGTGTGTACCGGCCATGTGTTAGTCGCTTGCAGAAAAAAAAGATGAAAATCAGGCAAAAAGTAAATTAAAGACACAACTACCTGGCAGGTTTTAACCTAGTTTTGAAATTAATTTCTCTGTCAGCAACTAACACTTTGACCTACTGTACAATGACAGATTGACATCTACATAATAATTTCCATACTTTTCAATAGTATGATGTAAATTTGAGTGCTTTTAAAGACCCGCTTTGTTTACATGTGGCCTTTATTGTTACTTTAAAGTTTGCAGGAGTCTTTCTGAGTGTTTCTCCGCTCGCAGAGGCAATCTTTGATTACCGAAATGTTGGGAGACTAAAGTTATTTCTGTTTTATCAAACTGATTGTTACCCGTAGGTGATTTATAAGAACGAGCTAATTCAGGTATAGATCTAATTTCTTTCCTTTATGTATTTTCGTGTCAATTTATCTTTATGTCAAGTTATATACCGATATGTTCATTTTAAATTTGTTTTATGTCGGCTGATGTATGTTCATGTCAATTTTTTTTAAATATCTGTTGATATTTCCTTTTTGATACGAACAGTCTCATAATTTCATCATAAAGTAATTTACCTGAGGACTACATTTCCGAGCTTTCTCTGTAGAAGGCATCTCCAGACATAAAATCAAATGTCGTTTATCCCTTTGCCACACAATTTAACGACACTTGGGAAAGAAGCCTCTAGAAACATTTTGAGAAAAAGAAGAAAATGCTGGTTACTAGCATTTTCACCTTTTTCTCACAATGTTTTTTCTCTCCTTTCAAAATCCTTTACGAGACGACAAAATTTTAGCCTTGTCCAAATTGAAAGCATTTGCAGACGACAATTTCAATGTGACTCAAATGAAGCATTTTTTCTTTGATAGGGTAGAAAACTTTGTAGGAAAAGGAGAAAATGCTGGTTACCAGCATTTTCTCCTTTTCCTACAACGTTTTCAAAGGGCTTCTTTCTCAAGGTCGTTAAAAGTCGAGATTATGTGGCAGTGAATTAAACTAAACCCTTTGTCATACAACTTAACAAAACTTTGGAAAGAGGCCTCTAGAAACATTGACAACGCTGGTTACCATTTCTTAAAAATATCCCAGCCTTGATTAATTTGTCGTCTACAAAATGAATGCTTTCAATTTTGACAACTTCATTTTATCGTCAGTTACAGTGAGAAATTACACTATGGTCACAATGTGAAACTGCCGCCTGCCGATTTTTAGACATCGGTGGATTCTTAAAATTACATGCCGCCGGCCGATTTTTTACAAATCAGTGAGAGTGGTCATAAATAACTGCCAGTAAAAGGCCGCCTGGCGGATTCCGGGCGGCGGCAGGCAGTTTCTTTAATTCGAGGGCTGTGGGGTGTCGGCCGGTGGCAGTTAGGCGACAGCTCGGCTGCCGTCAGATTTTATCTGCCACCGCCCGGCAACCTAGCGGACACTGACCATTTACAACTGACACCGGCCGGCGATCGGGCTTTTGAACTGCCACCGACAGGCGCCCGCCCGATAATCTGACGGCGGCAGGCTGGTTTACGGGGGATATATTTAGATGTAGCTAGATTGCTCTTGTATCACTACAAAGTGTTCATCATTATTATCAACCACAAGATAAATAGATCTAATTTTTAAGAAATTTTTCCTTCCAACAAGTTGCCCCCTAAAGGCAGAGGCAAGACAAAGCGCCAGCACCGAAGCGCAAGAGAACAGAGCCCAACCCAGCAATATGCAAGTCTCTGAGTCGCCCTGGTGCTGTTAGAATCGCCATGACGACAATTTCTTATTGGAATAGCCTCGGATTTATATTCAGGGGCCCGGGGGTCTGCACTCGGCAGATAGCTATCCTGCCACCTATACCAACACCGACAGCCGCCTTCCATCTGCTTTTCAATCTCCGCCCTGCCGCCGGCAGGTATTTTGAAATCGCAGGGTGGCATGTCGGTAGCATAACGGTAGCAGGCCGGATGCTGGAGAGTGGCAGTTAGTTCCAACCGATCGCCGGCCGAAGACTGAAGGCCCTCGAACCCCGTGACGACCGAGTAAAAATCGCGCTGCCGCCTGTCTGCCGCTTGATTGCCACCGCGCGACCACGAAATGCGCCCGGCCGGCGCCCTGACGACAGCTACAATTGGAAGAAATCGGCCGGTGGCAGTCAGAATTTTTACTTTTTCTTAAAACTTCAGCGTCGTCCTAGCGGCGTCTAAAATGCCGCCTGCCGCCTGCCGATTGTAACTGCCACCGAGCTGCCACCGGGCTGCCACCGGCCGAATTTGAGTGAAAACTGGCAGTTACCACGCCGGCAGGCGGCATTTACTGATTTGTGACCGTACTATTACGGCGTTTATCTGTATAGGGGTAGAATATGTTTTAGAACAGGGAGGAAGTGCTAGTTACCGACATTATTTTTCTTCTTTTTCAACGATGTTTCTATGGGCTTTTCACAGGGTCGTAAATGCAATGCAGGGGGGACTTGGGTAAGCGGTTTATGTAGGGAGAGAGAGGGAGACAGAGCCAGAGAGAGAGCCACAGAGAGAGAGAGAGAGAGAGAGAGAGAGAGAGAGAAAGAAAGAGAGAGAGAGAGAGAGAGAGAGGGAGAGAGAGAGAGGACGGACGGACAGACAGAGGACAGAGAGTATTTTTACGCCCCCTTTAAAGAAACAAAGAGATGACATGCTAGTGCGTGCCGAGGGAACTTTTAAGATAATCTAATTGGTTTTTAGTTCATTACCTCTCCAAGGTCGACGTTAATTATTGACAGAGTCAGAACCATGTATTAGTTTACCCTGCAGATAACGTTTATAGCTCAGACTGAGAACCTAGGCTCATCAGCGCGACTCAAGAACCTTATGCGGACAGTGCAGATCAAGATCAGACTGCACAGAACGTGCAGTCTGATCTTGGATCTGCACTGTCCGATAAGGAGATATTTTTCCTCCATAATGAGTTAAGGTAGCAGAACAGTAACACTTCTGCTTCAGCATGGAATGAAATTTCTTGATAGTTGATAAATACGAATTTATACAGATACGATTGTATTGCATGTCTAGCTGCCTGCACGCCTGCCTGCCCAACCGAGGAACAGAGAAATTTTTCCCTAACTAAATCAATTAATTAAAAGTTTCAAGAAGACAGCAAAATCCCATATGATGATATTTTAACGTATATGTCTGTCTGTCTGTCTGTCATTTATAGATTTATAAATGGTAATTCTAAGAAGGAAAATGCTGGCTTCCAGCATTTCCTCCTTTTCCCACAATGTTTTCGAAATCTATCTGTCTGTGGTTCGTTAAAAGTCGAGAGTGAAGTATAATACTTTTACAGATTTTTAACCAACCAGAAATTTCTTTGATGTCTATCTTGAAATCATTTGTGGATACTTTCGTTAGTTTTAAGAAAAGGGAGGTAATTATTATCTCCCTTGTTATGAGGATATACTGGTTTTAGATTTATAAATGATAATTCTAAGTAGGAAAAAAAGGGAAAAAGTGGCACGATTAAAGGAATGCAGCAATGCTTATTTTTACTAATAGTAAATTTTGTACGATAATTCTCATCTTCGCGAGCCAATGTTACGATCACTACGTGGATCTTACCTTGGCTGATTGAGCCCGATTTTGAGATTCCTGTGATGAGCCCTCTATTGGATGCTGGTTATTAACCCCTTTACATGATATTTCTAAAAGCCAGTGAAATATCGTTTAACGAACCGCTTACGAATACACATGAAGCGATAAACAGACATCCATGTGGGTTTTCATGTTTACCTTCTATTCGAAAGGTAGCGACCTTGTTCTATTTTTATCAAAGATGAAATGCTATGAGCGATTTCATTCGTTGCAGTTAGACCTGGCTGCATCCAATGAAAAAGCGTATCGGGCGAATGTAAAAATCAAGCTTGATCCGCCAAGGGTAGAGTAACGTAGTGAATCGTCAGCCTTGGCTTGCGAAGATGGATAATATTATAGTGGAAATAGTTATTTTCTATTACGAGCCCACTAACGTTACCTTAAAAACATCATCATTTGGTGTTTTACTGTCTTTTCGAAACTTTCAATTAATTTGTTTAGTTATGGAAAAAATTTCTCTGTCTATCCCTCGGTTGGGCAGGCATGCGTGCAGGCAGCTAGACATGCAATGCAATTAATGACTTTATATGAACAACGAACAAAAAGTTTGAATTTTATCAAACTCATATCAGGTTTATTTAATGTTACACTTCACGATTCATTGGAAATTTCCTGGAATTATTGAATTATTACTGCAAAAACTGAAATGCCACAAAATTATTTCAGAGTGTTAAAATTTGACGTAAATGTTAATTGAATTTTCTTTACTGCTTCCGATAATTTACTGTCTTTCTTCTTTCTTTGTGACTGTGCTGAAATTAATATCTTTTGTAACTGGAGAGAGTGAGAGAGAGAGAGAGAGAGAGAGAGAGAGAGAGAGAGAGAGAGAGAGGCTCGCAGAGACAGAGACAGACAGACAGACAGACAGACAGACAGACAGACATAGTGTTTATTTCTTGTTCAGCTGTCTTTCCATCATACAAAGTTCAAATCTGAACGAAGACACAACTTCATTTTCAAAGAAAAATAAAATGAAAAATAGAGTGGGAAAAGGAGTAAATGCTGGTCACCAGCATTTTCTCCTTTTCCCACAATGTTTTTGAAATCTATCTGTCTTTGGTTCGTTTAAAATCGAGATTGAAGTAGTATAGGATAGACGTTATGCAATTATGCTTCACACGAAAAAAGGCCATCAAATGGAGGGAAAATAAAACGCTTCAAATTCAATCAATTTCCAAAATCAAGTTTTGTATCTTTTTTTTTCGACAATACAAGTTCCTGGCAATAATGGAAACTGTCAGTTAATGGCAGATCAAATTTTACCCTTTGGTAGCTCAGCGCGAATCACTGACCTTTTGCGTACAGTGTAGATTAAGATCAGACTGCACAGAACGTGCAGTCTGATCTTGGATCTACACTCTCCGTTATGGAGATATTATTCCCCAAAATTAAAGCTTAGAAATGGCGTAATTTGGGTTTTTACTAACGAATTGAAAATTTCATTTTAGTTATTTAGCAGAATGAAGGGTAAGCATTGTTTGTATAGAGATTTATGATAAAATGTCAAGGGTCTTTTTATCTCTGTTTGTGTGAATAGTTTTATGCCGATTTCAACAGATTTTCCGTCAGGTCCTGACAACAGTTCAATTTTGCAAACGTTCCTGACTGGATTTCACCAGTGCTATGCCATGCCTTTGTAGTGCTTTGCCCATTGACACTCTTACTTAACTCTAATAGTGCCTGCAGGCATTGAATCTAGGGTTCGTAATCACCAACCATTCTTAAGAACATTCTTAGTTTTCTGCTTTATAATTTTCTAGATATGAAAGAAACACACACTCTGATTGGCCAAAACCAAATGGTATAGTAGCCAGTCAGAACATGTGTTACTTTCAAAATCTGTAATGAGACCAAGAATGGTCTAAACTCTTTACTAAACGACATAATTTTAGACCAAGCCATAGTGGAAGCATTTGCAGGCAACAAATTAATGTGACTCAAAAATTGAAATTTGTTTTTGGAAAGGAAAAAAAAAAACATTGTGGGAAAGGGAGAAAATGCTGGTTACCAGCATTTTCTACTTTTCCTACAATGTTTTCAGAAGGCTTCTTTCTCAGGAACGTGAAAACCAGGAATTGTTTGGAAAAGGTTTAAGAATGTTTGATGGATACAGACCCTCAAAGAACCTCTTTATTTAGAATAACAACTTTTCTAAAATCTTGACGTAGAATTTTCATTTTAGGACATTTTTAAGCGACCTCTTGTTTTCCCTACTCTGTATAAGAATAAGGCAGTTAAAATTATTGCTGAAAACCATTATTCTTTCCCCTTTTCCTATCATATCATTCTATATTTCACGTTTACTGAACAATCCCGAGATATTAATG
Organism: Tridacna crocea; assembly: GCA_943736015.1. Lineage (NCBI taxonomy): Eukaryota > Metazoa > Mollusca > Bivalvia > Cardiida > Cardiidae > Tridacna > Tridacna crocea. The sequence goes on along the minus strand of OX031056.1, from coordinate 75,405,743 downwards.
ACAATTAGAAAGAATACTTTTGAAATCACTATGGGACAAAAAAAAAACCTCTGATTACCAGCATTTTACACTTAATCCACTTAATATTCCTATGGGAATGAAAAATACACAATTTGAAATTGTTAACTCTATTCCAATATTTCGGTTTATGCCTTTATCACGAAATTTGACGTGAAATTGATGCTTTCTACATTTTATGACTTTAATCAAACCACCATTTTTAAATGAAAATCGCGTCAAATTTCTTTATAAGGGCATAAGCCGAAATATTGGAATAGAGTTAACAACTCTAAATTGTGCATACCAGCATTTTGTTTTTCTGTAATTTTTTCTACTTTTTCAAATACAAATTTCAACTTTTGAGTCACAGTTATTTCTTTTTTATTGTTTTGCAAAATGTACGATTGTCATCTTCAAGTACTGTCAATATATAGAATTTAAAATTCGTCGCCTGATAAAGCGTTTTGTTTTAATATCGTTGCAGGGTCAAGGGTCACGATGGAGAGGACCGGAAACGTCAGCAGTTTGTACCAGTGTGACGCCGAGTGTGAAACAGACAACGTTTCTACGTCAAATAATGTCACTTCCGGTATGAGGTCGCGCGAAATGCCAATTTACCAGATCTACTTAATCACGTGCTATATATTTATATGTGTCTGTGGCCTTGTGGGAAATGGTCTAGTTATTTACGTCGTGTGTAGATTCTCCAAAATGAAGACGGTGACCAACTATTATATACTCAATCTTGCCTTATCGGACGTGTTGTTTTTGTTGAGCTTACCGTTTCTCATCATGACGACGATCATCGAACACTGGGTTTTCGGTCGAGTGATGTGCAAGCTTTACCTTGTAATGTTCTCTATAAACTTCTTCACCAATACGTTCACTCTGACAGCCATGAGTGCGGACAGGTACCTCGCCATTTGCCATCCTATTAGATCAGTGTATTATAGAACTACGAGGGTGGCCATGTTTGTCTGTTTGTCGATATGGGTGCTATCATTCCTGGTCATGTTACCCGTGATTCTATATTCGACTACTGTACCGAACCAGCTTGTTCCAAGCCGAGAAACGTGCACGATATCCTGGCCGGACAACCAGCCGATTAGGACAGATAAGGCGTTTACTTGGTACACGTTTCTTCTTGGATTCTTAATCCCAGTGTCGTTAATTTGTGTATTTTATATTTCTGTTGTGATACGGCTACGTAGTGTAGGGCCGTGTAGTAAGTCAAATAAACGTAAGAAGTCCAACAAGAAGGTCACCCGACTGGTGATAGCTATGATATGTGTCTATATCATTTGCTGGTTGCCCTATTGGTGTTTCCAAGGTGCGTTGTCATTTAAAAGTGACTCGACGAAAGTATCGCCGTGGCAGATCTACATGTTCAGTGCTTTTACAGTGTTGACCTTCGCGAATAGTATGTTTAACCCGATCTTGTACGCATTTATGAGTGATATATTTAAGAAAAGTTTGTTTAAAGCCTTTAACTGTAAGAGGTACACAGAAACGACGGGAATACATGCTCCAGATAACAGTTACTTTCTTAGATCCACGACGAGACGGAATAACGAAGGCCAAGAAATGTATGAGTTTACATCGGTTCCGGAGACTAAGTTATAAACACAGAGGTCGCTTGAAAAGCCTGTCTACATTCACTAATCATTCTTAATTCCATTCTAAGTCTAATTCTAGATTAACAAAAGTAGCATAACTTCTGATTGGCTAAACCAAGTGGTTTAGCCAATCAGAAGTTGCGTTACTTTCATATATAGAAAACTCTTCAGAATAAGAACTGAATTGTCGTTCAAGAATGGTTGGTGAATATATAGCCTAGGTTCGTGATCAACAGTTATTCTTATGAGTATTCTTTGTCTTCTACTCATGAAGTTCTTACATTTGAAAGTAACACAACATCTGATTGGCTAAACCAAATGGCTCAGCCTTTCAGAAGTTGCTTTACCTTGTACATCTAGAATAAAACCAAGAATAAAATCTAGAATGATTACTGAATACGTACCAAGATTATAATATCAAAGAAATGAACTCGGTAGCTTTATAATTATAGGAAGCTGTACATTTCACTCCATCTTTGAGTTGACGAGGTAAAACAATAAAGTCCTAAATATGATGTTTAATCTAGATTCACTGCTTCCTTTTTAATCTTGTACAGTATACCTCTTCTCACCAAATGATCATATGTTGAAAAAGGCTTCATAGTAAAAATTCCACATGTTTATTCGTGTATGTCCCGGGTTTTACCTTGAATGGAGCTCTTATACTTGAGTTTTCTCCCGCAAAAACCTTACTGCATCCAAGGATCCTCGAACCCGGAGCCGTCAGGCTGCCGGTCCGACACCGTACAAGTGAAATTCGTAGCACCCTTATTGTTCTTTTACAGAAGGCAGTGATAATGACAGAAAATAGTCTTATTCCCACTAAATAAAATCAATCATCTCAACGGGGTTAGTGCAAGACTATTGTAAGTGCATATACAATGTATATGCACTTACAATAGTCTTGCACTCACCTCTCGATTTTATTCTATTTCATTTATTTAGCAAGAAGAACATGTTTTTTCCCTCAAATATAAGCCCCAATATCCTTTTTCATGCAAGCACGTACATGTAGTTTGATCATCTACGTTCCCGAGGATCATTCTACCTTATGATGCAGCCAGTTACTAGACGAAATAGTCTTTATGGGTCCTTAACCCTTTACCTAAATTGAAAGCATTTGCAGACGACAATTTCAAAGTGGCTTAAATGGTGCAATTTTACTTTGGTAGGGGTAGAAAACTTTGTGGGAAAAGGAGAAAATGCTGGTTACCAGCATTTTCCCCTTTTCCCACAATGTTTTCAAAAGGCTTCTTTCCCAGGAGCGTCAAAAGTCGGAGTTTTGTGATAAAGGATTAATTTATCTATGTGATGGTTTGTTTTATGTAATGCATCACAAGCGGATCCATTGAAGCTCATTTTTTCCATGAACACGACTCCCATGTGCTACATGGACAACAGAAAGAAGACTTCTGAAAACACGTTGAAATGAGAAAATGGGAAAAAATTCTGGTAACCAGCAATGTCCCCCACTAACGTTCTGGCTGCTAAGTGCGACTCTAATGACCTTTTTTGTGGACAGTTTAGATTCAAGATCAGACTGCACAGAACGTGCAGTCTGATCTTGGATCTAAGCTGTCCAGTAGGGGAGATATTTTTCGTCCAAAAAATACCTTTGAAATTAAAGAAAAAAGAATGGGTGTTTATTTTCGGTTTAAACGTTTCATTTTACTTATCTTAGCCTTAAAAGGTACCATATGCCAAAATTTTAGACCTATCCAAATTGAAAGGATTTGAAGACGACAATTTCATAGTGGCTCAGATGTCGCAATTTTTCTTTGATAGGGTAGAAAACTTTGTGGTAACAGGAGAAAATGCTGGTTACCAGCATTTTCTCCTTTTCCCACAATGTTTTCGAAAGGCCTCTTCCTTTGAGTTGTTTAGAGGCGTCATTGTGGGGTAAAGGGTTAAAAAGACAAGGGTTAAATCACTTTATTATCGCAACATTTTGGGTTTTTAGTTTCTGCAAAAAAATTCTCAAGTTTGAAAGTCCTTTTGTCGTCCCTACTTTTTTCTCATAAAAGAGCTCTGGCCATAATTTTCTAACGTTCTCCTAGATTTCTCTTTTATCACACTGTATTCTTAGTCAAGTGCGTGCCCCAGGTGTTATATTTGTTGAAATTGATAAGATCCTGACAATACCAACTTTTAATTAGTGTCAGCGATACACTTAAAGAAACACTAAGGACGTTGTTCAAAGATAATAAAAAAAGAAGTTAATTGATATCCACAATTTACGGAGCCTAGTAGGTGCCATGAGCTACACATTTTTTATCTCAAAATAACGAAAATCCTAAATCATTCAAACGAAATTCTCTTTAAAGAAAACGAAAAACTACATATTTAAAACGAAACACTTTTTAGAGAAAACGAAATACTAAATCTTTAAAACGAATTCTATTTCGAGAAAACGAAATACTATTTCGAGAAAACGAATTACTTAATTATTACATCGAAATGCTATTTCGATAAAACGATATGAATAAGTTCGGAGCACTTGGTTGCTATCGTTTTCTGGAAATAGCATTTTCTTTTAACGATTAAGTTTTTTTTTGTCTTCTGTCAATAGTATTTTGTTTAAACGAATTAGGATTTCGTTATTTCGAAATAGAAAAAGTGTAGGGCATGGCACCTACTGGGCTTCGTACACAATAAAGTATTGCTAGATATAAGTCAGTAAGGTTCGACTGTTCTACCAGTGTTTGCCACCGAATTGCTATCGTCCGCCACGGTCAAGTGAGATGAGTGATTTCACCGTCTGTATACGATAACAACCATTTTCAAGCCTGCAGAATGAACCCAAATTCTGTTGTTAATTCTGACGTAATTATTCTGGAAAAAATATCTCCATTTCGGACAGTGTAGATCCAAGATCAGACTGCACGTTCTGTGCAGTCTGATCTTGGATCTACACTGTCCGCAAAAGGTTAGTGAGTTCTCAGTAGCCTATGGGTTAAAATTTAACAAAACAAATATCTTATTTCTGATTTCTCAAAGAACTTGAAACTTGTGACAATCGCGTAATACTCTCAGCCCTACAGGCAATTTATCCACATTTTATGATAGTTTTCTGTTTATAGTAACACTCCTGATTCATCAAATATTTATAAGCCCCGTCATACTTTCATTTCCGAGTAATTTCCTATACTCCCCACACCCTAGCAAAAAAAACTCAAAGTGACAAAATTGTCGCTTGTTTCAAATTTCCATGGAAATATAAAACACAAGTTATTAGATCTAGTATTTCTTCTATTTTTACTGATGTTTTTCTTTTTTTTTCATTGTCGTTTACTTGTACTTTTTTTTTAAAATTTAAATGATATAAGAATCTTTCTCTCTCTCTCTCTCTCTCTCTCTCTCTCTCTCTCTCTCTCTCTTTTTCCAAGATCAGACATGATCTTAATCTTTACTCTCCTCAATGGGCCTTGCTCTCTTGAAAACAACAACAGCAGCAACAAAAACAACTCTCAATTTATGGATCAGTAACAAAAACAAAACGCAACACAACAGACATAAAACTATAACAAAGAGAGCAGAGCTCTCGTAAATCAGACAGAGCTAAAATCCCCCGCTTTTGAGATCTAAATGAGCTCTGCTCTCTGAAAAGGGGGTTTAAAGCATCTGCAAAACGTACCACGCTGGCTGACCTGGGTCGAAACTTTTTGCTATCGATCAGTTTTCAATTATCTCCCGCTAAATGGCATTCTACAATGGCATTCTACAAATACACATCTAATTTTGGGCATTCTGGGTACGGAAGCGGACTATTTTTTCAAAACAACAACCACTACTTTGAATTCCAAACTCAAATAAATGTTTACTAAAAAAAAACGCTACCTGGTGCGATTCATTCAGCTATGATCAGCAGTTTAGAGAAATCTGGAGCTAAAACAGGCCTAATTTTCTCCTAAAACGTATTGATAAAAGCCATTTTCTCCATTGCTACTTTATAGCACGTATTACTACAATTCCCCCTACTTTGGGGATAGTGATGCGTCATATCAGACAGGTCGAATCTTCGAAGAATACTAGTATGACATGCGAAGACAACGGTCAGTTTTCTACATGTTCATCTCGCAGTTGGCTTTTAGACACAATATTTATACATTCGAAATTAAGCAATGGCTTGCATGTTATACATAATGCGTCATAGAGAAACATTAAACCCATGGAGCAGGACTGAAATTTGAATGTATTGTGTAAGACAAATATTGCGTGATGCAAGCTCTTCCATCTATATTGTCACGCTATTTTGTTAAAACAGCGAGAATCTGTGCAGAACAAGATATTGTCCTATAATGTTACAGTTTGTACATAAATCATGTAGATGTATTGTCTAGTTCGTGAGAACTCAGCAATCTTTCTTAAGAATATTCTTAGTCTTATTCTGAAGAATTTTTCAATTTTAAAAGTAACAAAATCTCTGGTTGGCTAAACCAAATGGTTTAGCCAATCAGAGGTTGCGTTACTTTCAAAGTCTACTATTAGGCCAAGAATGTTCTCAAGATAGGTTGGTACCAAGGACCGCTAACTTTCGTACTGAAACCAACGCATTTTCCTGTACACAATTCTTTTTTTCTAACAGAATTGTATTGTCTTCCATTATATTCTTTCAGAATAACGCATGCAATGTCCTGATCGTTGTATTTTGTGCAGAACACATGTATGGTCTTCTGTGTTACAGTTTGTGCATAACATACGTCCTTATCGTTACACCTCCTGCAGAACACATGTAATGTTACGTGCACTACATACATAATGTCCTCATTGTTATGTTCTGTGCATTACAAACGAATTGTCCTCATTTTTTATTTTATGTGTCCTCATTGTTATTTTCCGTGGACCACAGTGGTAATGTCCTAATTGTTATTTTCTGTGCATTACAAACGAATTGTCGTCATTTTTATGTTCTGTGTATTACAGATGCACTGTCCTCATTGTTATGTTCTGTACATTACAGATGACTTGTCCTCATTGTTATGTTCTGTACATAACAGACGTAATGTCCTCACTGTTATGTTCTGTACATAACTTATGCACTGTCCTCACTGTTATGTTCTGTACATTACAGATGACTTGTCATCATTGCTATGTTCTGTACATCACAGATGACTTGTCCTCGTTGTTATGTTATGTACATTACAGACGTAATGTCCTCATTGTTATGTTCTGTACATAACAGCCGCGATGTCCTCATTGTTATGTCCTGTACATTACAGACGTAATGTACTTATTATTATGTCCTGTGCATTATAATTGTGTTGTTCTAATTGTTATGTTCTGTGCATTATAGATGTATTAGTCCAATTGTCATGTACTGTCCTTTACAGACCTAATGTCCTCATTGTTATGTTCTGTGCGTTACAGAATTTGTGCCATCATTGTTACGTTCTGTGTATTACAGATGTATTGTTTGTACGTTTCGTATTGTTAAAATCTGTGCATCATGGATTGTATTGTTTTAATTTGTACAGAACAAAGTTTTAACCTGATTGTGACATGCTAGTTAAGCTCAAAATAGACGTTTTGTCCTCGTTGGTTATAGACTATGGATAAAACATACATCGTTTTAATTTCTACTCTCTGTGCATTACACATTAATGTGTTAACCTTTTATGGGGCTTTTAATGCAGGCAGGTTGATCTTGGTCGAAACTTTTGCTATTGTCTATTTTTTTCTGAGTGTAAACGATCACTCTAACACGTGTAATAGCCACTTCCAAAACAAAACAGATCCCTGTTCTTTGATGACATTCTCGGTATACTGCCATTTGAAGATACACTTTATAAACCCGTTTTTGCCAGTATGCCGCTCATATGTATGGTCTTCTGTGTTTTAACTATATGCAGACAAGGAAGAAACGGATGGATATGCAGTGAGGCTGGACTTACAACTAGTAAGTCGTCGCTTAAGCGCAAAAGTCAGTAAGTCGTCCTTATTTTAGTTGCAACTACTGACTTTTTGCGTTGAGGTGACGGTTTATATAAACATCTCTGCGGCATCGGAATATTTACTTCAGTAGCTTTTGGATTGAGCTGCGACATACATCTGCAGAGTATGTGGCCTTTCGTTCGTTTATTATCGGATTCCAAAAAAATAAAGCGATCAAGGTCGAAACGAAAGATAAATACGAAATGCACTCATAGTATGTTCGCAAGTTCCGAAGTCCTGGTACACCTTTAATCAATGGGAAGTATTTTATTTGACAACAATATTTTCCCTTGGCCCATCACCTTTCTGTATGGACTTGTTTCATCAATACAAAATGAATACTGGGCCCGTTTGAAATTCACCAACCATTCTCAAGAACGTTCTTTGTCTTTTTATCCACAATGTTCTACATTTGTAAGTAACACAACTTCTGACTGGCTAAACCGATCGGTTTAGCCAATCAGAAGTTGTGTTACTTACAAATTTAGAAAACCTTGGAGATTAAGACTAAGAATATTCCCAAGAATGGTTGGTGAATACGGGCCCTGCTCGATGAACATAGCAAGCAAAACCTGTAGCTACATGTATAAGCTCAAAGGAGAATCTTTCATAGAAAACAGTCCATGATTTTAAAGCCACACAACCTCTTCATTATTTTCTTTCTTTTTTTTCTCATTATTTTCCTGAAGAAGGTAAGAAATCATATATAACATGAACGTAAGAAAATGGAAAATCGAAGAAATCTTTAGTAATAATGTTATATGAACAGTGGCCGTGCCAAAGAAACAAATGTATGCCAGAAATACTGTATAGGGACAAAGAAAGATTCGAACCTAAAATGCCAGGACGAAAGGCAAACGCCATAACCACTGAGCTAAAGAGAATTCTTCCTAACGCAGATGTTAAGTGTCGTATTTAGACCGAGATGAAGCCATGAAAGGATGGTCTCACGTAACAAAAGTTACAAGACGCAATTTTGTGTACGAAAATTGCGTCGTATAAATAGTCCACCCTAAAAATAAAGTAGGCGGAGAGATGCGCGCGCATTATCGGAAGTACACAAGATAGCGAACATGAAGTTGACAAGTGGCAACAAAACGGACAATTGAACTATTTCATGGGTAAATATACGCTCTGCGTGTATTTGCTTTTTTTCTTCATTTTCTGGCATCCCTGCAGTATGCAAATTACTTCAAGCCTCATTACCATATTTCGGGTCTTGCCTAATAATATGCATAAATGGCGTTTTCTGTATTCATCGTATGAACTAAAGTTCAGCTTCGGCGAAGCTATCTTTTCTGATGACAGTATTGTCTGTCTCATAGCTAACTTCGATTTCTTTTCCCAAGTTTTCATTTTTCTTTTCTTTCAAACAGAGAGGGTATAATTATGATTTTATCCTTTATGTACTAAAGAAATCAAAAGAAAATTTGTACTATGGGAATCAAAAGAAAATGTCCACCCAATTAAAAACACGAAAAGGTTTGGGAGTTCAAAAATCTTTTCATCGAGTAAATCTCACATTATCGGAAAACACAGATTCCCTCAAAAATAAAGCTTCCTACAAATATCAAAGTACCTCGTTATTGGTAGGAAATTAACATCTAAACATAAACCATGAAAGTGTGATATTCTCTTGCCTCGTGACCATTTCATCAAATACTATAAATGTTATTTATCGACTTATTAAAGGTGGGTATTTAGAATTTTTACATCTCACCAAATTAAAAAATATATATATCACTGAAATTCATATGAAAAAATAATACAAATCATCAATAATTAAGATTCATAAAATTACAAAAAAAAATTTTTTTTTGATGGTATTCCCTTAAAAGGCTACGTAGCCTCTTAAGCTATTTTTATATTTCGCGCCAAAAATCAATAAAGCATTGTGGGAATGTTAAGTGACTGGCACGTGACTCATAACGCTTAAATTCCATATCATAACAAACATTTAATAATTATTTTCCATAATGTCTTCTTCGGACGCTATGTTTGAAGCTTCTTCTGTGTATTACTGTAAGTAGATGCGCGAATTAATCATCTAAAAATAGAATGTGTCTCCCGTTGGTGTCAACCTGGGCCGTAGTAAATCTCTAATTTCTCGTGTTGTCGGACGGTTTTCGACTACTGGGGTTTTACGAATGAAAATTAAAATGCTTTGGGAGTATAAGGATGATTTTTTTTGCACTTTTGTAAAATTTTCGTCCCAAAATCTGAAGGGCCACCTTTAATAGCGTTTATACATGTAGGAAACCCTTAATAAAAACATCTCTACTATAGAAGAACAAAACAGATTTTTGTGACAAATGTGACCCATCACACAAAAAGGGACCATCTGGGATTCTGTACATCAATTCGATGAAAACAGATCAACGATAGTGCAGGTCAGTTTAACTCATTACCACACAATCCCTACTTTTGACGCCCCTGAGAAAGAAGCCATTAGAAAACATTATGGGAAAAGGAGAAAATGTTGGTAACCAGCATTTTCTCCTTTTCCCACAATGTTTTCTACCCTTCACAAAACAAATTCCAAATTTTCAGCCACTTTTATTTTGTCATCTGCAAATGCTTTCGATTTGGACAAGCCTAAAATATTGTCGTTTGGTAATGAGTTAAGTTGATGATTCAAAAAAGATTGTATAATATGGTACAATGATCACTTTTCATACAGAAAATGTCATTAAAGCGAAAAGTGTCAACCCTGGTCAGCCTGCGCAATTCGCACAGTCTGACCAGAGTTGACACTTTTCGCAGTTCCCAGAAGTCCCTTTTTTGGGTCACAAATACAAAAGAGTTACACTCTGTGAAAGGGGCCCTAATACATCTCCGTGTTGTACTCTACCATACAAGTTATCACATTACTAGATCTAGTATTGACCCATTACCTCCCACTAGATGGCATTCTACAAATACACATCTATCTAATTTGGGCATTCTGGGTAGAGAACCGGACTACTTTCCTACGCGACAACCTTTACCTTGAATTTCAAACTAAAATGAACGTTTAGTCAATAAAATGCTACCTGGTGCGATTCATTCAGCTATGATCAGCAGTTTAGAGAAATCTAGAGCTAAAACAGACCTGATTTCTCCTCAAACGTATTGATAAAAGCCACTCTCTCCATTTGCTACTTTATAGGGCATTACTACAGTCCCCCCTATATGGGGGATGGGGGATACGTCAAAGCAGACAGGTTGAATCTTCGAAGAATATGACATGCGCAGGCAACGAGTATTGACCCAAATCAACTGACCCTATCTTGGGGATAAAACGTCTCTATGACTAAAATGTATATTTGAAAAATCACATGATGTATATACAACAAAGCATTTATCAAGGTCTGTCTGTCTGTCCGCCCGTCCATCTGTCTTGTGAATATGATGTACATATTCGAACATTTTTTTTAAACAAGAATACATATACAAGAGGGCCATTGGCCCTGGAACGCTCACCTTAGACTATAGCTTATGAGTGAAATTCAATTCTTTGAGCAACTTTGGTAAAGCTTTACCCAAGGAACATCCCTGCCAAGTTTCATCAAGATTGGCCCAGTGGGTTAGGAGAAGATGTTTAAAGAAATTGTTGACGGGCGACAGACGCCGGACATAGGGCAATCAAATATCAAAGCTCTACACCTTCCAGTTTCAAAGAAGAATTTTAAATTTTCCTTCTTTGTCCTATGTTCGAACTTGTGGTCCCCGGGACTGGGTCAGTTTTAACCAAAGCAGCATCCTTGGAACAAAGTTGGTAGAGGTCCACTCAAAGATGCTACATACCAAGTATCAAAGCTCTACACCTTCCCATTTAAGAGAAAAAGAAATTTAAAAATTTTCTTCTTTGTTCCTATGTTCCAACCTGTGACCTCCACGGCATGGCCAGTTTTGACGCCAGGGACATCATATGACCAAACTTGGTAGAGGTCCGCTAGAAGATACTGCATACCAAATATCAAAGCTCTGCACCTTCAAGTTTTAGAGAAGATTTCTAAAGTTTTCCTTCTTTGTTGCTATGTTCGAACCTATGACCCTCCCCCCCCCCCCCCCGGGGCAGGGCCAGTTTTGACCCCAAGGGCATAATATGAACAAACGTGGTAGAGATCCACTAGGAATTGCTACATGCCAAATATCATAGCTCTATGCCTTCTAGTTTTAGAGAAGAAGAATTTTAAAATTTTCTTTCTTTGTTCCTATGTTCAAACTTGTGACCCCCGGGGCAGGGCCAGTTTTGGCCTAACCGTCATGATTTAAACAAACTTGGTAGAGGTCCACTAGGAGATGCCACATACCAAACATCAAAGCTCTACGCCATCTGGTTTCAGAGAAGAAGAATTTTAAAGTTTTCCTTCTTTGTTCCTATGCTCAAACTAGTGACGCCCGGGGTGGGGCCAGTTTTGACCCCAGGCACATCATTTGAATAAACTTGGTAGAGGTCCACTAGGAGATGCAACAGACCAAATATCAAAGCTCTATGCTTTCTAGTTTCTGAGGAAAAGAATTTTAAAGTTTTCCTTCTTTGTTCCTATGCTCAAATTTGTGACTCCCGGGATGGGGCCAGTTTTGACCCCAGGCACATAATTTGATCAAACTTGGTACAGGTCCACTAGGAGATGCCACATACCAAATATCAAAGCTGTACGCTTTCAAGTTTTAGAGGAGAAGATTTTTAAAGTTTTCCTTCTTTGTTCCTATGCTCAAACTTGTGACCTCTGGGGTGGGGCAAATTTTGAACCCAGGGATATAATTTGAACAAACTTGGTAGAGGTCCACTAGGAGATGTCACATACTAAATATCAAAGCTCTAAGCCTTCAAGATTCAGAGGAGAAGATTTTTAAAGTTTTCCTTCTTTGTTCCTATGCTCAAACTTGTGACCTCTGGGGTGGGGCAAATTTTGAACCCAGGGATATAATTTGAACAAACTTGGTAGAGGTCCACTAGGAAATGCTACATACCAAATATCAAAGCTCTACGCCTTCAAGTTTCAGAGGAGAAGATTTTTAAAGTTTTCCTTCTTTGTTCCGATGCTCAAACTCGTTATCCCCGGGGCGGGGCCAGTTTTAACCCTATGGACATAATTTGAACAAATTTGGTAGAGGTCTATTAGGAGTCGCTACATACCAAATATCAAAGCTCTACGCCTTCTAGTATCAGAGGAGATTTTCAAAGATTTCGTTTTTTTTCTTTTTGTTGCCATGGCAACTAGAGTTATGGGTGGAATTAAATTCTTTGAACAATTTTGGTAGAGCTTCACCCAATGAACATTCCTGCCAAGTTTCATGAAGATTGTCCCTGTGGTTTAGGAGGAGAAGATGTTTAAAGAAATTGTTGACGGACGCCGGACGACAGACGCCGGACATAGGGCGATCACAATAGCTCATCTTTAGCACTTTGTGCGAAAGTGAGCTAAAAATGACAGAACAAAACATTGTGACAAAAGAAGACATGCTTAAAAAGCAATTGCTTTATTCTAACAATGTTTTTAAAAATGGCCTCTCTTAATCTCGGAACAAGATGGCTGTGTGCAATATTACAAGAGCACAAACTCTTTGAATACAGTTTATGACTTGCTAGAGTTGCTTCCCTTTTTTCTTAACATTTTTACGAGGCTTGCACAGACTTGCTTTGTGAACAGCTCGTCTCAAACTGTACAATCTTCAACGCCCCTCGCTTATACATAAAAAGTCTGCAAATACATGTCTGAAACCGTTTATTTCATTTCAATTAACCCATTAGCATACAATCCTTACTTTTGATGACCCTGAGAGAAAGGCCTTTAGAAAACATTGTGGGAAAATGAGTAAAAATGCTGGTGACCAGTACTTTTTCTTTTCCAACTATCGACCAATTCTGAAACAAATTTCACTTGTAAAGTCAATTACCTTTTGTCATCTGCAAATAATTGTAATTCAGATCAGTCTTTTGGCATTCAGAAAACAGGATGAAATATAAATGTTGTTAATGAGTTAACCCTTTATTCCATTGATACTCGTTTCTACCTTTGGAAAACATTGTGGCAAAAAGTGAAACTGCTTGTCACAGCAATTTCACCTTTTGCCACAATGTTTTCTATGCTATCAAAAGGCGTCATATAAACATAAGAAACAGCTTCATCCTCGCTGTTATTTAGGGTCAATTAGAGATGCCATAAAAATGCCTTATGGGGTAAAGGGTTAACTCTTTACCAAACGACAAAATTTTAGACTGGTCGAAGTTGAAAGCACTTGCAGATGACAAAAAAAAAGTGACTGAAAATTTGAAACTTGTTTTGTGAAGGGTAGAAAAGAATGTGGGAAAAGGAGAAAATGCTGATTACCAGCATTTTCTCCTTTTCCCACTAAGTTTTTTAAAGGCTTCTACCTCGGGGTCGAAAAAAACAGAGATTGTTGCGTACTGGGTTAACCATTTGGCCTTTCCTATATAAGATCATACATGGCTCAGCCGTTAAGTCAAAGAATATAAACTAGAGGCCCTGGATCCGGGCTTCACCAGAAGCAGTTGGCTTTTGTTCCAGAGTATCTATCTCAAGGTCGAGAAAACCAGGGATTGTTTTGTGAAGGCTTAATCATTTGGCCTTTCCTACAGAAGATCATAATGGCTCAGCTGTTAAATCCAAGAATATAAACTGGAGCCCCTGGATTCGAGCTTCACCGGAAGCTGTTGGTTTTTGTTGGAGAGTATCTTTCGGTAAGTAATATAAGAGCCGAAGCTTAATACTGGTGTAAAAACACCCATGAATATAAAAAAAAATTATGGTCTTTTGCTGTGATAAACTGAACTAACCATAAAAGCAGCATTGAATAAATGTACTATTCAGTCAGTCAATAAACATATTATTTCTTTTTTACAATCCTACAGGATAAAGCTTTTTAACTCTTTACCAAACGACAAAATTTTGGACATGCCCAAATTGAAAGCATTTGCAGATGACAAATTAAAAGTTACTCAATAATCGAAATTTGTTTCCAGCAGGGTAGAAAACATTGTGGATATAGGAGAAAATACTGGTTACCAGCATTTTCTCCTTTTCCCACAATGTTCTCAAAAGGCTTCTATCTCGGGGACGTAAAAACCAGGAATTATTTGGTAGAGGATTAAAATGGTTGCAGGAAACAGAGCAGCTGCTCACAGGCAACTTCTCCCTCTACCACAAAGCTTTTTAGTATCGTATCAGACTGACTCTAAACCTACAACTTTGTAGCCTGAGGCACTTAGTACCTTTCAGTAAGTAGTAGTTTATAATCTACACACAGAATAACCTTTTACCACACAATCCCGAATTTAAACGACCCTGAGAAAGAAACATTTTGAAAACATTGTAGGAAAAGGAGAAAATGCTGGTAACAGGCATTTTCTCCTTTTCCTACAACGTTTTCTACCCTTCCCAAAACGAATTTTAATTTTTTAACCAAATTTTTTTTGTCGTCTGCAAATGCTTTCAATTTGGACAAGTCTAAAAATTTGTCGTTCGGTAAAGAGTTAAGAACATCTTAACTTGAAGACCTTAAAAGACTTGAAGACTTTACAGATCTTGCTTGAGCAAGGAAGCTTTTGAAAACATAGAAGGAAAAGTTGAAAATGCTGGTAACCAGCATTTTCTCCTTTTCCATCAATGTTTTCCACACCTGCAAAGACAAATCCCGATTCCTATATGGCCTACAACACACAAAACAGGACATTCAGACATTTGCTTAAAGTGTTATCTGGAACAGCCTGTGCACTCCACTCGGATTAATCCAAAACAACACTTTCTGTTTTGATATAATTTTCTTTTATGTGAAAGTCTACTAAAAAACACAATCTCTTGTAGTCGTAAATTGCCATCTCGGATAAGCCTGCACAGACTGTGCAGGCTGATTGGAGACTACACTTTACATAAATGTCCTTTTCAGCATGTTGCAAGCCGTATTGGAGCCATTTTTGTTGTCTGCAAACACTGTAAAAAGGGAAAGTCCAATTCCCTTTTTTTTTAAACTTATTACCAAACGACAATATTTTAGACTGGTCCAAATTGAAAGCATTTGCAGACGACAAAATAAAATTGACTGAAAATTTGAAATTTGTTTTGTGAAGGGTAGAAAACATTGTGGGAAAAGGAAAAAAATGCTGGTTATCAGCATTTTCTCCTTTTCCTACAATGTTTTCTAAATGCTTCTTTCTCAGGGGCGTCAAAACTAGGGATTGTGTGGCAATGGGTTAAATGTTACCTAGTACATAAACTTGTTAAAGGGAGATTATCAGCATTTGGCCAAATTTTTCATTGCAAGTTTATAAGGTCAAGAATTTCTGTTTTCATGCATCAACCAGCATTGCCTAAAATTACAAACAGATCCCGTTTGACACATGTCAAATCTTTATCTCCAAGTTCTTTAGATTTTGGTATGCCTACAATTTTGTAACATGGAAAATGTTAAAAGTAAACCACTACCATACACTCCGGACTTTTATTGACCCATGAGAAAGAAGCCTTTTGAAAATGTTGTGGGAAAAGGAGAAATGCTGGTAACCAGGATAAATGCTGGTAACCTTGACTTTCTCTTTTTCTCACAATTTTTCATACCCTTTCCCAAATAAAATTTAACTTTGCAATCAAATTTATTTTGTAGTCTGCAAATGCTTTCAATCTGGACTAGTCTATAATTCTGATTGTTTGGTAAAGACTTAATGAGATTTGAATACATGTACAATCCTTTCCTAAAAATATCTGTGTAACTTACTCTTGATTCAAAATGTTTAAACATCTCTACCATGTCTACGGATCTAAGCAAGCCATTATGAGGAAATGAAGAAATGAAAATTTGACCACATGCCTGTATCTTCTTTTTAACCCTTTACCACTTAGTCCCGACTTTTGATGACCCTGACATAGAACCCTTTTGAAAACATTTTGGGAAAGAGGAGGAAATGCTGGTAACCAGCATTTTCTCCTTTGTCCACAATTTCTACCCTGCTTGAAACAAATTTCAATTTTTTTGTTACGTTTGAGTACTGTAAGAGCTTTCATGATGGACCAGTCTGAAAGTTTGTCGTTTGGTAAAGGGTTAAAAGCTTATTCGCTTCATCCAAATTTACAACTTCAAAGCAAAACCAATAACGACTATTACATTTTTTATATAAATTTTAATCACATTCAAAACCTCTCCTCAAACAACTATGCTCATATCTTACAGTGATTTCTTGGTCAAATCTTTAATTAGTTATGTTTCAAATCTAAAAACCTGTAACAATCAAAAACAGAGGACACTCTTTGAAAAATGTTACTCATGAGTCTGCTTGAAAAAAAAAAAGTTCTATTTTCTGGACAATCAAAAATATCCTAGATTATGTAACTTAATTTTTCTAGAACTGTGATTAATTTCCAAGACGCCATGATACATAGAATTCCTTCAGTTTGTCAAAACCAGACAGTACTCCAGCCCCTGCAACTCCTCTGAGAATGTTGGCACCGGCTCCCTTCATCAAGGACATGAACCCTTCGTTCTTCACGATCTGGAGCGTACAGTCGATGGATCCCTTGTATTTGACTGCCTCACCGGATGTCATCATCATTCTTCGTCGAATAGTGTCAATGGGGTAGGACACCAAACCAGCACTGATGGTAACAATGTAACCCAGAGCAAAAGATGCCAAGAATCCTCCATCTTCACCGAGGATGACAGGCTTGAGAGTGTCGTAAAAGCCAAAATAGCAACCTCTGTAGACAATGATACCGACACAGGAAATAACAAAACCTCTGTATAGGCCAGCAATACCATCTGATGCTAAGGTCTTCTTGTATACATCAATCATACCATTGTACTGGCGCTCGCCTCCCTTCTTGCTAGACTTGGCGTCGTTGGCCAGACGGGTTCGGCAATAATCGAGGGAATACACAAAGCAAAGAGATAAAGCTCCAGCTGCCCCACCAGAGAAGACGTTTTTACCAAACTTCAATGCATACGAGTCAGTTTTGCTTGACTTAAACATGGCCTTAATTTGATCTTTGAAGGCAAAGTTGAGAGCCTGTGTTGGGAAATATCGGATACAGTTGGCCAAGTTACCTCTCCAGAAGGGCAAAAACCCTTCACTTCTAAAGGTTCTCGTAGTACAGTCTATGACACCCTTGTAGGGTTTATCCAGACGCCCGGTCTTCAACATTTCATCTTGGTTTTGGACCAATAGTTTGACTCTCTCAATGGGAGCAGCAGCTGTTTTTGATATGATAGCAGCAGCACCGCTGAGGGCGAAGTTCTCTGCAAACCCAAGTTCTTTCTTTCCACCAGGCATCTGAAAAGACAGAAAAAAAAAACCCCTAAAATTTATACTTCAACTACTTTGAATTGAATTTTATGCCAATATCAACAAGGTTTGAGCCATGAGCTGTGAAAACGGGATTTAATAAATCTGGAAAAAGTATCCACCCATGTCTGCCTGGACTGACTGCTCAGATCAGAGCTCCTGATAAGAGGGAGTATTTTGGAAAATGTTACAGGTGTGGGACAAAAGTTCTCACTTCTCTGGAAAGCATTAGTAGATCACCATTCTTAGATAATTATGTAATGCTGAATTCATTTACACAATTCTACACAACATATCTAAAAAACATGATGTAACAATTCTCTTCAGAGAAACGAGTAGTTTTTTCTCTCACCTGTAAAGTTTTCCAAAATGCAGATGGAATATTTTTGTTTTCACCCGTCGCTACGTTGTGGGTACCCATAAGAATGGTATCGTTGAGACGATTCTAATAAGTACCCACAACAAAGTGGATTATATTTCTTTGTCTAACTTTTGGACGAGTGTAAAATGGCAAGGAAGACAAGTAAGAATTCTGAAAATTTTAAACCCTGAATCAATGTATCTGGAAACTGCTAACCATAACTTTCCATTGTTTATTCTATTTTGCAACACACTTTTCTGCTAGAGAACTCTTTACCACACAACCCTGCGGTTTCACAACCCTGAAAAAGAAAACCTTTGAAAACATTAAGTGAAAAGGAGAAAATGCTGGTAACCAGCTTTTTTCTCCTTTTCCCAAAATATATTCTACCCTATCCAAAAAGAAGTCACTGCTTCAGCAGTATTGAGCCTGTCACCTGAAAATGCTATGAATTTAGACCATTCTAAACTTTTGTTTTGTAATGAGTTACAACCACTATGAAAAACCCTAATACAATTCACAATTCATAACCCAAGATTCATTTTTCACTCTTTCCCAAACAACCTCATGTTTTAATAACCCTGGGGAAAGTTTTTCTATCCAATAAAACACATTCCATCATTTGAGCAACATTTGAGTTGATGTCTGTAAATACTTTGAATTTGAACAGGTCTAAAAATTTTGAGGTTACGTAAAGTGGTAAAGACACGGCGGAGAATCACGTGACACAACAACAACAACAACAACGACCGTTATTTGAAAAAATTCCCCAACTTCAGGTAAGAAAATCTTCAATAATTCCGTTAATACATGACCGATTGGAATTTGGTTTGAAGCAGAGAAGGCGGAAGGACTCCAGGGATTTGCGTTAGATTTTTTAAACAACACCTGATAAAAAAGTTATTGACGAGCAAACAAATTTTTTACCCTGAATAATTTGTTTGCTCATCAATAACGGTCATTGTTTTTGTTGTTGTTGTCACGTGATTCCCCGCCGTGTAAAGAGCTAAAGCATTCCTCAGCATTTATTCAACCCTTTACCAAACAATCCCGACTTTTAACAACCCTGAAAAAGAAGCCTTTTGAAAACATTGTGGGAAAAGAAGAAAATGCTGGTAACCAGCATTTTTCTCCTTTTCCCACAATGTTTTCTACCCTTCCCAAAACTGATTTTTATTTTTCAGTCACCTTTATTTTGTCGTCTGCAAATGCTTTGAATTTGGACAGTCAATGATTTTGTTGTTTGGTAAAGAGTTAACTCTTTACCAAATGACAAAATTTTAGACTGGTCCAAATTGAAAGCACTTGCAAACAACAAAATAAATGAAACTCATAAATTGAATGTTCTTTCCAGCAGGTTAGAAAACATTGTGGGAAAAGGAGAAAATGCTGATTACCATCATTTTCACCTTTTCCCACAATGTTTTCGAAAGTTTTTTCTCTCAGGGTCATAAAAACCAGGGTTTGTTTGGTAAAGAGTTAACCCTTTACCAAAGGACAAAATTTTAGACTGGTCCAAATTCCAAGCACTTGCAGACGACAAAATAAATGTAACTCAAAAATTGAAATTTGTTTCCAGCAGGGTAGAAAACATTTTGGGAAAAGGAGAAAATGCTGGTTACCAGCATTTTCACCTTTTCCCACAATGTTTTCAAAAGGCTTTTATCTCAGGGTCGTAAAAACCAGGGTTTGTTTGGTAAAGAGTTAAACAGCTGCATTCCAGTCTTTGTTGCACTGTTTACTTTTGAAAAGAACCATCCAAGCATAAAATTAACCCTTTATGAAACACTTGCATATTTTCCTGACCTTGAAAATGAAGGTTTTAAAAATCACTGTGGGAAATGCATAAAAAAAAAAAAAAAAAAAACGAAATCAGCATTTATCTCCTTTTCCAACAAAGTTTCTTCCTTTTCCGAGACAAATCTCCTTTTCCAACAAAGTTTCTTCCTTTTCCGAGACAAATCTGTTGGTTTCATGTTTGTCTGCAAGTCCTGTTGACTCGAAATAATATAATAGTCTAATATATTTTGGTCTTGCAAAGGTAAATCTATATTTACCATAACTGAATTTTAAAGCCGATTTCCATTCGTGGACAAAATAAATCCCTCTACCACGAAGCTTTTTAGTATCGTATCAGACTGACTAAACCTACTACTTTGTAGCCTGAGGAAATTAGTACCTTTCAGTAAGTAGCGGTTTGTAATCTACACACAGAATAACCTTTTACCACACAATCCTGACTTTAAACGACCCCAAGAAAGAAACATTTTGAAAACATTGTAGGAAAAGAAGAAAATGGTAGTGACCAGCATTTTCTCCTTTTCCTACAATGTTTTCTACCCTTCCCAAAGCAAATTTCAATTTTTTATACAAATTTATTTTGTTGTCTGTAAGTGCTTTCAATTTGGACAAGTCTAAAAATTTGTCGTTTGGTAAAGAGTTAAGAACATCTTAACTTGAAGACCTTAAAAGACTTAAGACTTTAAAGACCTTGCTTGAGCAAGGAAGCTTTTGAAAACATAGAAGGAAAAGTTGAAAAGGCTGGTAAACAAAGTGTGGGAAAGGGTGAACAAAGTCACAATCTATTGGCATCCCAATTTTCTGTAAATGCTTTCCATTTGGACAAGTCAACAAACTCTGTCACTTGGTGTAGAGTAGTAAAGGGATGTCAGACACTTAGACCCCTGACCATTTAGACCCCTTAAATTTTGGGTGACAATTAGACCCCTGAGACACATAGACCCCTGTTTTAGTGAGACACTTAGACCCCTGTTTTCAAAAAGAAAATTCACATAATTGACTATGTTTATGGATTGTATTACTTGTAAATCTTGTCTTGAAACATAAAATAAGTATTTTGACTTTTGAGACCATATAATATTTATACAGAAATACAGTAGCTGATGATATGATTTTGAATTACCAACAGTCAACAGAAAATTTAAACAGGCATCTCTATTTTTAGTTCTTTTCCATGGTATGCTAATTGCTTGTTTTTCAAAATTCCACATAATGTTTGGTATTTTAGCAGAATATGGGTAAGAAACTTTTGTCTGGTAAGTTAAAGTAAATGACTTTAGTACATAAATTAATTACCTTTATAAATTTGTATGAACCCTTTACCACACAGTGCCGACATTTGACGACCCAGAGAAAGAAGCCTTTTGAAAACATTGTGGGAAAAGGAGAAAATGCTGGTAACCAGCATTTTCTCCTATTCCAACAATGTTTTCCCTCCTCTTCCATACAAATTTTGAATTTTCAGTCACTTTTATTTTGACCTCTGCAAATGCTTTCAATATATTTGGACCAGTCTACAATTTTGTCTTTTAATATAGAGTTAATGAGCTTTAATAGTAAAGATTGAGGCAGAAAGTGGTCAAGAATGGATATAAACAAAATTTACAATATGCAGTTTCATTGCAAAGGGGTATGAGAAATTTTCCGAAATTTTATAAAGCTTCAATTAATAATTGACAGACTCAAACTGTTCAACATGATCACTGACCACCATAAATCAATAAAATTCCTCCTTTCCCACTGTGTTTTCAGTCTTCAAAAGACAGAACCAACAAATATAAGCCATACTTTATTTATTGTGTTCTAATTCTTTGGATTTAACATAGTCAGAAGTTTTAATGTCTGGTAAAGAGTTAAGGGATTTCTGAAAGGATGTTTCATGATCGAATTAACACCTTTGACTGGGGATAGATAAGATAAGGACAATAAATTAATACACAGGGAAATCCCTTTTTTCATCATATGAATTTATGTCCTTAGTATTCATCTGTCCACCCTTCTTTCTTTCTATCTATATCTCTTTTCATTCCTTCAGTCAACATTAATAAATCCATCAATTTACATTAATCCTTTACAGCACCATAAAATTTTGGAATTGTCCACATTGAAAGTATTTGCAGACAATAAGTTAAATGTTAAAATGATACAATATGCTTCTAAAAGGGTTGCAAACATTGTGGGAAAAGGAGATAATGCTGACTGCAAGCATTTTCTCCTTTTCTCATGTTTTCAAAAGCCCTCGCCCTCAAGATCTGTTGGAGTCAGGATTATGTCGTAAAAGAGTACAAGAAGAACTTTTCAGTCATGAAACAAATAGAAAAGCTTTTAATATTGTACAACAGTTTTCATATTTTAGATTTGTAAGTTGAAATTTTGTGGAGGGTAGAAAACATTGTGGGAAAAGGAGAAAATGCTGGTTACCAGCATTTTCTCCTTTTCCCAAAATGTTTTGTATAGGCTTCTTTCTCAGGGTCGTCAAAAGTAGGGGTTGTGTGGTAATGGATTTATCATAATTAGTATCTATAGGAGAAAATGCTGGTAAGCAGGATCTTCTCCTCTTCCCACAGAGCTGTCTAACTTTCCCCACTACAATTTGTTATTTTCATATAATCTTTTTCATAAAAGTGAGAATTGGAAAATACAGATAAATTAAACAACAACAAAAAAAAAATACAACAATATTTCATAAAGGTGTGAATTGGATAATACAGGTAAATGAAAAAACAATAAAAAAAAAAGAGGTACATGTAAATGAAAGAGCAATAAAAAAATACACCTAAATTTCATAAAGATGTGAATTGAAAAACAAATTCTTTTTTTTAAATAGAGGCAAATTAAACAACAATAATTTAAAAAAAATACCAAAAACGATCTATGTCCCAAAAATAAAAATAGGGGTCTATGTGTCTCCAATGTTAAGGGGTCAAAGTGTCTCAAAGGGGTCTAGTTGTCACCCAAAAATCAATATTTTAAGGGGTCTAAATGGTCAGGGGTCTAAGTGTCTCACTCCCTTCCAGGTAGGTCACAGTTAACAAGTTCCCTCTTGTCTTCTAATGCATCTGCAGAAAACTGACAATGTGACAATCAATTAATAGTCATACAGCACACGTAAACATACATTGGACACATAATTACTAGTTTTACACAATAATCATTTCGATCACAAAGACAGCACGCTTTACGTTCATGTCGGCCTTTGTGGAAATATTGGCTACCCCACCCATTTCAATACAAGCATGACCTTGAATGCGATAACGCTAAAACACGATATAAAAACAGAGACATAAAAAAATAAAGGCACTTACCTTTGCCCCGAGTTAATAACTTGCAGGAAAAATAAAGACTATTTTGAAAATTAGTTATTTCTTATGTATTTAACTCTTTTATGACCTTACTAAAATCCTCAGAGACAAAACCGGCATGCTTTTACATTCTTAACTTTCATTGTAGGACTAAATTACTTAATTTTCTTAGCACATTCAACTGACGATACTTGGGGAAATATTAATGCAATCGATCGCGATTAAAATATTGAAATATCTTACCTTTGTAGTTGGTACAGAGTCGCCGAAAAATGATCGGGGATTCGGGCCAAGTTCGGTCTGACCGGATGGCAGTCAAAAGGAGAGACTGTACTGTTCGCTCACGTGACTTAGTACGTTGCCCGGATAACAACGTATTTGCGCATGCGTAGCTAAACGCCAAGCTACAGTACAATGCCATTTTACCTATTCAATTTTTGAGACTGACGCAGAATTATGGAGAGTTTTCAGAATAAAAACGTATATTTGCATGAATCTAGTTCTATTTTCTGTCATGTTATTGGCAGCAATTGCTAACATGGACCAGCAATTTCGTTTTCATGTCCTTCATTAGTTTTTTTTATCAAGGGACATAACCACTATGAGACTAATCTATTGGTATGTTTTCATTATGTCCCTTCGAACAGAGACAGTAAAAACCAGAAATTGCTTGAGCATAAAACCCAAATAATGCTGTTACACATTTATCTTACGGAGAAAACTATCTCCAGATCGGACAGTGTAGATCAAAAATCAGACTGAACAGAACATGCAATCTGCTTTTGTTCTACGCCGTCGGAAAAAAGGTTGTGGCGTCGCGCTTAGCAGACTAATCGTCAACAAAATTGACAAGGGCTGAAATATAAAAGCCGGATAAAGCACACTCGAGACTTACAATTACAGGCGAAATTTAATATTTTAATAAAAATACTCATTAATTATCGATCAGGGATTTTTCTTTTTTTTTTTTGAGGGGGGGGGGGGGTGAGTTACGTTTATTTTGTCGTCTGCATGTGCTTTCAATTTATAACTGTCTAAAATTATGTCGTTTCGTATAGTGTTAAACTGTTACTGTGTTAAGCCTTATTTTTCATTGAGTATTTGAGAAAATAATGGATAGTACAGATCCAGATCAGAGCACATTATTTATGTGGTCTGATCTTGATCCATACTGTCCATCAAGACAGTTTGATCCCACTTAATCTTCAAATTGTCCTTCTGTGTCTAAAATTATACTTACCTTGCAAGGCATCTGTAAATAATAAGCTAAACAGTAATGGGTTAATCACCTAAGTCTATATAAATACATGCAAACGTCTATTTTGTATGATATTATTTAAAAAACCTTGACAATCATCCACGAAGGATAACAGTATAGTCCCTTATTGCCCTTATTGCCCGAGGCAGACAGACAGCCAGTACTCAGTAAAAAAGAAATGGTATACGACAGATAAACAGTTATTTACCTGTCATATACCATTTTGAAGCTGTTCTATTTCATCCTTTCTATTAATGTTTGTTTAACCTTGTCAACTTCTTTTTTACCACAGCCAGCCAACATTCATTCATTCATTCATTCATTTATTCATTCATTTGTTCAATCGTTTATTCATTCTTGCATTCGTTCATTCATTCATTTGCTCCGTTCTATTATTTTTCAGTAACCCACCATTCATTTTCTATTTATGTTCTATTTATCGTTTAGGTGACATATAGGCCCATGGGGCCGGGTGTTGAATTTCTTATATAGCTTGTATTTGTCAAACTGTACTATAACAGATGTCACTATAATAAAAAAATTACTTACTTACTTACTTACTTCTCAGGGTCGTCAAAAGTAGGGATAGTGTGGTAATTGGTTAATTTGTCGTCTGCAAGTGCTTTCAATTTGGGCCAGTCTAAAGTCTAAAATTCTGTCATTTTGGTAAAAAGTTAAACCTACTATTATTTGAGCAGTCCTTTGCATATTTGACAAGAAAACACTTTGGACAAATGTTTAAACATTTACCACGCCGTGTTTCAATGACCTTCTAAACATCTATGACGTTTTATAGCTGTAGGCAAAAATAGCACAAAATCGTATGTCAGGAGACAATCTGTCAAAATGTCGCTAGATTTAACCCAACATTGTTTGTATCTAATGACTGATTGATGTGTGGTATTTAACTTCGTTTTCAACGTTATATCACATACAAAAGAAAAAAAAACACCACATCTTTAAAACTGTTCTTTGATTGCTTTAAAATGAAAAAAAAAAAAATCAATAATTAGGGCAGGTCTTCTATTTAACGTCAAACCTGAAAACTAGCTGCAGTTTTTTCCAAACCATAACTTCTCTCTTTTTTTCCTTTCTATATTCTGGTAATCTACAAGTGCGTGTGTTTTATGTCTACGTGTCTGTGTATATGACTGTTTGCATGTGTTCTGAGCGAGTTTCTTTGTCAGTCTACTTCGTCTTATATTATTTTCTTGAAATTCACTCGTTTTTGACCGTATTTAGTTTGTTGCCCTGTGTATTCCATTTAGTACGAATTTGCATACCTGGAAGAAATTAAGTGTTTGAAAAAAAATTATCCCAGTTATAACGCGACAGTCAGTGCATCTATCCATTCTTTTTAGGAGTTTCTTTCACCAGTACTCCGCACAATATTATTTCCAGGTCGCTCGCTGCTTTCCCATCTAGC
This sequence comes from Tridacna crocea, assembly GCA_943736015.1. Classification (NCBI taxonomy): domain Eukaryota; kingdom Metazoa; phylum Mollusca; class Bivalvia; order Cardiida; family Cardiidae; genus Tridacna; species Tridacna crocea. Next base: position 75,379,767 of record OX031056.1, on the reverse strand, counting down.
CATCGCCGGAATAATGTCAGCCACGAGAGAGCAATGACTATTATTAATCCTCGGAAAGAAATCGGACGAACTGGGTATCGAACCAGCGACCTCGTGTTGTCAAGCCGTGCATGCTACCAAGTAAGCTACTGGGACCGGGGTTAGTTGCATTTAACCCTTTCCCAAACAGTCCATTGTTTTTATGACCCAGAGGAAGAGGCCTTCTGAAAACTTTGTTGGAAAAGAAGAAAATGCTGGTAACCAGCATTTTCGCGTTTTCCCACAATGTTTTCAGCCCCTCCAGTGTCAAGTTTCAATTTTTGTGTTACATTTATTTTGTCGTCTGCAAATGCTTTCAATTGAAAGCAATTGCAGACGACAAATTAAATGTAACCCAAAAATTAAAATTTGTCTTCAGCAAGGTAAAAGAACATGGTAGGAAAAGGAGAAAATGCTGGTTACAAGCATTTTCTCCTTTTTCCGCAATGTTTCTAAGTCTTTACCACACGACAAAATTTTAGACCTATCCAAATTGAAAACACTTGCAGACGACAAAATAAGTGTAACTCAGAAATTGAAATTTGTTTCTAGTAGGGAAGAAAACATTGGGTGAAAAGGAGAAAATGCTGATTACCAGCATTTTCTCCTTTTCCCACCATGTTTTCAAAAGGCTTCTATCTCAGGGTCGTAAAAACCAGGGATTGTTTGGTAAAGGGTAAAAAGGCATCTATCTCAGGGTCGTTTAAGCCAGTGATTCTTTTGTTAAAGGGTGAATTAAAAGGGTTCTTTCTCAGGCTCGTAAAAACCAGGGATTGTTTAGTAAAGGGTCAAAAGGCTTCTATCTCAGGGTCATAAAAACCAGGGATTGTTTGGTAAAGGGTTAATCAAAAGGGTTCTATCTTAGGGTCATAAAAACCAGGGACTGTTTGGTAAAGGGTGAATTAAAAGGTCTATCTCAGGGTCATAAAAACCAGGGACTGTTTGGTAAAGGGTTAATTAAAAGGCTTCTACCTCAGGGTCATAAAAACCAGGGATTGTTAGGTAAAGGGTTGATTAAAAGGGTTTTATCTCTGGCCCGTAAAAACCAGGGATAGTTTGGTAACGGGTAAAAAGGCATCTATCTCAGGGTCGTTTAAACCAGTGGTTCTTTTGTTTAAGGGTGAATTAAAAGGGTTCTTTCTCAGGTTCGTAAAAACCAGGGATTGTTTAGTAAAGGGTCAAAAGGCTTCTATATCAGGATCATAAAAACCAGGGACTGTTTGGTAAAGGGTTAATTAAAAGGATTCTGTCTCAGGGTCGTAAAAACCAGGGATTGTTTAGTAAAGGGTAAATAGGGCGTCTATCTCAGGGTCGTAAAAACCAGGGATTGTTTGGTAAAGGGTTAATTTAAAGGGCTCTATCTCAGGGTCGTAAAAACCAGGGATTGTTTAGTACAGGGTTAAAAGGCTTTTATCACAGGGTCGTAAAAACCAAGGATTGTTTGGAAAAGGGTTGATTAAAAGGGTTCTATCTCAGAATCATAAAGCAGGGATTGTTTGGTAAAGGATTAAAAGGGTAATGTCTCAAGGTTGTAAAAACCAGGGTTTGTTTAGTAAAGGGTTAAGCCTATTTTTCCACGGCACGGCTTAAAAATTCTAGTACTGTATATCATTTTTTTGGATATACCTAACTTCATAATTTCACCCTGACACTTGGAATTGCATTCAGTACAAAATAAGGTCAAAACGACTGTAAATCAAAAAAGACATGACATAAAACACTATAAATCCCGAATCCACAAGAAAAGCTTAGGTCTTATTCAGACAACGAAGTAATGGACTTGTCCAAATTCAAAGCATCGCGCAGATGGTAAAGTAGACATTACTTAAAAACTAACAATTGTCTCTCTCAGAGGAAACTTTGTGGAAGAAGAAGTAGAAAATGCTGGTTACTATTATTTTGTTATTGTTTTTTCAACAAAGCTATCAAAAGTTATCTTTCTTAAGGTCGCTGAAACTCGAGATTGCGTTGTAAAAAATAAGATTTTTTTTTTTAACAAATACATGTATTAAAACCAAGAATATTGTTAATCATTAGTTCTGACAGGCGGGAAAAATTACAGTATCGGACAGTGTAGACCCACAATAAGACTGCACGTTCAGGGCGACCAGGGTCAGAGGGCACCGACCATTCTTAAGAACATTCTTTGTCTTAGTCTTCAGAATTTAGTTCTTGTGAAAGTAACAGAACTTCTGTCTGGCTAAACCTTTCGGTTTAGCCAACCAGAAGTACTGTTACTTTCACAGTCAGAAAATCTTGAATAATAAGACAAAGCCAATATTTTTAACAACGGTTGGTGAATACAAGCCCTGATTTTGATCTAAGTTATTCGCAAAAGAAAAAAATAAATGCGCTGAGTCGCCCTAAGGAACGCGACAGGAAAATAAGATATTTAAGTATCAAGCCTGAATAATTTAAACTTCTCAAGCAGACGTTTTGGTCGATCAGATAGCTAGTCTTGAAATTAAAATTTAGAAAAATTCATTCATCACATTTATAGCTGCCCTAGTTTTCAGCATATAAATATACATCAATTACATATTTTCCTTCCTTAAACAAGTTTGAGATTAAGATTTGTTAACGTCATACATGTGACGTAATGCGATAGAACAGTGTACACACAAAAATGCCCATTTATTCTAAAAACAACTTTTGACATAAACTTCTGGTCAGTTCAACTGTGAAAATGATGATTTTGGTAGAGCTCAGGTTTGTATGTTCTTCAGATTTAAGATCAAATAATGATACCAGGTTCTTTGGAACTATTTTAAGATTTGAATGTGTTCACATAGTTAATGTCAAGTAGATCTAGATCTAATTCTTGAGATACAGTTATGTGTTAAAAAAATCTATCTAACATTAGTTGATGTTTTTTTCCATGTTTTCTTCCATTGCTTTCAATTGAAAAGAATCTTAACATCTTAAAATTTCGTAAAGAGGAAAACAATATTGTTGAAAACATTTAAAAACATGGTGGGAAAAAAAAGAGAAAATGCTGGTATATATCATAGCTTTCAGTTGGAAAATTCAGCATTTTCTCTTTTTTCTATCATTTTTTTTCTACCATTGGAAGAGTTTCAAATTTTGTCATTTCGTAAAGGAAAAAAAAAAAAAAAATTGAAAGCGTTTGAAAACATGGTGTGAAAAAGAGAAAATGCTGGTAACCAGCATTTTCTCTTTTTCCCGCCATGTTTTCTACCACCGCTTTCAAATGGAGAAAGTCCAAAATCATGTATAGGTTTCGTTAAGAGTACAGGAATATTGTTGGAACAATTTCCCAATTATCTTACACTAGTAGCCGAATTAGAAAAAAATGTTCTCGACGACATATTAGAATAGACTGCCTATCGACTTTTTTCCCTCTGATGCTGAAATCGTTTCATTGGAGAACCCGACCAATAATGGCCTACACATGAGGACGAGCTAGTCAATAAATCGCAGGCAGCTCGCGATTGCGTTTGACTTTTTTCTTCTTTACAACGGGCAATGATGCTTAATGTATTCTTTCCGCTTCGTTCTGATGGGGCAGAGGGAAGAAAAATAGGGCCATAGATCCGGACAATTCAGCATTTGTCATGGAGTGAAATGTGCGTTTATAAAGAGGAAGTTTTCAATGGAAGTTTTTGTGATTCGGAACTGAACGGTCCCTGCCGTGAAAATTGTATAGAGGAGAGATGGTTGTTAGATCGATTTCATAGCGACCATATCCTAGTCTGTTTTGACGAATATAGTTCTGTAGTAGGGAATTTGGGAAAGGCAGTGTGTTATGACTGTCTATGTTCTGGATTTGGATATATACACGAAAGATCTGTTGTTTTTTTGAATCTGAAGAAATGCATACGTATCATTTCGGCCATGAAATATGGAAGAAGTGTGGACATATTTAAACTGTGTGAATGAGCGTATCGCTGATAAGTTAGACCAGGGTTCGACAATTTTTGTGACGAATCTTTTTTAACGAAGATATTAATATTGATTTCTTTTAGCGCTTACAGTTCAGACATTTTCTGTTGCCTGTATGCATTGTCTAATTTTGAAATGTACCGCATAAATATTAGAGATTTATTTTCTAAACGCATGTAAAGAGACTGTATAAGATTTTAAAGTTGTTTGGCCTATTGATTGAAGAAGCTGAATGATAAAAAAAACCTAGTCGGTAATCTTGAATAAGTAATGCTTACGAAGAGAGAATACATCTTTTCTGCGGATAAATACATTATATGCAAGACATTTCGGACTGTTCCCGTGAGGCGGATGATGGGAATTCGAATCCCAAGGGGCCGGAAATTCTCAGAAAAATACTTGAGTCACGTGCAGTTAGAATCCCGCTTACAGTTAAGAGAGCAGAGACGGGTCGATAGTCATTTTGTTATAGATAAAGATTTTTAGATAAATCTATCAAATAGATTTTGTTTGTTTGTTTTACTGAGGACACCAACTCCCTCGACAGTTTTTAGGGTACTACGTTTTTGTTTCTTTTCATATAAATATCACCATTAGCTATTCATATCATGGATTGTTGCGACCGTAAAAGACTTTTGATGATTATGACAAGTGCGTGCGCGTGTGCGGCTTTTGGATTATTGTGTATTGCCGTGGCAACGGATTACTGGCTCTACACGAAGGAGAAACTCGAGGAAGACATCAATGGCAATGTGACTTACAACCGATACTGGTCCGGCCTGTTTCGAAAATGCAAAGTTAATGGTAAGTACAAGAAAGTGCTTCGTGAAAACCAATATTGTTGGTACTGATCAAAATTGCCTCTGTGAGGTAATTTCTTTCAGAACCAACAATATTACTTTTGTCACAATTTTGTGACCCAAAAGGACCTTCTGGGAACTGCGAAAAGTGTCAACCCTGGTCAGACTGCGCGAACCGCGCAGTCTGACCAGGGTTGACACTTTTCGCTTTCATGACATTTTCTGTACAAAAAGTGGTCAATGTACCTTGTTATACAATCATTTTTAAACTGACCTGCACTATCGTTGATCTGTTTTAATCTAACTGATGTACAGAATTCCCAGATGGCCACTTTTCGCGTGAGGGGTCACATATTTTCATAATGAACTTGATCCATACTTGTGGCGAAAGGGGGTTCAATACAACTTTATGATGCATCGTATCATAGGCCTCTGAAATTCAATTTGTCTGTAAAGGGATAAAGAAATTTTCATTATCGGACGCTGTTACTATAAATAGCACAATGAGGATTCCCTCTCTATTGTATATAATAAGACAACTTGTCTTATTGAATACAATACAGAGGGAATCCCAAATGTACTATTTACAGTAACAATGTTAATGAAAGTTTGTAAATATATTCAGTAATACACAGTTGATGCGCAAATCTGCTATGAATGTTCGATGATCGACCAAGGACAATTTTAGTATTCTGTGATAGACCAATAGAGCTTCAAAGGCCTGTGGTCATATCAAGTAAATCATCTCATAATCACGTTTCCATAAAATTCATTTTGTTTTAACAACCATCAAAATCATGAAGTATATTGGTCCTTGGACATGCAAGAAGACTGACCTATAGCAACAGTTTAAATTCATGTCAGCCTGCACGGACTGTGCAGGCTGACATTAATTTATACTTTCTGCAGATGCATTAAACCCCCTTTTCACGTAACAGGAATCAGTCACATAACAGGTCTCATTATTTTCTGCCAGCAATTGGCAGCTCATGAGCCTTTAAGATTTTCTAAAATACATGAAAAAAAACCCGAAATCTAGTTTAAAGTCCATTCAAAACAACAAAAAAACCCCAACAAAATGCAAACTTTGATTGTTGTAAAAAGCAGCTCGGTATTTCAAGCTGTTTAAATGAGAGTTTTCAGGTATTTGTTGAATTATATGTACACTGAACACCCAAGATTAGATGGCACAGAAAGTGCAGCCTAGAAAAAATCTATATTGTCAAGGAAAACAAACCAAAACAACAACAACAACAACAACAACAAATACAACAACAAACATGTCATGAGCTGTCTTAAGCTACATCTAGTCGTCTATGTGTAAAATGATATACGGTAAAAAAAAGTTTCACAGCTTAGCAGGAATTAGAGAGACAGAGAGACAGAGAGGAAGGAAGGAAGGAAGAAAGGAAGGAAGGAAGGAAGGAAGGAAGAAAGGATGGAAGAAAGGAAGGACGGACGGACGGACAGGAGCGAAGAAGGTAGGGTGGAAAGAAGAGAGAAGGACGGCAGGACGGAAGGAAGGAAGGAAGGAAGGAGGAAGGAAGGAAAAATGGTGAAAATGTTGATCACCAATATCTCCTCCTTTCACCACGATGTGTATCAAAAGCTTTTTTCCCACAATGGTAAAAAACGACATATCGATATATCAGTCCACAATATTTTCATAAGCCTTAACTCTCTACGAAAACGAAAGAAAAAAAATTGGAAAAAGGAGAAAAGAATGCTAACCATGACTTTTTTCTTTTCCCATGATGTTTTCATTATGTGTAAAGGGTCGAAAACGACAGATATGGACACAATTGGGGGATTTACCGGGGAATCACAGTCGATTTGAACACTTCATTTACTCAGAATTCGAAACTGTCAACGAGCGAGAACGACCGAGTAACAGAATGAGCGAATGAGGTATTTCCGCTACACAGCAAATCTCTGTAGTCGGGACGCTTGAATTTCCATGAGAGACCATTGGTACTTTGCTGCGTTTTGGATGCCATTTTTTGCGTAATCTTTTATCCCTTCGGCTGTCAAGCGCGACTCGACGACCTTTTGCGGACAGTGTAGATCCAAGATCAGACTGCACAGAATGTGCAGTCTAATCTTGGGTCTACACTGTCCGATAAGGAGGTATTTACCCCCCAAAAATTAACTTAGAACTAGCAACATTTTGTTTTTTACTATTGACTTGAAAGTTTAAGATCATTTCACTTTCAAGCGCTGATAAGGAAATACGCAAAAAAGTGCTCATTTTTCACTAGTCAAAGGGTATACAATCGGTCCCAGGATTATTCGACTATAACAATAATGCCTTTGACAACATTGTGGAAAAGAGAGAAAAGCTTTATAGTTTTCCCGTTTCAATGTGTTCTATCCATTCACAGACATATTTCCTGATTTTGGCAACTCTTGCCATTTTTTTTTCATTGTGGAAGAGACACAGTTTGCTTTTCTTTCAAAAAAATAAGAAAGAAGAAAACTTTAAGGCTCGAAATTGAGTCTTTTTTTTATCTTCTTTAAAGGGAGCATTTTAGATTTTTGTGGTATTTGTCGAAGACAATACCACTATGAGTTCAATATTGAATTTTTTGCACCATGCACCGTATCTTGTGCAAAGCCAAAGGAAATAAACCCAATTAAACTCAAATTTTCTTAGGCAACTGAGTCTTTCGGTATCACACAGTTGTGAAATCGGAAATGGCATATTAAAATACATTGGGTGAGGCTATTGATCGTGGAAATACTAATTTTTTATTGAAAATAGCTTCACTCGCTTATGGTCTTCTATCGGCGCAATGATACAAAACTTTTCTACCGATCGATTGGTCCTGGGCTTTTTCGTTTCAAAACCACTTCGTCCCATGGCTTGTTCATCCTATGACTGCCCGTAACTCCATTTGATTGAGCATGAATATTTATAGATGGAAATAAATGATCTTAATGCTGGGATTTAAATGTTAATAGCTAAAGATATTTCAAAACCATAGTTTTCAGGTACAAACTTAATTTTATTTGATATTTTTTTTTAAATTTTTTTTTAGTCTCTATCCATCATGCGTCTCACTGGCAAGGGACGTTATTCCTGATTCCAAATGATCAAAGGGAGACCACCAGTATTCAAATAATCCAAATTTCGTCATGAGCACTCTCCCTTCAACTGAAATGGTATTTACTTGCTTAGTACGTTGACTTTTAAGCCAATATTTGAACAGTATTTCTCTTTTTTTTTAAATTATCAAATCTGGGTTCTATGACAAATACCACTTCAGTGTTCTCAACGCTTTGATTTTTTATGTCACCAAACTTTAGAAATGAATCATCTCTAAGTAATGGCATAATCGGATATTACATCCAAAAGTACCTTTAAAATGCAAATATTCATGATTTATCTATCGGCTTGAACGTTTCATTTCGCTTGATTAACAGGTTAAGGGTTAAAAAATGCCAGCAGAGTTAAAAGAAACACCCAAGAAATATCTTTAAAAAAAGAGAGACAGTGTAAATTAGCAAATAGACAGGGGCCCTGAAAATAAACATGTCTATATATTTGGCCACAGGAGCCCGTAGAGTAAACATGTCAACAATTTTCACCAATCACAAATTTCCATTCATTCATTTGTTATCAGTGCAAAAAAGTAGGTCAAAAAACCAGCACGCTCAGCTTCGTGAGAAAAGCCCCTTTACGAAATTCGGTGAATAAAAACCACAGAAATCAGCGTTTTCTTTTTTTTCTCACAGGTTTTCATCGGATAAACTTTAATTTTCGGGAACTTTTTTTCTTCGCGCAGTTGAAAGCGTGTGTGACGGGGCTAAATGCCCAGATTAGTACATAAACGGTATTGATAAATCGATAACACTGGTTTGAAGACACTTTGTCGCTTAGGCTGTTCAGCGCGACTCACTGACCTTTTGCGGACAGTGTAGATCAAGATCAGACTGCACAGAACGTGCAGTCTGATCTTTGATCTACACTGTCCGATAAGAACTTGTTTTTCCTCCCGAAAAATCTCTTCGAAATAGCAAAATTTAGATATTTATTATTGCCTTAAAAGTTTAACTTCTTCAGCAAGATAAGAATGAAAGTCCTTCGCCACTCTCTGTCTTCTAAACTAGATTAATTCCAAGCTTCACGCTTCACTTTTATTTCGGCGCATCTACTATAATGGCTTTCGAAAACATTGTGACAAAGAGAGAAGACGACTATTTGTCTCTTCGCCATAAATTTTTATTTTTGTTCACTCTTCTGTGTTCATTAATATTTAGACCATTTAAGTTGTAAATCTGTATTCTTTAAAGCGTAATTTTCTATATGACTATAGACGACGATGGGTCATTTTTTTCAAAGTGTTGCACCCAGCCAATTTCAAAAACATTGAGACAGAAGAAGAAATCGTTCGTAAAGATCAATTTAACGTTGCCAAAATACTGTTAACTTTTCGAGGAACGATCTTGTATCTTCCAGAAATCTTTAAGGAAGAAAGCATTTGAAAGTATATTTTATTCTCCTTTTTCCACAGTGTTTCGTTCCACGTTAAAGGAATATCATATCAAATGAGTCACATTTAATTGTCGTCTGCTAAAAGAAAATATGGACACGTCTTGTTTACTTTTTTTCCGTTTTGGTGAAGAGTTAAGAACATGTCTAAAATCAAAGCAGTTGACAAATGTGACCCAAAACATAAAATTTGTTTTTTGAGGGAAGAAAACATTGTGGGAAAAGAAGAAAATGCTGGTTACCAGCATTTTCTTCTTTTCCCACAATGTTTTAAAAAAAGTGTTAAATGGTGCTGAAGCACCTTTCTTACAAGATAGTTAAGATAGCGGTTTCAAACTGTCTCCAACAACATTCGCTTAAACTGTAAAAGAGCCATTTTAATGTTGCCATTATGAAAATTTTCCAAGTGAGGTGGAGAGTGCCAGGCTGCACATTGAAAAAACACTTTTAATCCTTTCCCCCAAAAAATCCCTGGTTTTTACGGGGCTGGAATAGTAGCCTTTTGAAAACATTGTGGGAAAAGGAGAAAATGATGGTTGCTGGTAACCAGCATTTTCTCCTTTTCCCACAATGTTTTCTACCCTATCATAGACAGAAATAATCTTTTCAGCATGAGTTGAATTGTCGTCTGCAAATGCTCTCAATTCGCTATAGTCCAAAAGTTTGTCGTTTGGGAAAGGGTTAATGGAGCCTCCTGTCTATGTTATTCGTGCTCTTGTTCTTCTTGATCTTCTTGATTTTGTTCATCACCATCGTCATCATCATCATCACCATCATCATCGCCGTCAACAACTTGCTCTTCTTGTCCCTCTTGTCCTTTTTCTTAACACTTTCAATAACAATTTTTAAAGATACACTTTTACTTCTTTTCAATGGGCTTGTAACTCATTTCATCTTTATTCTATCAAACTATAACTATTCGTGTATCCTGATGCCAAATGTTGCCTAGATTACGTCCAATAGAGAAGTCGTTCTATTTTCCTCAAGGGTAACAACCTACGTCATAGAAAGTGATATCGGACCTGCGCATTTTCGTAACTTATATTGAAAAGTAAGTACGATATGAAGATAGAATGAGGCTAGCTTGGGTGGATACAAACGGACTACAAAGACTTTAGATCATGTATTTATCAAAGACATTAGATGAATACATTTAATATTCTGATGTTTTAGACAGGAAGCAGATGTCTATATGCACAAACACTTTGACCAAATATCAAAAAGTGACTGGGTTTTAATAGTTGGTCGAAGTCTATTCCATTATTATAAGTAGTTAACAAAAGCTTTGACAAAAAACAAAGTCCCTAGCCATTGTACGCTTTGGAGGTCTAAAGACTTTTTCAGATCATTTAAAGGAACGATTACAAAAAATAAAAACAGTCTTACCAAACACGCACACTGACTTTATAACAAGGGCCCGATATCACTACCTGTGACGTCACATTGACGTACCTTGTGAAGGGTGTTCTTGGAGCCATCGAAGAAGGCGCTATCGTGGCGTTTCCGGTTTTCAATCTAATATTTTCAATATGCGTATATATGCCTTACACCATATACATGCACATTGGTGATTTATTTATGTTGACAGAGCTGATTAAATTTTGACTATTCTACTGTCTATCAAATTTTTACAGCGCTTTTTGTTTTTCTCTCTGTCTGTCAAGCTGTATCTATAAATATGGAGAGTATTTTGATTTAGAAGGATAAAGACCGAAAAATCACACACTTCATCCACACAGTGTCAACCTTCTAACGACCCTGAGAAAGAAAGCTTTTGAAAATATTGTGAAGAAAAAGAGAAAATACTGGTAACCAGCATTTTCTCTTTTTCGTCACAATGTTTTCTATCCTATCGAGGACAAATTGTGTCAATTATGCTTCCTTCAATTTGTCGTCTGAAAATGCTTTGAATTTTGACCAGTCTGAAAATGTTGTCGTTTGGTAGAGAGTTAGGAAGTCGGTGGCGAGTGAGAGAAATAAATTGAAGATATCTATCTCGACATGTTTTATTAACTCATATCACTCGCTGATGATTCCATTGATCCCAGTAATTGGTTTGATCTATAGCGTTTGATGATGAACACGTTGTTTGTCAAAATCTATTTTTGTCAACAAAGTGTGGGTTGAATGACCTTGTTTGTTTGCGTGGTGTTTGATTGAAAGGATGGATGTGTGATTTTTGTCAAAATACAAAATTTCTCCTTTTTTGTGTCGGCGATGTTAATCGGATCTATATAAACCACTGTTATTATCGCCCGAAAAACGCGATTTTTTTCTCGGAAGTTTATGTTCTAGTACATAGTTTTCTCTTAAATGGCTGTTATTGTAAACTACCTTCAGAAAGGATTATTCTGTATATGATTGCTGTTCTCAAGTTCTCTCAAGGTACGCCGTTCTACGGAGCCCAGTTGCTGTCATGCTCTATACATTTCTAATTTCGAAATAACGAAATGCTCTATCGTTGAAACGAACTACTAAATCTTTTAAACGAAATGCTATTTCGAGAAAACGAAATACTAAATCGTTAAATCGAAACGCTATTTCGAGAAAACGAAATGCTATTTCGAGAAAACGAAATAGATATGTCTGGAACATTGTAAACAGACTGTGTACTCACTCATCTCACATGGCCATGACGGACGATGACAACCAAGTGATCTGAACATACCCACTTTGTTTTCTTGAAATAGAATTTTGTTTTCTAAAAATAGCATTTCATTTTCTAAAAATAGCATTTCGTTTTAACGATTTAGTATTTCGTTTTCTCGAAATAGCATTTCGTTTGAACGATTTAGGATTTTGATACTTCGAAAAAAAAGAAAAAAAAAAATGTGTAGAGCATGACACCTAATGGATTCCGTATCGTTCTCTGTGGTTAATCTAATCTCAGAAAATCTGGACACGATCTTCTCTATGCATATTTAGTACATGGTCTTCTCTCAGCACATTTCGTAAATGGTCTTCTCTCAGCACATTCCGTACATGATCTTCTCTCAGCATATTCTGTACATGGTCTTCTCTCAGCATATTCTGTACATGGTCTTTATCAGCATATTATGTACATGGTCTTCTCTCAGCATATTATGTACATGATCTTCTCTCAGCATATTCTGTGTATGGTCTTGTGTAAGCACATTCTGTGTATGGTCTTGTCTCAGCATATTCTGTACATGGTCTTCTTTCAGCATATTTTGTACATTGTCTTCTGTCAGCATATTCTGTGCATGGTCTTCTCTAAGCATATTCTGTACATAGTCTTCTTTCAGCATATTATGTAC